>VWZF01003333.1:1262130-1371971 GCA_013396755.1 Sclerurus mexicanus
ACCACGGGCAGGAGAGGAGCCCTTGCTGAGGCGGGGGCGCACCGCCGGCCGGGGGGCAGCGCAGGGTCCCCGGCTGTCACACCCCGGGCTGTGTCACACCCACAGCTGTGTCACACCCCCGGCTGTGTCACACCCCCCGCTGTGTCACACCCCCGGCTGTGTCACACCCCCGGCTGTCACACACCTGTGTCACACCCCCGGCTGTGTCACACCCCCGGCTGTCACACCCCGCCGCCCCCGGGCACCGGCGCTGCGCCCTCCCGCCGGCAGGGGGCGCTGCCCGCGCTTTCCCGCGGGAGGCAGCCGGGGTGGGGAGGCCATGGAGGCTGGCTCGCCCATCACCCGGGCGTTTCGCTGTTCACACATTTTACAGCACACAGAGGCAGCGGCTCTCACTGGTCACAAGTGACGTCGCTTTCCCATTAATTAGCACCGCGCCCCCATGCTCGTGCCGAGCGCTACGCGGGCGCAGCCGGGCCCGCGGTCCCGTCCGAGCAGGCGGCCGGGCTGGCCCGCTGCCGGACTGCCATTCCCGCGGTTCCCGCTCAGCGCTGCCGACCCGCGCGGCCCATCCGCCTTGGCACTGCCCTCCTCCGCCGCGAAACAAAGCACTGCCCGCGCAGTGGCCCAGCCGCAGCTGCGCACGTACCGCCCACGCAACAACGAGCGGGACAAACAAGCACCGAAACCCGCGGCTGTCCAACCCCGCTGCGCCGGTGCCTCCCAGCCCCGCCCCGGCCCGGCCCGGCCCGGCCGGACATGGCGGGGCAGAGCGCGGTGTGGCTGGGCGGGGACACGGTAAGGCCGCGGCGGGGACAGGGGGGTGTGGGTGGGGGGACACGCGGGCCGGGCCTGAGCCGTGTGCCGTGTGCCGCCGGCAGGTGCAGTGGGTGCCGTGCCCCTACGATGGCCACCACCGCGTGCCCCGGGCGTCGCTGGAGCGGCACGCGGCGTCCTGCCGGCTCCGCAGGATGGGATACTCCGCCGAGGAGGAGGTGGGAGCGCGGCTCGGGAAGGGGGCGCGGGGCGGGCGCTGCCGGCCCGGGCCGTGACCCAGCCCTTTGGTCCCGCAGGCCCAGATGTACGACTGCAGCTTCTTCTACGAGAAGGGCAAGGTGCCCGGCGTGGCCATGGGTGAGCGGCAGCGGGGGCTGAGCGGGGTCCCGGGGCCGCACAGGGATGCGGGGATGAGGAGACCCCAGGGGGCAGAGGCCCTCACGGTAGCACATCCCACTGCCTTGTCAGCAGTAAACTCGCCAAGGCTTCCTGAAAACCCTGAGTGCTTCTGTCAGTAGGTTTATTTTCTCAAATTGTAATTTGTTATTTGCCTTAGTTTACCCCTTTTTATGCTTGTCACTGTGTATTTCTACTCCATTCCCTGTAACCCAGAAATTCTTTTCTTTTCTCCCCCCCCCCCTTTCAAATACAAAGTACTTTAAAATTGTATTTTTAGTTCAGATGTTCCCTTATACATCAATAAAACTCTAATATTCTGTGCCATACCATAGGTATCATAGTAGAGGTTGGGGAATAGACTAACATGATCAAGTACTCAAGAACTTGATGTAAAAGTTCTATGATACTTTTTTTTCTCCGCCTGCAGATAAAGATCTACAGTTTCACATTGTTAAGCAGGCTAGAGCTCAAAGTATGAAGGAAGGTACAGGCTACAGTGAAGGTAAGTAACAAGCACATATTAAGACGATGAAAGCTGCTCTTCTCTCCCTCCTTGCAGCTTCCTTCATTCCACTGTGAACTGCTGTGAGGAATTTTATTTATTTTTAATATTCCATCTTTTGTACATCTTGGAGCATAACTACTTTCTATACTTGAGTCAACTAGATAAGAGAATTTGAGTCTGTTGTGCTCACACCTCTGGTTATCTTCAGGACTGGAAAAACAACACTGCAAAACTGAGGAGTTTCTTAAAGGGTTCATTCTCTGCTTCCCATCCCACCTTTACTTTCTGCCTGCATTTCCTTGTGGCTCAAACTCTTCTAATGGTGCCTCCAGCCTTGTTCCTCATGTAAAGTTTTGTTTAGGGATTAATTGTAGATGTGAGCCCTGTGGGCTTGTCTACTGCTCTTCAGATCAAACCAAACAATATGCATATTACTATGTTGGACTGTTTCAAGACTGTTCTAAGAAGTTGTATAAAACCTATGCTGACACATCTGAAAGTGTGATGTTGTCCTTTGCCTCTTCTCCAAGCTCATTAGTTCCTTTATGTTTCATTTTTGGTGGGTTTTGTGACCAGTCTGGGGACCGAGTTAAGACTGAGTCTTCAAGCGTTCAGACCAAGACAAAGTAGAGAAGTAGGGCTACCTATAGAACCTGTAGAGATGCAGCATCTTGTTGAGAAATTACTGCAGCACCTGAAAGATACAGGAGTTACTTTCTGTAGCCTTTAGTTTGTTAAACATACATGTGCAGAAGGAAAACTGCATCTGTTCAACTTTTCCTGACAATGAAATACAGCAGTGCTTGCTTGGGCATAGTTTGTTACCTTTTCTGTGTTTCCCTAGCATAGCAGACAGAGGCTTAATGGACAGTTGCTTGGAAAGGAGCTTTCATGGGATGGGCACTGTGTTTGGAGCATGTGAAAATGGTAGCTCATTAATTTGACACAAGCACATCCAACTAGAGAACAGATAAACCCTGACTGGAGTGGTTCATTGCAAAGATACACCGGTGAGCCACTAGATGCCAGTGTTTGCTGTCCAGTTTTCCCTGCAAGCTTGCCTTTCTCCAAGGGTAACACTAAAACCGTCTTGGGGTGGTTTTCTTTGTGGCGTCTTCATGTACTGTGAGATTTCCTGACTTGGAATTGTTTGTTCAGCTTAAAGTCTTTGGCAACAGAAACAAAATATTTTTTTATTGTAAATTTCCTTCTGACTAACTACACCACAGGAAGTGATTTTCTTTGGGTTTTGCTGTTTGGGGTTTTTTTTCCTATATTTTTCCCTTAATTCTAACCATATTTAGAATATTAGCACAGCTACATCATAGAACAGGAAAACTGGCCTTAATCACAAGTCATGAAATTCTTGTAAAATCACAAGCATGTAACTAACTATTGGGGCATTTTTATGGACTTCCATGATGCTGTAAGAACACTGCATTTTAAAAACAGAATTCTAGTTTCTGTGTTTAAATCTGTTTATTCATATTAGAACAGTTCTGGTTTAGGGTCCAAGTATAGTAATGATGAAATCTTGTATTTTAAGATGGTTTTTAGAGTTACTGTGGCTCCTCTTCTGTGGTGTCTTTAGTGAAAGCAGGATGTAAAAGATTGCCCGGCTTCTGTTAAGAGCTGAATAACATAAAGAAGCACTAGTTTTGCTGTTGTGAAGGCTCCTGCAAACACCCTGTTTTATCTGTTGGCTCGCCTCTCTGCCAGGAGATGTGTGGGATTGTGCCTTGTAGGGAGAAAGTTGTGTTGTGGAGAGCAGGATTATGGAGGACAGGTCAATGGTTGCTGGAAATGCAAATGTTTTTGAATAAAATACTTTTGCAATAAAATACTTCTTAGGCAATATCCTGGAATATTACATCTTGAATCTTTAGGGAAGCCACTTTGCTGCTGTTGCAACAGATAGAGAATAGATTTAATTGTTTGGAGGGATATCTGTTTTAACTGGGGCATGGGTAAAGTGAGTACCGGGCTGATCATTCAGGAAAAAAGGAAGGTGCAGGCAGCGTGTTTGTTTCTGTAACTTTAACATTAGTTATCTGAACCTATCCGGAGCACTTTGAAAGTGCCTTTGTAGCCCTTTTAGCTATAAATCCCCATGGCAGTCTATTACAAAAGCTGTGTAGAGAAGGTGAACTGTGAGTGAGACTGATTTCCACAGGGGCCAGTTATCTAGTCTCCTAGAAATCTTTCATTCTTGTTGGTATTTTGCAGCTAGTACTTCACACAACACAACATTTTACACAACATTTTAGAGTAAAATAAATCCACAAGTTACAGCTGCGGCCTCTCTTGCCAAGAACTGAAATTGATGGGACAAAACAGAGTGTCATGTTGATGTAATCTAGTATGATTCCTTCCTGTATCTGTGTATGCAGTCAAGAAAGGTTATACAGCTTGTGTGGGCCTTGGGAGGGATTTGGGCCCTTTTTTTTCCCCTCTGAGCAATTTTTATCCTTTTAAATTAAGAAGGTAGAAATGTCTTACAGATATTTAGGGGAAGGATGAAAACAGCATGGGTGATTACTGCATTGTTTGTTTGTTGAGTTTCTTGGTGTTTTCTTGTATAATTATGCTATTTTACTAACAGCTCTCTGTTCACCCTCCAGGATCTTACTCATTACTGCCTGTAGAAGTTCCTCAAAATCACAAGCGTTTCACCTGCGACCTGACTCAAGCTGATCGCCTTGCTCTTTATGATTATGTTGTTGAGGAAACAAAGAAACAGAGGTCTAGATCCCAAGTAATGGAAAATGACAGTGATCTCTTTGTGGATTTAGCAGCGAAAATCACTCAAGGTTTGAGGAACAATCTTTTGTTGAATTTATGGCTCAGAACTTTCAGTTTGTCTAGTTAGATGAGTTTTGTTGAAAGCCAAACAGAATTGGCTGTGCTATTTTTCCTGTGGAAAGTATACTGTTATTAAAAGCCACAGCAAAGACCTGGCATCAGAAAACACTAGTTTGATTTCCTTTAGGATGTTTTCCTTCTGGGAAAGCCTCATTGCTCTGCTCTTGGCACAGGTATTGTGTCTCTCAGTGGATGGATCTTCTGTCTTTGCTGCAACTGACTTCAGGTTTCTTAATGTTGCCAACTTACTGTGCAGCTCAGAACAGTATTTGCTACAAGAGATGACCAGATTAAAGATCACAAGAGTAAAAGCCAAATGAGAAAGGTTGGCAGTTGTCCAAGTGGAGCTTGCGCAGTATACAAATGGGCGTATGGGACAGAGGCCTCTCATCCCTGTTGAGTGATGCCAGTTTGTAACTGTACCAAGAGCATCATAAACATCTGTGTCACCCTGTGGGCCCTGCTATGCCTAGGAGGTAGGAGACAGTGCTTGTCATCTACAGGGGTAAATGTTTTTCAGAATCTGGCTTTTGCAGCCTTTGGCTCTTACTGTAACACTGGCTTGGAAAACATGACCCATATTTAGTAGGTGCTTGACGAAATTGCAAGCCCATATATTGGTTTGGATCACCGTTGGGAGACTGAGATCGCATAACGTTTGCTTGGTGGCTTTTGAGTCATGTAAACAGCTAACAAGAAGGTTGGAGAGGACACTTGTGCTAAATTCACAGTAGTTACTAAGTACTGGAGAAATTTCAGAAAGAACACAATATATTTCATGTTCCTGAAAGTACCAGATCTGCACACCTGCTGGTGCTAATGACCATTTGTTTTACTTCCATTTTTTGGCTAGATGATAGTCAGAAAGGTCCGAAGTCCCATCTTGAAATTCTGGCTGAAATGCGAGATTACAAAAGGCGGCGGCAATCATACAGGGCTAAGAATGTTCATATAACAAAGAAGTCTTACACTGAGGTGAGATCTGAAAATAAAGGCTTTTTTGCACAAAAGTGCTTATTATATATCAGCATAAACAATTATATACTGTTTTAAAGACAAAGAATATGTCTCTGCCTCTTGTACCCTGCTTTATCATTGCTGCAAATCATAGAGGTATATTTTTGGGTTTTGGTTTGTTGCAGCAAGTTACAAACAACAGGAGCGTTTCTAACTGATAAGTTTTGAATGTGAAAATGCCAGCAAGATTTAGTTGACTATTATAAAATGGTGCTATTTAAATTCATACTGAAACATGTTTCTGCAAATAAGACTTTTCATTCAAACATCTGATCTATAGCATTTGAAGGGATTTTTGGGTCTTTTTTAAGATTATTACGTTCTGTCTAGTTGCTAGTTCAGGCCACTACCATGACATGTCTGTTTTGAACATATCTTAATCTCCAGGTGATTCGGGATGTTATTGGTGTGCATATGGAAGAACTCAGCAATCAGTGGCAGGACGAGAACAGGTTGGATAATGCAGAGATATGTGAAGGAGGGAAGTCAAAATCTTCAGGAAGGTATGCCACAGCTGACAGATTCTTTGGGCATGGGAGCAGACTGAAGCCTGTAATTTTATTTAATGACCTACTTTAATAGCATGTACCAAACTTGTCTGACACATGCAGGGTTTATACTAATTCTGTGACATCTTGCTGGAGAAGCTCTGCCTGCATGAAGGATGGGGAATTATTAATAAATATTTTTTTTCAGGGCTAAGCACGTAACTTGCAAGTGAGTCAGGTGAACAGGTAGTTTCTGGTGGAGCTGGGGAATGAACAGTGCTCTGTGTCAAATGTGGTAGCTGGGTGCAAAAGGACACTTGGAAATACATGTACACAATTTCTTCCCCTTCCCTACAGCATGACAGGAAATGCTGTGGTAGATACAGTATACCTCAGAGTCAAGGTTTCCATAACATACTAAGTATGGGGAGCCTTTACAAGTTCTTATCACTGCGAATGCTGCTATGATAACTGGGAGTGTTTTATCTATACATATTTCTTCCTGTGTCAAGCAACACTGCATGCTCTTCCAAACATTTGTCACTTAAATAAAAATGGAATTACGATCTAGTGCTAGCATATTTGTTTGTGCCTCTTCAGCAGATCTTTGAGATGAGAATGTTTCAAAAACAAACTAAAAAGCGACACTGTTTCCAGCATTGAAATGAAAGTTAATGGATGTTCAGAGCACAGGAACAGGCTGCCCAGGGAAGGGTTCTCCAACTGTAGGTAGCAGCTTAAGGCAGAGAGTTGAAGAGTTAGGGATTTAAAGCAAAACAGAGTGAACCCCCTCTGCTGCCTTGTTTCATGAGCAGGTGTTAAGACTGAGGGGCAGTGTTTGTAAGAAATACCTAAATTAAATGGTGTGATGAGATGTGCACAAGTAAGAGACTTTGGGCCTCTTTTGGGAGGTATTGTATTTCCAAGAGAGATACAGAGGCTTAATAAAAGATACATCCTCTGCCTTACATCGTTAGTAGGTCATTACATCACAGAACTGGTACTGAAAACAACAGTGACTCTGAAACTTTTTTAATTGACTGAAATCAATAACCTTTTTTCAGAAGGGAAGACAGGCGGTCAGCTTCAGTGGACTCACGGCAGTCTGGGGAAAGCAGTAAGGATACTGAATGCACAAGACACAGGAGAGAGACCAGCAGGAGTCCAAGTAAACGAAGAAGGAGTCGTGAAAGAGGCAAAGACAGAGACTCTCGGAGGAAAAGAGAGAGGTGAGCATAAATAAGGACAGCTGACTCCTGCTTCTGAATCAGGCAGCCTCAGGCATTGCTTATGAGAATTTAGTGCAGAGAATGAGAATATCTAGTCTAGTAAACAAGCTCATATGCAGTATGACAAGTCAGTGCATGAGGCTACTTCTCACAGAACATGCTGTGAGATCATAAACTGATCCAGACTTCAGAATTTACTCTCACATCTGAAAGGTGGCATTTCCAACAGCACATTGCAGGACTAATACAGTACTGTCACAGACTATTTTACTCCTTGATCAAGATGGTTAAATGGACAGTATGTCCCTCATCCACAGCTAAGTGATTTTGTCATGTCTAATGCTAATTTCTGCCCTAGTTTGCTCTGGAACTTAGTAAGTAGGATTATTTTTTCCACTAATACGCATATACATACATAACTTTTTTGTGGTAGGTGCTTCAAAACAATGCTGTTGCTTTTCAGTACTTCTGGACATATTTTTAAGCAAAAGAAAACATCTAGGCCACATCTTCTAATACCATCAACAAGGACGAATTTACATCTGCAGGACCCTATGTGTGAGGGACCTGTGTTTAAGCAAAGACTTGGGCTGTTGTGCAGAAAAAATGCTGCACTGTCCCTAGCATGTATGGGTAAATGCTGTTAGATAAGTGCATGGATGGCAATGATTGCTTCTATCAAAGGTGGCTTCATTGCACTGCATTGCCATTCATCCTAAACTAATTGCCATTCCAGAACCGCATGACAAGGCTTTGATTAAAGCAGCATGGGAAATAAACTGTCTTAAGGTAGTTTACTTTCTTTCATTAGAAGAGAATATGTCTACATTTAATGAGAGCTTTCCATTTTCCAAATTGTTTTTTTTTCCCTTCAGACTCTGTGACTCTGAGCCTAACAGCCCACACAATGTCTGCATTTCTGTTTCAGGGATGAAGACAAGTATCACAGCCATAAAAGAAGAAAGTAGAAACCTGATCATTTTGTTTGTCAGCTGTTCAAAAAATTACTTGCACAAGAACTGCTTTTACTGCTGTTGTGCCAAGGACAGTAACTCCATGCACATGATACTGGTATTGAATCACAGCTGTGCTTGGATACAAAAGGATTTATCAAAATTGAAGTAGCATATAGCAGAAAACATGTAAATCTGTAACATTCATGAATCTATTAATAAATTATATTGATTTCTCATGTATTTGAGTTTATTCTGATAAGGCTGAAGAATAAAACCTGTGAGAGGCTGTACTAATTGGCCTTCCTGGCCCATACTGGATACAGAACACAGCTAATCCCTGGAGTCTGGGATCAGTTACAGAAAAGGCATGAAGAGAGCTCCCCTCCTACCTAACACTGTCACCTCTGGGAACATTGTTCCAGACAGACAGCAATTACTCCTAATTACAGCCTGTACCAGAGGGTATATATCAGAGTTCTCCAACAGGCTAAAACATCTTCAGCTGCAGCTAGTGCTAAACGGACAATAATATGAGAGTTACTATTCCCAAGCTCATACTCAAATTTCTCATCAATGTCATCTTGCACAGATGATGAGAATATAGCTCTCCACAGAAACTAGGAGGGGGCACCAAGGACACTTGAAATATTGCTGAGTAGCATATTCAAACAGCAGGGGCGCACCCATTTCCTTCCAGCAATAACTAGGAGGAGTTCCCATCCTGTGGACTAACATACAAATGGTAGTGATAAGAGTTGATAAAAGAGACTTAAGCCATGCATACATGTCTCAAAATACATATTAAGAGTGTGCAGTTCTGTTAATGTCCCGCACACTCTACTTCAGTAAGGTCAGTCCCCATTAGCCAGGCTTCTTGCCTCAAGGAAGGAAGCAACTATAAAAGAACAAGCTTGCAGATTCATACTTTTCTATTTGATCAAGGTGGCAGGAGATGGCACTACATGTGCTCCTGGTTTTGGCCTCAACCAAAGGGAATCTTTCCAGTTTTACTGTGTTCTGTTTCATACCTCAGTTATTTCTCCAGTTAAGTTGAAGACATCATCTAGTTCTGATGGATTTAGGCTTCTATAGATGCTACAGCAGTTCAACTCAAAACCAAACAACTCTGTGTCAGGCATTCCTCACCTACATGACAAATGCAGTAACTTTTCCTGCCAGAGAACAACACGTATTTTGAAACAGATCCTTCATTAGACAAGCTCATCTAAGAATGAAAAAACATATCTAAGTTCTGAAAGGGTCCTTATTAGAGGGAAAACATGGAACCATTTCAGTCCTTGGGTTAGTTTTGTCTACCAGCTCAGCCACAGGGTTCTTGTTCTTTCAGCGGTGCTTAGTAAAACTTTACAGGATGTTCAGGCAAACAAGGTAGTCAAAGGACCAGCTATACTTGTGTAAGAGTCAAAGTCAGTGCTACCAGAAGCATAATGAGAAATGCTCCATTTATAGCTGTTCAGTCTGCTCTAAATTTAATTCTGTGTTTTACTTCTTTTCTTACAATCACTTACAAAGTATAGGTAGGAAGGTGCATAACAAAATAACTTTTGCTCAATAGAAGTAGGTAAGTGAAGGGATTGCTCCCTAGGTGTGAGCATCAGTATTTGAGAGGCAGAACAGTATAACTGTGTATTCAGTTAACATCCCCTGAGGGGTCATTTCAAGAGTGGGACAAAGAAGGAAGTGCCAGAGAAGAGTGTTGTACTGAAATGTGCAAATTATGGTACTTTGAACATGAATTATTTTCTTGAACTTATTTATTCCTTTTTTTCCCTCTCACCTCATGCTCAAGAGTAGGGTTGATCAATAAAATATGAAGGTCGGTGGCAGAAAGTGTCTGATCAGCACCATGCCATCTTGTTTGTCACTGGAAAGGAATAAACCAAATGTTTTAGAATGGCACTTTAACATCGTAAATCCTAGTTGGACTAGACACAATTTAGGGTTATATGAATTGCAAGCAAAAGTGTGATTAAAAAGTGGTTCTTACTAAAAATTGTCCATCTGGTAACTAATGACAAATAATTTGCATGCTTGTGTTCTAGAGCTCCCACGTACTTGGAACTTGTAAGCAATCTTAAGTGTATTGGGTTGTGTGGCAAGGGGTTTTTTTGGGGGGGGTGGGAGCAGGGACTATAGTAGTGGCTTCTGTGAGCTTCTGACAGAAGCTTCTCCCAGTTTGACAGAGCCAGTGCCAGCTGGTTCCAAGACGGACCTGCCACTGGCCAAGGCCGAGCTCATCAGTACTGGTGGTAGCAACTCTGGGGTAACATGTTTAATAATGTAATGAAAAAAACAGCAACTACAGCTGGAGAAGCAAGGAGTAGGAATATGTGAGAGCAACAGCCCTGCAGACAGGAAGGCCAGTGAGGAAGGAGGAGAAGGAAGTGCTCCAGGAGCCAGAGCAGAGATTCCCCTGCAGACCGTGGTGCAGACCATGGTGAGGCAGCTGTGCTACTGCAGCCCACAAATATCCACAGGGGAGCAGAGATCGACCTGCAGCCCATGGAGGACCCCATGCCAAAGCAGGGGGATGCCTGAGGGAGACTGGGATCCCATGGGAAACTTGCACTGGACTGGGCTCCTGGCAGGATCTGTCACCATGGAGAGAAGAGCCAGCAAACCTGCTCCAGGTTTGCTGGCTGGACTTGTGACTCTGTGGGGGACCTACACCGGAACAGCCTGTTCCTGAGGGACTGTACTCCACGGAAAGGACCCATGCTGAAGCAGTTCGTGAAGAACTACAGCCCAGGGGAAGAATTCAAGTTGGAGAAGTTCATGGAGTACTGTCTCTCATGGGAGGACCCCACACTGGAGCAGGGAAGGTGTGTGAGGAGCCCTCCCTTGAGGAGGAAGGAGCAGACATGATGAACTGACCACAGCCCCCAATCCCCCCTGCACCTCTGAAGTGGTGGGAAGGGGAGAAAACAGGGAGTGAATTTGAGAAGGAAGAAGGGAGAGGTTGGAGGAAGGTGTTATAAGGTTGATTTTTATTTCTCATTTTTCTACTCTGATATGATTGGTAATAAACTAATTTCTGCAAGTCAAGTCTTCCATGAGTCTTTCATACATTTTTCATACATTTTCTCTTCTCTGTCCAACTGAGGAGGAGAGTGAACGATGAGCTTTGAAGGACAGCATCCAGCCAGGGTCAGCCCACCATGCACAGAAAGACCAATTCCACATAGACAGTAGGAAGAATAAGTGTCTGTATACAAATATACTACGTAGGCAGCACTTGGAGGACAAGCCTGTTACAGATCTTTTTAAATTGGTTAAAGTACATTTTGTGTGACCTATGTGTGACTATGGATAAAATGAGAGAACTGCTAGTCAGTTTCTCTGCTTTATGACCTATGTTAAACTAAAACAGCAGCCCATAAGATGCTGCTGGTTCCAGAACCAGTATATACAGATGATACATGCCTGTATATAACTGCATCCTACAGGGAAAATTATACCAACCAACAGTGACTTCAATATTTCAGAGAAAGATGGATAAGTAACATTTTATCTTTTAACAGTTCAAACAACAAAGCTGACCAAAAAATAACTATGTACACTTTTGACATAATTTTAGTCAACTCTTATTCCTGTCATCATGGCTATGCCACATCTGTCTGAAGACAGACTATTCACCTGAAATTAAAGGTTTATGGAGAACCCAGAGGTAATCAACACATTAAAATTTCATGCACAGATTTCTACTTACGCTTCTTCTTTAATTTTTTGGAGGAATGCTTCAGTTTCATCCTCTGGTACCTCACCATCGATAGTGGCCAAATACGAATAAAGGAACGAGAATGTTTCAAAGGGAATTGGAGCTGGTCCACCTTCTGGCTCGCTTGTTAAGATTTCGGAGGCATGTTTCATTGAACTCAGTAAGGACTGCAGGGGGTTCAGACAAAAAATGAGAGAAGTATCAGAGCCATGAACATCGTTTGCATACCATGACAAAATCCGCACTGTTAGCCACTAAAAATGAGGGTAAATGAGATGGTGTTGCCATCATTCTAAATCAATTTTCAGTAGCAGTTAAGACAGACAAATCTACAAACCCCAGAAAATTAACACAGGCTTGATGATTTTTATTATGACATTATATTATATAATTTTTAGATAATATTTTAGCTGATATTTACTGTACCCCCTATGTGTATGCAAGTTCTATTCTATTTGTTAGTAGAAAAAGCATTGAGGCAAAAAGCATTTAAAGAACATTTAAGTTTGCTCAAAGGCCAATAACATGAGTTACCTAAAAAAACCCATGCTTCAAATTCTTAGATCCAAATATACTTTGAAAAAATCCTTTATTTAATCTGGTGTTGCTAATCCAGTGCCCTATGCATGCTGACCTATATGGGGAAAAGTGTGGAATTATTCAGCACTGAGCTTCATTCAGTCAATGACTGGTTGGATGCAACTAAAGAAACAAACAAACAAAAACACACACAAAAAAACCCCCTCAAACCCACATAGGCCATTTTTAACCCAGTTAGTAATGTTTTTTGCTGTAACATTTTCAAAACTTACCCTTACCTCTCTCTGGTTTAGGAAACTGAAGTTTAGGTTTCATTATGTAGTACTGAAATCAAATCACTGACTTAATACCCAAAAGAATCATGAGATAGGGGTAAATTTAGTCTGTCTAGCTCCATCAGAATGATGCTCTCATGACTCCATTTGTTCATTTGTTTTTAGGTAAGTTGCTGTTACTATTTTTAAATGAATAAAAGAGCCCAAAGTAAAAGATCATGTCGAGAAGGAGTTTGGAAAGAAGAAATACACAGTTGAAATAAATAGATAGATATACAAACACAATTGCATTTCCAGGCCAGGTCAACATTCAGGGTTTCCAGATATTGCAACATTCTCAGAATATTCTTTTGTATGTATTTTCTTTTGAGTACTTCTTCTTCCCTACTGTAGAAATCACTACAGGTGTTATAGTTTATAAGAGCATCAGCTTAGTGCATTTTATAATCTTTCATTCTGTTGAAATGCGCCACTGATATTACCGATATTAAAAGAATTAAATGTAGATTTAGTAACATTAACCGCTTCTGTGAAAATTCAATTGACTACACAATCAATTAAAAATTGGTGCTTTAATTTCTCCCTCCAGTTCTCCTCCATGGACATTTACACTGATGCTATCAGCATCATTCCTCCATCACCCTCTCTCTCATGGCATGAGCTCCCTGCAGACATGCCGGCTCTTCTACTGCCATCCCAGTCAACTGAGGACTTAGCCATCTTTCTATTTAACTTCCCCTGAACAAAATGTGATGGGAAACAGAAGTAAACACACTAGATACTCTGCCAGCTGCAGCAAAAGCAATCACCATTCCCCAAATCCATTTGCATTAATTGTTCTATGACCTTATATATGATCACAGACAACCATTTGTGTTTGGGTACAACATACCCCACCGAGCACACTGCACCCAAGTGCCAGAAACTTCATCCATTCCACCTCTTCACCAAAACTGTCCAGTTCCAGGATAGCTTCCAGCTGTTCCTCTGGCAAACACAAGTGCTTCCATTTTTCCTTTAGTTCTGCAACAGTCACCATGCCTTTGGGAGAAAGCTTTAAACGAAATCATGGTACCACAATAAAACCTCTGAAAACCAGAATGAATCAAAGAACACTGTGCTTCCCCAAAATACATTAAATACCTGACAGTCTTCCCAACCATCTCCAACACATCAGCATTTCTCAATAGCATTGTGCATTTGATAAAGGCCAGTTTCTACCTTTTTGTGCAAGACTTTGAGGAGCCCAGGAGTCAAACTACCATCTGTTTCCACTGTTCCAGAAGGTATTTCAATCCTCTCCTTCACCGGAAGGGGCTCGCCCTTTGACAAGGCTGAAAAATACCTAAGTGAATGGGAAGAGCAATGCCAAAGGCCATTACAAACTGCACAGAAGTAAATGCTCTTACAGTTCAGTGAAAGAACACACAAGCTCCTGTGCAGGAGCAGCAGCACTTGACAAGCTGCCCGCATACACAACTCCCATCTCCCCATGCCCAGACACCACCTTTCTTTGCAGCAGAAACCACAGTCTTTGGATTTTACACGCTCCTTTTTATGACATTCTAATAATACTCAAGGCATTTAACTTATTTTGTGCACAATATACTCAGTTCTTCTTGGCAAAGGCAGAGAGTGATTTCTTAACATCACAGTGTGCTTCCAAACCAAACACAGGCTTTTCCCATTTGATTGATGAGCACCTGAGGGCTTATCTGTTTAATATTCCTCTAAAACACTACCCAAAATGCACATCTGTCTATTCATGCTACAACTCTCTCATCAACATTTCTGCTATTTCTGTCCACTCCAAAATAAAATCTAGGAGTAGAGCAGAATGGGCATTAGATGCACATCCTTTTGATTATAAGGCTCTAAATGCACCAACCTCTGCCATAACTGGCCAGCAATCCGAATGGGGCATGGAAAACTCAGATTTCATTCAGGTAGTGATAGGTCTAATATAAGAATTTCTCCACTCATCCTGCCTCATCTGCCCTGGTCACCCACCAGGCTATCCCATGTTGTGCAAATACTTGCCAAAATGCACAGCAAGCAGCACTGCCAGAACTGCATTAGTGTGACTGTACAGAAATACATGCATCGTAAGTATGTAGATACAACACTCGGGCTCCTTTTCAGCCAGATTCATTTTCCCATCCAATTATTCACAAGGACAAGCACTACCATGCTGGCAGCACATGTGAAACCACAGCCTTGCTTTACTTTGTGTTACTCCCAGACGCAGAGCTTGCTCTGCTCACCAGAGGGGCGTGTGATCAGCAGCAGCCACCTACCCATCTGCAGGGGCTCCTCTTTAGGTTGGGGTCTGGCCAGCGGCATGGCCATGGCAGTGCCACACTGCCCCTGCTCTCACCAGCCCCATGTCCCAGCAAGCTCCAACTGCCTGGTGACTGCTGCTTCTGACTCAGCTGGGACAAGCTTACTGCATGTCCATCACCCACAGGTATGCTGCACCCCACCCTCGTTCCTAAGAAATGCCACACCATTTTAAGATGGCCCCAATGCCTTTCTCCAACAATGCAGCTGTAGCAATTCAGCTTCAGATTACTTTCTCTTTTACAGGCAAGCTTTGTTAACAGCCTTCCCTCACTGACGTACACAGTACAGACATTTTCCAATCCCAGCAACTGAGAATATTTCACAGATACCTTTCAAGAGCTTCCCCACACAAACCATAGGACAGGAAAAAATTACAGTGAGTGACTGAGGAAAAAGAAAAAAGTAGAAGTTAAAGAAGAAACATTTAAACATCTTAAAACAATGTTTTAGTGAGAGATTTATTACATGGATTATCACTTAAAAGTTGCAACTTCTCAGGCACTTTTCCCAGAAAGAAAAAGAAGAAACCTAACCAAGTTTAAGCACTAGAAAGTTATTTTCTAGGTTTCCCTTTCCTTTAAATTACAAGAGTTAAGTCTCACACAGAAGGAAAGAACTAAAACCAAACCAAAACGGGTTAGTCTTCAAGATAGTAAAACTAAAACCAAAAACAAATTAAGATGCATTTTTCTGTATGCAAATTGTTGTATACAGATAACACACACAAAAGGTAATAAACATTCCGTCATCATCCAACACGCAGTCCCTGTTGAAAAACATCCTGTTATAATGAACTGTGTCAGCAAAGCCGTACCAAAAAAAATCCTACTTCTGAAGGTTCTCACAAAACAAAAATTCTAGCTAAGATAATCCTATGAACAAACATCCTGCCAGAAAATCCTGTCATTATATAGGATATCTTATCATTTTGCACATCTGAACAAGGCTACGTGCCAAGGAACCACACGCATCCCTCCTTTGAATGCTATAAAAACTGAATACAAATTTCAGGGAGTCAGGAGCAAGGAAGGGGGAAACAGAACCAGCTACTTCAGCTGGAAATCGCCCCCCCCAACCTCTCCTCACCTCTTCTCTTCGCCACTGCATACTGCCTGACTGCCAGTGGAGACCAAGGTTGTGCCTGCCTGGAGAGAACTGAGATGCACTGCTCTACGTGAGTTTGTCTGTCTCTCTGACTTTCCATATTTCTGAAGGCCAGCAAGGCCCAGCTCTGCACAGATCCCTGCATCGTCCCTGCAGCCTGACTTGATGTGAGCTACAGAGGCAAAGCACCCTGGCTGCATTCCAGAAAGCTAGGAACCCCTGCTGCTAAGAGATAACATCGGCAAAGACAACAGAGACAGGAAAAAAAAGAGGCTAAACCGGCTCTTTCCACACACACACCCCCTCTCACCCCCTGCATACACCGATATTCTGGTAAAAAGGTTAGTTCTGTGGTGGTATTCTTTCTCTCTGCTTCTAAAAATTAATCTTGGCATTTTTCCAATCTTTCCTTCTTCCCTCTCTCTCTGCATCTCTTCGCAATTAATTAATAAAAACTCAGTTTTTGAAATAAACGGATAACTTGGTTTGAGTTTTAATTTTGTTGGAGAAAATATTCGAATCTGAAGTTCTGCAATATTTAAGCAGATTGTAACACAAATCAAACTACTTCACAAGTAAGCCAGTCTTAAACATTGAGGAAATGGAAAATAAATTTTTAAAATGCTTACAGAAGTGTGTATGCAATATACATGTTGATTTAATATTTGAAGCCAGCTCCACTGTATAATAAACAGGAGCAGTGAGGTTTTGTGGGTCCCCATGTATAGCTCTCCATTGTTAAGTAAACATCATACTTACGCAGCTGCCCACCGCAAAACATCACGAGGCTGAGTCCTAATAACAGCTTTAGTAAATTGCTTCAGAATGTCAGGTAGCTCCGGGGGGATTTTGATCTGCTGAGCACAAAACATGGTTTCTGGAAGAGGCATGGTTGGTTCGTGTTCAGTCACAAGGACCTGAAAGAAATAAAACAGCAGTTCAGAGATACAGAATGCGAATGAAAAACTGTGTGCACATGTGGGCGAACAGTGCTTGGCCCCATACTCCCTCCAGTCCCACCTGACAGCTGGGGCTACTGGAGAAGTGAGAGACTCAGAAAGGTCTGAGTCTGTCAGATGAGCATTGGGCATCTCTAAAAAACTCTAACTTGGTGGCAACACCAAGTAAAACACTGGAGCTCAGACACCAACCACAGCTCTGAGTGAGAACTATTGCTTTAACAGGTATCTTTTAGGTAGTTTAAAACTGTTTTTTCTCCTCAAACCTACCACAATACAAATTCGTAAAACAGGCAGTCCAGAAAAGTCACACCACACGCACCAGTGTGAAAGCTTGCTATGCAGACAACTCAGTACTGCACACTCATGAGAATCTCGTAATTTTTGTACAGAAGTCAGAGTATGCAGCTTTCTACTCTGGTTTTGTATTCAAAAAATACCATAGCAAGAAGTTAATAACTTGTGCTCCTGGCAGACTTTACACAAAAAAATTACAGTTATGAACAAAACATTCATGTGTCCTGCAATCACACACTGCACTTTGCTCACACAGCTCAACAAGTATGTTTGTCTCATTCAGGATGTAACTCATTTGTTGCAAGGAACTCTTGTCTCCCAGGATCCAAAAGAGATAGGTTACTCTATGGTATTTCTCCCACTGAAATGGGGTGCAATTGGTGGGAAATCTGAGTACTCTCTTCATCATTTCAAGGACAAACTATACCCTATTTAAGTTGATTTGGCAACAAGAACTGAAAACACATTGGTTATTTGCAGAGAAGAGCAGTGAAAACAACAGCATCAAGAAAGGAATCAATGTAATAGCATCTTCTATTCCTTTACGTTATTTTCATTTTTAAGATAAAAATAAGAGTACCTGGCAGGTGGCTTTCTCTCCCTATCACACGAATTTTTCTGTATTGGAAAAAAAAATTAAAAGTCAGCAATGGAGGAATAGGACTGCTGTGACTTGAGGCTCCTTTGAGGGTCACACCACACTTAGAACTTTATTTCTGGAGAAATGCAGACAGAGTACAGCATCTTCATCACTCCAACGCAGCAACTTTTCTTGCACCAGGGACAGGCTTCAGAGAGTACATTTAATTACCATATTGGTCACGCATGTTCCGTAATGATTCAAAAACGTAGCTCTAGCCAAGGAACTGAAGCTGAAGGCAAAAAGTTGAGGATTTCACGATAACAGAAAAGCCTTGAGGAAGGAATACAGATATGTGTGCACGGGCCCTTGGGAAGCAGTAAAATGAAAGAATAGGGGGAAAAAAAGCAGAAAAAAACTTGCATCAGTGCTCGAGCTGCTTTTCTACAGTAAGACATTAATCCCAGAGTCCCACGGAAGGGCTGAAGATGGCAGGGACCTCTTAGAGGTGTTCTGGTCTGCCCCGCTGCTGAAGCCGGGCCGCCCACAAGCAGGCTGCCAGAACCATGTCCAGGTGGGTTTGAGAACCTCGAAGGATGGAGACTCCACACCCCCCTGGGCAACCTGTCCCAGTGCCTGGTCACCCTGACAGCGAGAAAGGGGCTCCTGATGTTCAGAGGGTACGTCCCGTACACACCCCCTCCCCTGATGTGCACAGAAAAGCACACGNNGTCGGCGCCTCCCGCGGGTTAAAGTGCAAGAGCAGCACCGGCTTGGCACGGACTTGCGGAGAGGCCGGAGACACGGGTGGGCGCGCTGAGCCTGCCATTAGCAAACCTCCGACGACACCAAGACTGGGTATGGCACTTAATGCCATGGCCTAATTGACATGGTGGTGTTCAGTNGCCAGGCCAGGTCTGGCAGCCTCTGCACCGCGTCGCCAGCACAGGCGCTCAGGGCTGCCTCTCGCTAACCACAAAGCTCAGCTCACCTCTTTCGCCTCCTATTGTCTCTTACTTCCTTTCCTTTGTTCCCGTCCCACGCACCCAAAGCCAGCCCCAGGTGCCCAGGGCACAAAGCTAAGCCCGCCCGCAGGCCGGCCTGGCCGCAGCGCACCGGCCCGAGCGGCGCCGAGGGGGCCCAGCGCCCCGGCACGGCCCCTCGGANGGTTGGACTCGATCGCAGATGTCTTCTCCAACCTAATTTATTCTGTGAACACATCAGTACCACATCACCGGTTCCTGGGTGCCTGGGCTCCCTGCAGCCTGGTGCCCCCTGTGTGCCCCACCAGCCATGAGGACGCAGTGCCAGCTAAGCAGAGTTAGGGAGGCATATCCATCCTGCCTTTGGCACTCTTGTACCTCCTTTCCTGGCCTGCATGAGATGTGAACACATGCTGAATGAGCTGAAAAATAGACACAGGGCAATGTATCCCCTAAAATTCCCATTACTTGCAGTAGCTGCTTCTTTCAAGGACAAGCAATCTCTGCTGGTCAGCCTCCGTGGTCCTGGACACTCTGGACAGCAGCGGCACTGAGGGTCTGCAGTCACCACTGGTACCAGCACAGTCAGCGCCAGATGCTTCTCAACACTTGCTGCTCCAAATCTGGCACCACAAGCTCTCCCACCAGTCCAGAACTCCGAGGAAACACAGTGCCCTCTCTGCCTCCAGGTCTTGGTGGACAGCTACAAGACCTCTCCACTGTGCATAAAAACGGCACTGGAGGTAATATGAATGGCATTCTTTGTAAGGAGACTAGCACATCTCATAGTTATAAAGCAGACCCCTCCTTTCCCTTCTCACATGGGCTGTAAGTAGCCTGAGCACTCAAATGAACTTGGTAATAGGATTATTTGCTTCAGAAAGCCTTCACAAACCATTGCTCCAAAAGAAACTCTGGTGCTCCATGCTTGAAACAGGCTAAACAGTTACTGCAGAAGCACACAATCTTATTTGAAGCCAACCCTTTTTAATCCACATTATGTCCCCACCGATGAACATGTAAGGCCATGCAAGACAAATATAGAAAAACATGCAGTAAACATTATCCTGCAGGAGTTTACAGAACGCAATCCAATTAAATTAATTTCACAATGCAGTTTTTCAAAGGTGTCTAGAGATAAGAAACAGCAAAAATTTCATATTCTCTGTCATCTGCAGTTCTTGGATGCACTTGGAACTATCCTAAAAATGCTCAAAAAGTGAATGTCATACCTCAGTTCTTCAAGTGGATTAGTTCAGTGCAGTGAAATCATGCATAAAGCTGCCATATCCTATTATGGGAAACAGTAGCATGTAGGTGGATTTTTTCCTGTATTTAATGAAAAATTGTGCATTTTTCAAACGTTATTTTATATGAATTGCAGACCAGTGGAAAAAGCAAAAGGTTAAAACTTCCATATGAAAGTGAAAAATAAGATAGCAGTTAATCACATGCTGCTCCAGAATATGCATAATCTATAAGGGCATGACCAAATTAATGTTTGTATAAATGCTTACATGTAACAAATAACAAGACATACTGCATCAAGTAATAAACAAAACTCGGGGGGCATAGAGTCTTTGCTCTTTGCAGAAGGAGGAGCATGGGCACTGTTTCTGTCTCTGCTTTGACCCCAACCAGCCAGAGACCATCATATATTTAACTGTGGGGGGAGAATGGATGGAATAAAACAAGATGGGATGGAGTGGACTACAACAAAAACTTGCAGTTCCATGAGTTATAACCATCCTTACTATCTAGTCTCCTGATTTATAAGCAGTACCAGATGTACTGCACATTTGCTACTCATTAGTCCTGTGCTAACAGTATGCAAATAATGTGCATAATTATTCATGTTGGTTTAAGTTTGGCATATTGGGATAGTATTCTATTTAAGAAGTCATTTATACTTCAGGGAACTCATTTTTAGCTAAAAGTAGCATGCTTTTCACATGCAATTACACTAAAACATCTACTTAAAGATTACTGTAACTCATGGATGTAAAAGGAAGAAGACTAAAAAAGCATAAAACCCCCGAGATAACTGGTGAGTAAAAACCAGATCAAGAGATAAGTGAGGGACGGATGCCTCATCTTCCATTTTGAAGGTTAGTGGTGTGGCAAGAATTGTTATTTATTTGCAGATTAATGCAAGGCTGTTTACGGAAACTCAGGATTACACAGGTCAGTACTGTGGCTGTTGGGTCAACAAAACCCTTTCAACAAGGAAGAAAAAAGATCACAAAGGCACAAGGGAGAAGGACACTGATGAGTCCTGTTGAGAATCTTGACACAAAGGTATAAAGGGATTAAGACTTAGTTTCTGTTAAGAAAAAGTTGATCAAGCTCTACAGAGACATAGGCAGTAAAAACGTAAATGTAACTTCAGTGAAAGAAACAACTCAGATTCTTGCTAGGCACTGAGTACTTCCCTGCCATGCATTTTATCGACTACTCTTAAAGAGTATTTAAAAGTATATGCATGGACGTAATTGTTGCGATCACCCAATCTCAGTTTAGGAATTCTGCTGCCTCTTCCTGCTTCCATGACTCCTGCTCACAACTAGCCAAAACATCCTATTGTCCTGGTTCCGGCCAAGACAGGGTTCATTTTTGCAGTAGCTAGGAGGGGGCATGGCTAGGACACAGAGGTTTACTTTTTGTGTGTCCAATTCTCTTCTCCAGTCCATTGCAGGGGGAAAGAGGGAGAGGGGAGTGAGTGAGCGGTGCCTGGTTTGGAGTGGTTTCAGTGGGAAGACTAAATTGGAGAATACCATTCCTAAACCACATACTAAACCATTCTAATCCAGCAGTATTTTTAGAGTCAGCACATTCCTTACTGAACTTAAGTAGGCCACTTATGCAATTTGCACCTGCTGAATATGGCACATGAAAGTGCAGCTCAGCACTATTTGGATTTTAATACAAAAATTCTATCCAATATAAATGAATTAGCTTTGCAGTCTTCTCTACTTTTGTAAGCAACGAGGAGTTCTGTTCTCTCCAGTCTCATTTTCCAGAAACACAAACAACCCTCAAAAGCCAAGTGATTTTGTGATGAATCAGACAAGTAAGGCCAAGTACAACCCCCTCCTCCCCCACCGGATGTCAGACAGGTCCAGATGTTTGGCTTCTTTTCATGGGTGGGCAGGGAGAAGTGCCTAAGCAGCTTTGGCATTGGCCACTACTCAACAGGTAAGAGATAAGAGCAGGTAAGTAGATAAGCAGCAAAACTGATGTGCAGAGTTGTGAAATAATCTTGCCCTTGCATAATTTCTCAATACTATACTGAATTCAAAACATGTATTTTGGAACTATATTTGACTTTTGAAAATACAATCTTTTAAAATTTTCCATTATTGAGTAACTTTGATTTCAGCATATCATTTCTCCATTTATGGTGACTTCTAAATAAAGAAATTAAAACCAGAAGCATAGCTTGTGGAATAACCAGAAATAAAATTGTTGCTAACTATGCAATTCTTTAGATCAAATTAATCTAATTAAGAAAGAGAGCTCTAACTTACCATTATACTTTGTAAAAGTTGTTTCCTTATCTGTTTCGGAAGACAACTTCATTATACTACCAAGATTCAGTTCCTATTTTTATTATCTGCATAATCATTTCTGCTAGGAGCCTCACTCATTGCCCAGGCTGTACAGTGACCATTCTCAGGGCAAGCAGAACAAGAACACTGACCCTGCCACAAAGAATTTCCAATCTAGATGTAAATGAATGGACACTGAAGTCCAAGGAAACAAAATTATACTGATGAGCATGCCAGGCAGTGAAATCAACAAACCAACCATTTGTGCTCTGTAAGGTATTTTTTTAGAGTTCTCTGAAGAAGAGTAGGACTGCTGCACAGATTTTTATGAAAATCTTGACTCAAGATTAGAGGGAGGCAAGAAAAGAATGAATGCACTCAGCTGAAAAGTGATGTGAGTACTGTAATTGGTGTTAGAGCTGGCATCCTGCCAAGGAAATTATGGACTGAAAGCAGTTACAGGTACTGGAGGGCTCTCAGAAACAAAACCAAGTAACTTCAGCTTCACCAAGTAGAAAAGGGGGAGTCAGAGAAGGGATGCAGAGTTTTAACTATTTTTAATCACTATAAAATAATCTGTGTAAAAACAGTCAAAGCCATGCTGTAATTAAATTCTTTCAGTATGCAAAAGATAGCTACAGAGCCATCTTGACAGTTCTTCGATGAAGGCCCGTGGAACTAACAACAGCATGAGATTCTCAACACCACAAAGGGGTTACAATTAAGCCAGTACACACCTCCAACCCCTTCATTCAAGATCCAAGGCCAACACGAATTGGGGTAAATGAGCACACACACAGAGTCTTTTCCACTTTAAGAGTAATATAAGCCCACAGCATGCTGTATTACTCCAGCACAGATGGAAGCCACTGGTCCAGTTCTCATCAGCTGTCTCAGTAACATCCACTTAACTTACACATTTACTATCACGCTTCCGTGCCAGAGGAGTACTCAGGGCACAATAAGGCAAACCACTGAAATTTAAAATAAAAAAGTACTGTTATTTAATTCTTGTTCTATACAACCACCATATTCTTTCCCAAAATGTGAAAATAGGGAGATAAAGAGATGAGATTTTTCTAAAGTTCACAATGGACAGTTTTGGAAACAAATTTCACCTGGGATCTGTAAAGCAGTGCAAACACCAGCGTAACAGTTGGATTTGAAACCAGTTCTCCATAACAAAGAGTGAATACAGATAATGTAAACTACATCAAAATAGCTATAGATCACATTGCATGACTGGCCCGATTCTCTTTTTTCTTTCATGACTTGTAAAATAACAATGGTAAGAAACAGCACAAAGGCTTTTTCTTAACAAATTTTAATATTAAGACCAATTCATCTGGATAAAAACACAGTTACGAGTACCACACTACTGTAAATTCTGCATGATGCACAGTAGTGACTGCAATATTTGAGTGACAAGAACATTTGGAACTGCTTGTGAAAGGTATGTCAAAGACAATCTTGGCATAAGTAAGAATGTATGTTACCAATGAATTTATTATTTTGAAAATATATCTGTCCCACAATGTACATCACTGTAAATAGTCAAATGCAATGTTTATGCACATCAAAAATATATGGGGCGAATATATACTCAATTTAGCATTAAGTCAGCAACAGTGAATGAAAGAGAAATATTTTAGCTATTTTTCTATAATTTCATTTCACTAAAAATTTCTTAATAAATCATTCCAAAGGGTAATATTTGTGGTTCAAAACCATCAGTACAACAGTAATTCTGTAAAACAGTATGAACCTGATAATGAGAGCCCAATCCTCCTGCCACTAGATTCAGATGCATTTGGCTTGTGCTCACTGCCTTAGAACATGAGTCCAGACACCAAAAAAAATTAAGTACCACCATTACAGTCTGGACCACATTAGCTCAAATTAGATCAGAGATGCAATATCAATAAAAGGAGATGACACTTTCAAAGCACCTGCCAGATTCTCAAGTGTTAATTATATACACACATGGTTAAGTACAGAATACTGAAGGAGAGTGTACTGAATAGCAAGTTAAATGTTATTACTGCAATGGATATTCACATTTTCCACATCAGTCTAGGAAAGATACTGCAATCTAAGCATATGATTTGATGCTACTTAAAGCTTTGTGATACTGTTATGTATTTTCTTTATCTACATAAACCCCCAGGCATTACTGCAAAAGAACTCTATCTACATATAGAAATAACAGACTTGATTTGGTGGCTCTTGTTTGACTGTGCTCTTGCAAAGAAATCTGCTAACTTTTCCTTGCCTGTTTTACAGCATATGTATTTTCCTGCCCCTCAGGCAATAAATGGTACATGATAAAACTTCCCTCAATATTATTCCCATAAAAATTCACAGTGACCAATTCTGAGAGAATTTATTTTTTTGGTTGGGTTTGTTTTTTTTAAATACTTGTGCAATATAAAATTCATACTACAATTTTCAACTTTGGTAACTTACAGAAAAAAGACTTCAAGCTCTTTAACTAAGGACCAGGTTAGGATGTTGCTTACACTATGCACTTCGTGCTTTGCAAGCACATCAGTTAATGTTCATCGCTTTTCTTGAGGTCCTGAAAAATTCTGTTATTGATAAGAAATCGGCTACAATTTAAGTTGTGAACCTATCTAATTTTCCTTGGTACCTTTAAATGCTTCCATCACCTATCCTTAGTAAATTTTTACTTACTGTTTCAAGTCATGACATCCTGATCCCAAAGCAAACACCCACCTACCCACCCCCTTCAATCAAACAGAAAAATCCAGCTGAGCCTCAACATCTGAATTCTCAGAAGAGGAAATATTTTCTTGATTTAACAGCAACTGTACAATATTACAAACTCCGACACATGAAAAACAATCAGGCAATAGAAAAATGTACAACGGCTTTGGTGTTATACAAAATAATAAAAAAGACTGGACAGCAAGATACATAGTTCATTATGTTCTCACCACAGCCACTTCATTGCTGACTGCAAGACAGTTATTTACTTTTGATATTCTCTGTGGCCTTTCCACTCATGAAAAATCATACTGTTTTACTACAATAAGAACTGTTATGAACACCATAAAGTAAGCTCCAAATTTTATAAAAACATCTTGCCTCTTTGCACTATTGCTTTGTGGCACATTGTCAACAGAACAGCAGTCCAAAATAAAGTGACAACTAGATTTAATAAATTAATATACTTTTTAAAGATGTACAATGCACATTCTCTTTAATCCAAGGTTTTAGGGTGTCAGGATACTTCTATTTACACATATACAGACCTCAGACAGCATTTATAACATCAGAAAATGCAGATAAGGGACAGAGCCTTAACTGCTATCTGGATGCTGCTAACAGAAGCCAAAATACTGCTGAGAGTATTATTGGGAGAGATATCCAAAGACAAGAAGAGTCTATGAAAAAAGGACATGTAAAGGCAAAGGGAAGGTCAAGATGTTTAATATGACCATCTATTCTTGTGAAGATTGAGGTGGAGTTGTTGATGTGCCCGGTTTACCAGACTTCCGTTCGTAATTCACAAGTCGTTGCCCAACAAGGTACCTGGGATTACAGTAAAAACAGTGAGAAATTAACACAAGTTGGTATAATACCATTTAGTAACAAATTACCACCCTATCTCCTTTGCTGAAGAACTAGCTTTCTCATTTCAATAAACTTTATTCTATAAGTGACCCCTCCCCTTCCTTGTCTTCAACCACCCTCATATTTTTTCTCAACATTCAGGCATCTTGTAATGGAATACAGGCATTATAGGTTTGTGTTTACAGCCTGAACTTTGGTAGTCCTACAATTCAGACCGGATCATACTTGTGAGGGCATCTTTGCAGTGTTCTTTTGAGCCTATTTCAGTGTCACACCTGAACATCTGGAACAACGACTCCAACATAAAACAAAATGAAAGTGCTAATGAATCTTCTAAGTGCAAACAAGAATCTGTCACAATACAGAACATGTACTGGGTAAAGCTAAGCAAAGCTCAGGTCCTATATGCAGTGAAAAATACCCTTTTTGGAAAAAAGTAAATATTGTGATGGAAGAACTTTTGCTGCAGCTTTTTCTTTCTTAAAGGGAAAAAAAATATCCTAATGCTACTCCACGTCAAGCTTAAGGGGTGCAAGATTCCTTTATTTAAACTCTGTTTCAACATCACACCATCTAATCAGCTTAGCAGTTTTTGCACCTGTCACATTATTCCTTACTTCCTCTTTACCACTGATTCACACTCCTACTTTTTACTACCTAAATTCCTTCCCATGCTTCCTACTTGTGTGCTGGTTCTACATGTACAAAAGTCATACATCCCTATGAATTCTTCTCCTAAAATCTGTCATTTCCTTTAGAAACCTTTTCACTACCACTCCTTTTCTCATGGGACCATAACCAACAACCATCACATATTTTTTGTACATTTCAGAATGTCATAAAAACTTCCTTATGCTTTTACAATGTGTTACATGAAAGATCTAAGTGTATTTCTAAACCTGTTTCTACTGGCTGGCATGACCGTTTGCTTACTTCCTGAAATAAGATTATTAACTTAAGCTGTACAAACTTCTCATCTATAAGAATGAGTATAGCATTTAATAAGCTCATTTAATACCAAAGTAATTGTCACTTAGATATATATTCACAGCTTTGTGTACCATTTATGTGTCTTATTCACACAAGAAAGCAATTTTTAACTTAATGCAAGTTGCAATTCAATACCCTTTCTGCCAGAAAGATACTTGCTTTAGCTTTTAACCCACTTGTAAATACAAACATCAGCTATAAATGCTACAGGAGGTCAAATACTACAGAACATGCTATGAAGGCAGGTGGGGAACAGGAGTTAAATCAGCTGAGCAAGTAAAACATGCTAAAAAATAAATTAATCTGCTGAGAATTTTAGTTACAACTCTTTTTAATATTTCTAGATGCTAGTATTTTTTTCAGGCATCTGAGTAATACAGAGTAATAATTACTGAAAACATCAGAAAACCATACAAAATTTTGTAAGGACGAACTCTATCAAAACAACTGAACATTCTTTAACAGGTTGATTGAACTAATGAGTAGAAAGAGTAAGAAAAATAGTTATGCAGAAAAGGAAGAAACAGTTTTATAAGAATTTATAAGCAGATTGTGACACAATTTTACTTCCAGGTATATCATAATCATGACATTCACTCGTCCTTCAAGACTACAGAGGAGGAGAAAATAAGCAATCAGCTTAATTTGTGGTAGAACACATTTATGTTAGACATGGAGGAAGTGTCTTCCTTTTATAAAGACAGTCTATTCCTGTGTTTTTCTACCTGAACCACAGATAAAACATTTGCCAAGAACAGTTTACATCTGTTTCAAAGGGCCATTTGTCTAGAAAACTTGTTATAGTCCCTCTGAGTCCCAAGTGTCTACAATACCTGAATTCAATCTGAAGCTATCACAATTTAAATCGGAAAAATTAAAAAGGCCACACTATATACTCACTTGTCATTTTTAATATGTTCATAAAGGCGCTTGAACTGGCGGACTTGGAAGGACAGAATTCCCATCAAAACCACCACCATAAGCAGGAAAGGGTAAATCCGTCGCTGAACTAGGTTTTGCATTTCAGCGGTAACTCCTACGAAACAAGACACAACCCTTACATCATCTAAAATTGCTGAAGTAATTCATATATTTCTGCTCCTCTACCTGCTTCTATACTCTTTGTTATACTGTAACTTGAGTAGAAGGGCTGTGAAATAAATTACATGTCCATTTATCCCAGAGATCCAACGTGACAGCTTCTGTTCTTTTTAATCTGAAGCACTAAAGTGGAAAGTCTTCCATTAGCACAGTGCAAATGAACAGTTAAAAAAAAAAAGGCTTATCAGTTTTTTTTGTTTATTGACTTCTGTATACCTCATATTAGAAAAGTTGGTGCAGTAGAAGTCTGTGTTCAAGTGAGAGGCTGAAGAATAAAACTGGACTTCTTGAACATGTTGTTAACATCAGAACTATCTACCAAAAGACAACTGTTAATGAAAAAACTCATCTACCCTGTTTCTAATCAAATTATTGCCCTCAATTATGAGGAGACAGGAAAGTCTGAAAAAACATTCTGTATTTAAAATTTATGTTTTACTCTAATACTATTAACATGTCAAAACAAACCCAGTATTTCACCTGTTCTAAGCTTCATTTAGAATCTGATAAGTCAGAAAAAGATGGCCTCAGCTCATGTACTCTAGAGACTGAAATTAAAGGTTGATTGTTCAAAGAAGAAATGAATTAATCATTCCTTTCCCAAACTAGCTAGCTACCTATATTTCTGCTGTTAGATATTATACAGTCCCATACTCCTGATGCATTCTGCACTTGGCAGCTAGTCAGAATAAGGTATTGCATTTCTCAAAAAAATGCCACACTTTTAAGATGAGAAAGCAATCCTTAAGCATTTACATTTGTTGGCAGAATAGAGGGGGGTTTTTGGTGAGGTTTTTTTACAGTAACTTAGCTTGAAGTTTTATTTCCACAAATGTACCTACACTGCTGTAAACCATCACGTGATAAACAGGTATGCTGAATGTATACATACCTAGTAAAGGTACAACACCAGAAGCTATGATATACGGTACACACAGGGAGAGTAACAGAACTGAGATTACAGGTGCTGCCAGTTTACGGATGATGAAGTGTAAGTCAATGTTACGAATCCCATTTGCATATACCTAAAAAGGAACAAGTTGGAAGTAGAATGGATCAATCAAGAAAGCCTTGCTTTGCACTTACACTAATAATTACAAGGTTTTGCACAATTCTCCTTATGAAAGAAAATGGGTGTTCCCAACTTGAAGAAAGCCGTGATGGCCACAGTTGAACGAGGAGAAACTCTCTGCCAATCTACATCATGAGGATTCCAGGAAATCATTTAAACAGTGCCCAAGAGACCAACTTAATCTGGAACAGTGTTGTGATTCAGCTGCAGGAATGCAAGAAGCCAGCTGAAAGATCATTTAACAGATCTGTGGACAGTGGTTTTGTGGGTGGCCTGGGATCACTTTGTGCTGTTAACTTGCTGCAAGAGGATCCTATGTACACTAAAAGAATTAATCTATTACATTTGGAAACAGGCAGAAAATAGGATCTTATTTTGCACTTAGTGGGGCAGATCAGAGTCTCTGCACTTAGTCTGTGCCTGACGAAAGGGCCTCCACAATTGTTACATTTCTCTAGTTACTACCTGAAAGTAAGGTAAAAACATAACTGGATTAAGCATGGGAAAAGACCAGTTTTGAATGCCTACCACCTAAGCCAGACAATGGCCTCTGTCTCACAGCCTGGATGAAACCGTTTCTGAGGATGGCTCAGGAGATGGCCCATGGCCCATGGACAGCATTCAAAATGGAAGGAAGAGCTGTGGTATGCATCAAAAGGTACTCTCAGAAGTAAGATTGTATTTCTGCAGTGTGACAGCTAAAGGGATTTAGTAACTGGGACTGTGTGCTAGATTTACTCAAAAGAGGCACCTTGTGTACAGAGGTTGAGACATGCACCACAGCCATCGCATACAGCGCAGGGCTGAAAAGTTACCTTCTGACAAACAACTGAGATACTTCACTGAGATGACAAGCACAGAACTTAAAGGTTATAACCAAGAAAAAAATACTTCTGCCACAGAAAACGACAGGCCATGCAACTCGGAACTGCTCACAGAAACTGTTCTGTCTTATTTAATAATCACAGAGGAATGAGAATAGTGTCTTTCATATGTACTAATCTACAAATGGGGTAATCTCTACAACTCCAGAGAAAGCAAAATTCTCTGTTCTTGAGTTGTGGATGTAAATAATGTGAATATGTTCAGTACTTGGACACGCTGACTTCATCTGAAGAAGTAATCATGTTTGTTTCTCACTTTAATATAAACCTGATAAAAATGCATATATGTATACACAGCTTTTCTTGATTTCAGCTGAGGTTTGCTTTTCTTTTATTGTGAAGTGTATCTTAGTGCATTAGGCTTTACAAGACTCGTTGAGTTGTACTCAATTATTCCATTACTACAAGAGTAACACTGTTTTCTGATGCACACATTCAAAAACATTGAAAATGTATTATACAGATAATTGACATAGACAGTTTTTTCCCTACCTGTTCAATAACAGTTTTCAGCCACCACTGGGGACCCATCAGTGTTATGGCAGCAATTATTTTGGCATGCAGAACTCCAAGAGCCCAGTCCTAATTTTGTAAAAATAGACTGTTATCATTAATGTATCTTAAAAAAATTAGACAACCAAAAGCTTTTCAAGTAGCTTGTTAATCTTACTTACAAACAAAAATATAATTACTTTTTTATTTACATGGGACATTATTTAAAAGAGGTGACACCATCTGCAAACTCCTGTGAAAAAGAGGATGCTCTCAAGCTTAACTGAGGTCTGTCAAATTAGCTCCCTGGAACCAGGAAAATCAGTACGATTATTAAACCAAAAGCAAATACAAACCAAAAACATTACACTTACATAAAGCAACAGACTAACATTCTGGCACAAACTAATCAACACTGGTTACATTTACCTAAAAGTATGTTATTCTGATTCCTTTAAAAAAAGAATAGAAACAAAATTCAGAGCTGTTCACACACATCAGGAGACAAGTTTTTTTCCTTCTTTTAAATTTTAGCTACTCACAAAAGCCTACCTGATGTGAGAAAAGCTAAAAAAAACCAAGGCAATGCCCTTCATGAGAAAACATCATCCTACTCAGAAGAAACTTTATGCTTTAACTTAAACCACAATTATTATCGCATGGCATTAAATAATATAACCCACTTCTACCAAACACTTCACATCATGAGCCTTTCTGAATTACAGATATTTTTAAGAGATTTTCAATAAGAGCCACCAAAAATAGAAAAAATATAGGCTGACAAGGCATAATAAACAGCACAGAACTGGTAAGACTTAAGATATCATAGACTAATCAACTCTCTTAAACTTTAACCAATTATATAAATAGACTGCTTTTGTTAATGTCTATTTTCAAAAATTTAGAAAATTGTTACAAAAAAAGTCAGTGTTGAAGTCAACTCATGTTTACTCAATGATTTAACCTTTGTATAAATCTATTCTCTTTTGTGAAAAGTAGGAATTATTCTTAAGTTCAATAGCTCCTTGTTAATTTAGAACAAGTCTCAAATCCCTCTAATCCAGTATTTTGAGGAAGCTCTGCCACGTGAAAATAAAATTTTTCAGCATACTGTATTTAAAAATTTTAAAGAACTAATGTGCAAAAGTCAAGAACTTTTAGAATCTCTAGCATTACAAATTCTTTCCAAAACTGTTTGGAAACCATGATCATCTATCACTGCAATTATAGGATGTTGTGATTTTTCAGTCATCTACTCAGATACCTTAAAAATATACAAATATTTGGATACTGAAAGTAAACAAAATCTTCTCTTTTAGAAGCTTAGAAAGTCACTATCGTGAACACTTCCTTGTTGTTTAGTAAATGCATTCTAGATGTTTTTTTGAGTTATGGTTCCCCCAGTTGGGTATCTGCGTTATGAGTTCTTTCATAATTCAGCCTAGGTGAGGGATTTGTCACTCAATCCACTCTTTCTACATATTCCCAGGAAAGAAGTTTGCACTGCCTGTGAGACTTGACTGAAGAATAACAAAACACAACTACCTCAAAATCATGTATTAATGATTTGACATCTCAATCCAAAACCAGCATGATCCTAAAGCATAACAAAATTCCATTCATAGTGCACATCATCACCGAATTAAAACCTTGTAAATTAAAAACTATCAACTGGACCTCCTGCTGCATAACTGTATGCAGAAAGCTATCCAGAAAGGTCAGACAGAGTATCTGCATACATACAGCTATACTAACTTCCTACATAACTTTATAATGACACTGAGTAAAGTCTCTAGCTGACCACTGAAATGCAAAGATCCTCTGATATCATCTCACAACAGTTCAGCTTGTCATGCTTTAAATTCCTTAGCATATCCTTTTGGTTCAAATAATCCCCACATCCAGACCTGGCTGCCTTTTCTCTGCCACATAGAAACACACTTATGGAAAATGTTCTGAAGCACCAAATCAACAGGAAAAACAATACCCATAAAATCCTTACATCAACAGCAGCAAAAGAATAGAAACAACTGACCTGCCAAGGATAAAAGAGAGGTGTTTGATCCAAAGGAACTCTCAAAGGTGCAACGATGACCAGTTCAAACAGAAGTCCAAGCAAAAGTGGAACCACACCAGCCAGCAGTATAGCCACTATTAATGTCTTCATGATCTAAAAAAACCCCAAGACATTTAATTAATATATTTACCAGAGGATCCTTTGTTCAAGCTTAAAAATGTAACTTAAACTACATAAACACATAGCTCTGGCGAAAAAAACCCAAACCTACACAGATCTGTAATTCATACACATACATGCCTAGAAATAATTTTTATTACATACATAGTTTTGCAATGTAAGTTTTCAAGATTGGGTCCTATTCCATACCCCCTACAGAAAAAAACATGACCGTGCCTACAAGTGTCCACATAGTTCTAAACCATAAAATCACCTTTGGCTGTTATCAGCAAGGAATACTATCCAGTGGCACTTCACTATATTGCATATTCTTGTATGTTGGAAAATATGCTTTCACAGTGAGAATCTGAACTCTTATAATAAGAGATACTTTCTTTAAAACTATTAACTTGAACAACACAAGATCTGACAAATGATAAAGATCTTTCCAAAAATATGCATCCAGCTACTTTGTAGAGACATGTTCATCATCATCTATCAGCTTTACTAGTTTTCTTTTATTTGATAATGTCATGTTATTGAACAAGTAATAGTTAGGCTTCCAGGTGTATGTGTAAATAGTCTTTGAGAACACATAACACATGGGATAATATCATGCAACACATTCACTTTTAAAGGAAGACAGAAAAATATATATATATAAAAACATATATACACACACACTTACACTGCACAACACTGTGCTAAATGGCTTCAAAAATAGCCTATGCAACAGGAAGGGAAGCTGCAAAAGCTTCAAAATGGTCTGAACAGGAAAATGTAGTGTACACTATAGACTGAAACTTGTAAGCAAAATGAAACAAGTTTCATTAGCTGCTTTTTCGATAATGCAGTAGAAGTTTTTCTTGAAACTCACCATGAGAGACCATTCTTTGACCTTCTGAAAAATCACTCTACGACCCTGTGGCATCCAGGCAACCAGCACTGTCACTGCTCGGATAGTTAGCCAACAGACATAAAGACCACAAGCAGCTGTGTACAGTTCATGGATTTTGGCAGTCCCCGTCCAAAATGACATTAACCATCGGCCAGCAAACACTGAAAACATAAGCACAGTTAAACAGAGTAATGCTTTTTGATGTATTAGGGAAGGATGCCTATTAAAAATTGCTTATCAAATGTATTTTTAAATATCAGTGCACAAAAATTATTCATCATAAAAGAGTATTTTGGTACTATACCCATAATGCATAAATGTGTGAAGTACTATGTAAATAGTTTCAGAAATTATGTCAAATACATATGTAGAAATTTTTTTCCCCTAGAATTTAATTATGAAAACAATGTGACCTGAGCTACAGCAAAACAAAGCACTGAATACAGCAGCATTCAGAGCCTAAACACTAATCTTCAAAACTGCAAAGGCAATCATGAGCACATAAGTTTGAATTTAAACTGTATGAGCTGTGTTTGGGTTATTTCACTGCCTCATATAATTTTTTAAGACTTACTGATGAGGCTTCTAAAGGTCTCTGACAAAAATTACTCATTTGCGACAGTTCATTTCTTAATAGTGTCTCCATTCACTAGTATTACAAAGGAATTATTTTATGTAGTGCTATTAAAATAATCACAAAATTTGTAACTTTGACCTCAACATGTTATTGATTTTAGGATCACTAGTACAAGGAAGTATAAATTACATGATATTACAGCAGCCAGGTTATAAAATTCAAATGAGTTTACATGTCTTCATTTATTCCAGATTATTTAAAAAAAACCCACCAAAATGCTTCTGATTTTATAAAAGTACTTATTCATACATTTTAAAGTGATATACATGCCACTTCCCAAAATCTCCCAGTGACCTGTCAAGGTCATAGAATCCCAGAATATCTCAAGTTGGAAGGGACTCATAAAGATTATCAAGTCCAACTTCCTGCACCTTGCAGGACTCAATAATGACACCTTCAGAGTATTTAATTAAAGAAAATACTGTAGAAGACATGGTTAAAAATTATGGATTGTCCTTCTCTAAACAGTAAAGCAGGTGCAAAAGTTTCAATTCTCTTTTTCTCTCAATACTACTGAGATTGTCTTAGCACTTGGAGCCCTGTCCTTAAAGGAAAATTATTCTATAACAAAACAATGGGAATGGCAATCACTGTCATTTGAATACAGGTACTATAATTTAGATTTTTAGATTACAACTTGATGCAACATTAAAAATGAGCCAATTTTCCATGTTTTCTCCTTTTAACTTTAAACAATCATTTCAAAACATCTGCCACTGTTGAGCATGGCAACATGCTGAGTTGTTTTTAATTGCAGTTTTACAGTAATAGACTCACCTGGTAAGGTAAGGCAGATAAGACTAGCAATCAGTAACGTTATGCACATGAAAACAATCAAAAGAAATATCTGAAAGAGAAAAAAAAAAAAGGGTTATAAGAAAGTTACTTACCCAAAGCCAAAAAATCTCATATAAAAGATACATCATCCTAGAAAGGCAACTTGTTCAAATACCAACTAACGTTTCACTGTATAAATAAACTAGCAGTAAGAAACCTACCCCCTGTAAATGTGGAACACCTACAGTGTTGTGTATTTCTTTCTGAGTTTGCATCAGCTGTCCCAGCAGTAAAAATTAACACTTGAATCCAGAATTATAGAAGTTCTGTGTTAGGTTACATTAAAAAAAAAAATCACCTCTTCATTTCTGCACTGATCAGCACAACTCTCGGTGAATCATGAAAGGTTTCTAGCTCTGTATGCCACATGAGCAAGACAGTGGTTTTTTTAAGGAAAACTTGCTGAGAAAGTTCTTCCAGATGTCCTCAGGTTTACGTGACCAGATGACAGTGAAGCTGATAACTCCTTAGTCAGGTTTACATCTTACCAGAGAATTATCATGTACGTGACATCTCTAAATACGTCACAAGCACCACGTGCTATGCAGTTCTGCTTAATTAATCAAAGCCACAAAACAAGCAAGCTTACTATGGGAAAGCTAACACTTTCTCATAACAGACAACTGAGAGAAAGTTAAATCTGTATCAAATTTTCCTTAATGAGACTTTTGGGTATAAAGGAATGAAACTTCAGAAGCAGTACCACAGTGTCATAACATCAGCCGTTACTTCTGTTCTTGAGCTATACCTGAAACCACAGTGAGTGAGTTGTGTTGGAAGTTTGTATTTGATAACTTAGAGTTCTGCTAACAACAAAGTAATTATCTACTTTGATCTGTATATTATTCTAGAAATTTAAGTATTTGCCAACATTTCCTTTCAAAATTTTAGGGATTTAGATTAGAACTTTCAAGTATTGTAACACTTTTCTGTTTAATATAGATGCAGAAGCAACAGAATTCTCCATTTAGTTTCTCAATAATGCAAAATACACTTTTTTAAAGTTTAAAATACACTTCAGCTACAAGACCAGAGTATGCCCCCTTGAAAGCCATGCCTTGTTAAGAGGCAATTCTGAACTAGCTGTTTGATGGGGGCTTACTGTATTTCTCTCCATTACTAAGCATGATGAAAACAAGATGCAAACTAACAGGCAACAGACAACATATATGGGATCTATTAATAAAAGCTTTATGTGAGAATAACTGTAAGTCTACTTTTTAGAAAGATGCAAACCATACAAAACACAAAACAACATGACCCACCACTTGACTTCTGGTAACATGGGCCAAATCTTTCTTACAATAAAATACCCTACATATTCTTCAAATTCCTTTTTTTTCCCTCTTTATGTGTTTAATATACCTACCCTGAGTGGGAATTTTAGAGGCCTGCGATAAGGCTGGAAACCCACAGGTCCTCCTTGTTGAAGTATGGCTTGATGGGCTGCATGAAGACCTTCTCCCACAACTGGAATGGCATTATTATTGCGAGCATGCTGGTTGTTAGGTTGCTGATTTGCATTGTTTTCATTCTCTTCCTGGTCACCAAGCAGGTAAGAATGAAGATCCCTGTAACAATCAAAACTTCAGTTTTATTTTGTTTGATATGAATGAGAAGCTTACAGAAACATAGGTCTACTCAGAACATGTACAAGTACTCCTTATACAGGAGTACTGGCAGAATTTTGATGAAGTAAAATAAGCCTGTTTCTGAAATGTACTCAATGCCATCATAAATACAGAATTTAGAAGAAAAATGCTAGTGTGGATGCAGATTACAACAGCTGGAATACAGTCACAAGAAAAGATCACTTATCTGCTTGATTGCTTTAAAAATATCACCTGGTATTGAAGTGGCTATGCATATGAAAGGAAAATTACATTGCTATTTCAGTTCATGTAAGCAAACAGCTCTTGAGAGAGCTTTTGTTTTACTGTCACTAAGCTCTATTGGAAACAATTGCCTTCAAACCCAGACTGTATCATATTGCTACAGACATGCTTTCAAAAGTACAGAAGCAGGCAGAGGCTTTCACGATTCTAAATGGCCCAAAACCTGTTCACTTTCTAAGAACATCAATCCTAGAAAGAGTCAATCTACTTTAAAAAACATTCTGTTGATATTCCCTGCATATATAATTAGTGAAATCTGAGCTTAACTGAAAAATACCCAAACCCAATATGAACATTTAGAAGTTAATTTTCCTCAGCTTTAGCAGAGTAAGACATGTGCAGATATTCTACTGGCAGTGAAAACATTTTCACAGCAGTTTGCTTTTTGAGAAAAACAGAGGAAAAGATTTTCACCTTTGCTCATCTAAAATGTGCTGAATTGAACTATTCTAAACAGCTGCAAAAGTGGAGAAAGAAATGCCATTTTATCATCATCTCCAAAATTCTCTTGCTGCATCATACTTAAACACCATCAAAACATGGAACGATTAATAATAATAAAAAAAAATCTTCAAAATGCAAAGTAAGAGAACAGGGTGAGGAGAGTTTCCTTATGAGAAGCTAAAATAAGTATTTTGGATTGCAGTGAAGAAAAAGTTCTTCATTCATTCACTCAGTTTCTTAGATGTAACTTAGCAAAGAATAAATCTAGATCCTAGTAGAGGCAAAAATGAGCAAGACGTGGTGGGAGAATGCCAATATACTTTGAAAAACTGCAAGCTATACAGAAACAAAATCAACTTTTTTTTTTTACTGATTTGTCAAACAACAGATGAACTAAAAAATAATTCCAAGTGCTAGAACTCTGCCTTGCAGTTTAATAACTCACTTTATCTGACAGTTTTATCCTTCTTTAGAGAGTAAACTTTTAACTTTAAAATGCCCAATTTAAAGTTGTTTGCTTTTTCAGCTTAATGTTCTAAATAATTTTTTTTTCCTTCTTATAGTAAGAAATGCAAGAACTACACATGAGGTTTATTTAGATGACTCATGGAAATGCTCTGCTGACACCTCTTTACTCTTCTCATATACTATGAAGTTATCAAGATGTTAGTCAAAATTTGACAGATTTTTTTCACTAAGCAAATGCTGTAGTAGTGTACCAAAAGAATTACTTGTCAAGACTAGTCCAGAAGTAAGTACAACTATTGCTTAAAAGAAATCACTATAGAAGTTCTTCATCATGTCTTTATCTGTAAAAGAGCTATTAAAGCTACTTGTTGCGATAACTTTCTTGAAAGTATGTTGCTTTCATTTCTGAAGGCCAAACTGGACACAGTGGTTATAGCCGATTTTGGATTTCTGTACTTACAGCAAGTATCCAGCAGTAACAGTCCATGCTCGTACAAGACCTTTCAGCCACTGCCTTGTATGTCCTTGCTCTAGCAAAGCTGGAAGGACCACTTGAAGCAAAAGGAGCTCTAAAGAAAGTTCACTTACTGGAGCATCACTAGAAACAATGGCAAGAGCAAAAAGTCAAACATAAGGAACATTCTGATAGGAATCTTTTACAATGAATCATATTAACACCACCACAATACAAAATATATTGGATATCAACAGAAACAGTTCTCAGTTTTTACAGACATTTTTCCTTATATACTACCCTGAGAAGAGATTAGGAGTTCATGAATATTTAGGCACTTAGGTGCATAAGGAATTTAAGAAAAAACATTGAGAAAGATTGTATCTGAGAATACAACTTGCTTTTCTATTTTCTTCTATTATCACTGCTTCAATTATTACTTAGAAACAGAAAGAAACTGCTATCATTAAAAAGAAATGCAGTTACAGATATTCTTTAATTCCTGTAGTATGATAATCAGAAATGAGTATGTTAAAAAAACAAACATGAAACCAACTTCACAATCAAAAAGTTGAAAGGATAAATATTTTGAGGACATAAAACCCCAAATAGTTATCACTGCGGATGTAATACAAAATGCCTTTTATTTTTCTTAGTAGCTTCTCACTTGACAAACTGTATCATGTAGCCATGTCCTCTACCTTTTAACTTCCCTAGAACAATGAAGATTAGACTAATTGAAAGCAAAGATATGTCACATTAATGCTCAAAGAGCACAAATATGCTTTTTCTAGTCATAGGAAAACTGAAAAAACTCATTTTTTAAACATTAAATGCTTACCTGTAGAGCATAACATTATATGGAAGGAAGTTAGGCAGGAGATATTTAATAATGCGTATGGGAAGCCAGAGCATGAGCAATACAATTGATCCAAAGACAATCTGCAACAAGAAAGTAAACAAGTTAGTCCAAATAGCACAAACAACCAAACCTAGTTTCCCACCCACCTCTCTGACATGTTCTCTGTGTGGTGGGTTAGCCCTGGCTGACAGCCCAATACCTACCCAGCTGCTTGCTCATTCCCCTCTCCTGCTGAAGGGGAAGGCAAGAGTGAGATAATGACAGTTATACAGAAAAAGCAAAAGCTGTCCCCACAAGCAAAACAATATGAGGAATTCAGTCTTTACTTCTCATCAGCAGACAGACAATCAGCAACTTCCTGGGAAGTCAGGAAGATAAAAACTGTAACGATGAATATCCCCTCTTCCTCCTTTCCCACAGCTTTTACTGCTGAGCACGATGTCATATGGCACCCCTTTGGTCAGTTTGGGTCAGCTGTTCCAGGGATAGCTTCGCCTCAAGATGTAGCTTATTCACTGGAGGGGTGAGGGAGCAGGCAGAGCAGGACAGAGAAAAAGCCTTGCTACTGTGCAAGCACTGTCCAGCCACAGTCAATAGGCCTGTGTTAGCAAAACTGTTTCGGCCACTAATTCAAAGTGCAGAAGGACATTTGCCTCTGTGAAGAAAATCAACTCCACCCCAGGCAGACCGGTACACTGCAATGCCCTCGCCAAGCAGGACTGTCACTGAGTAAGCACCGACTGGCCTGCTGACAGAGCAACGTCAAACACGTCTTTCCTCCCCTGACCCCAACACCAGCATTACTCATTTTATATTCCTCTCTTTTCTAACTGGCTGACTTTTCAAGCAAACTTGTTGAAGCACCAAAAGATCTTTCAGTTTCTATTTTTTCACATTTCAAGTAGACCAAAATTTAAGTAGGGAAGATCATGTGCATGAAGACCATGCATTTCTATAAATCCTGTTTCCTTAAGGAACCCAATGAAAAATCCAATACATTTTAAACACATTCTTACACTTTATATTAAATGCAGCACAAGAGACTAAAAATGTTAAAAACAAAACAAAAGTTGTGTGTTTAACTACGTAGAAAAGAAAAATCAAACCCCATTCTTCTTGAAAATTAATATTTTATGTTTTACACAAGTAATTTCCTGAAAATATTGAGAAAAAAACAGAAATTGAAAAGTGTGACATTCTTTGAGATGGAAAGGTGTAAATGATTACCCTTCTGGGTCCCATATTCTAACATTAGGCTAGTAGAAGTTCTGATTTAATTAGCTAAGCAACCCAAAAGGTGAAGTTCAAGTAATGCCAGTTCCAACAGTGTGAGAACATATCTCAGACCATTAGTAACAAGCAGAACTTTGCTTATATTTGGGCCACCTGCTGAAGTTTCAGGCAGCTGAAGAATTATGATTAACTAAGAAAATGCTATGAAAGGTGGACAGGTCAGCTCCACTCAGGTACTGAAGGGTTCTCTAACAGAACTAAGATCTCTTTCAAGGCTTTCACTGCTCCAAGCATCTCAGGTGTAATAACACAGTACAGCAAAGAATGTTTCTGGTGTGTCAGTTTTCACAGTTGACATGACATTTATGTCAAATACAGTCTGAGACTTCTTCCCTTACTGCATGCTTGGCATACTTCAGATAAATAAGCAAAGGGAAAAAAACTTGAATTGCTTTCAATATCTTACAATGATAATCTGGAAACAGACACCATTGGCTAGATCTACAGAATCCAATCCAAAATTAAACTAGAAAGTTACTCTCCCCTGCAGCATTGCTTTAGCTGAATGGGACACATAATGTTTATTGCAATAAATAAAGGCATCATGAAAGAGTTACGTGACTTACAATATCCATAATAACAAACATTTGTTGTCTGAACACACAAACATTTTCTGTGATCTTAGGTAAGCAGAAAATATCACATAAAAATTTGTTTAGGAAGGAACCTTTGGAGTCCAGCCAATCCTCTCCAACCCCTCAGAGCCCTGCTCTGAGCAGACCCAGGTTGCTCAGAACATTACCTAGTTAAGCTTTGAGTATCAAAAGATGTAGATTCTGTTGGCGGCCTGTTCCAGAATCAGTTCACCTTCATGGTGAAAGTGTTTTTCCTTAAATACACCACAATGTATGTGGGAGCAAATACAGAAAATTTTCTTTACAAATAAAGAAGTCTTTGACAAAAGTCCTTACCACTGATAAGATAAACCTCCTGAGATGTCTATAGATGGGCAAGTGAATCATTTCCTGTACAGGATTGAAGTCTGGATCATTCAAATTCCTGAGAAACCATAAGACACCAGGTCTCAATACCTGAAGTAGGAAAGAGAAAACATACAAAGAGAAAATAATCTTTGTATTCCTTGTTTTTCATTTCGAATAACACTGCTGCAGGAAATAAGTTTTAACGTAATAGGGATATTTATTGAACAAGATTCAACAAAATGGCATAGAAATAGAACAAAGGAAGTATAATCATATAGAAGTAGAGAAAAACCAACCACATACAAGCTTAATTTTCAAGTATGGATCAATTTTAAACAATTAAAATGTATTTAGATTAATCTGAAGGCAATATCCAGGTTTAAGGACTAAACAAAAAATCTCTAAGTAAAATACACTCTAAATCATAATTTTCCACTACAGTAGAGTACCAGCATGGCCCTTTTTACAAAAGGCTGAAATCCAATAGGTACACAAAACACAGCAGCAGCAATACACACAGGTGGAAGATTTAACAGTTCAACATCCAAGCCTCTAAATATGTTACATACCCATCTTGTTCTTACAGACTTACCTCTCTCAGCAAAAGAATGAAGGATGCAAAATAGAAGACATAAACCATTCCAACTAACCAGTGCAGAAACATTGTGGTACCTGGGGCAGACTGAAAGCTCAATTCTCTGTCTTTCAGAGTGGCATCAAACATCTCCTAGAAGGTAAGTAGGAAACAAATATGAATGAAGTTTGGTAAATACCCACAATTAGACATTTTGCTTACTCTAGTTCGTATATACTACTGAGCATAATTTAAATGTCTGTCTTATGTTAACACATAAATAACAATAGCATTTGAGAAAAAAGGTAATCATTTACAATAACAGTAAATAAAGACCGATTTCTGATCAATTTATTTATTCTGGCAGAAAGAAGAAAGAAGTCAACTCAAACACTAACAGGCCCTACATAAATTATAAATCAGTTCAAACAAAGTGGCAGTGTGATGGAAGAAAATACTTATTCCCTTAAGTAAAATTCTACTTCTGCTAAGGCTGGAAAAAATTAATTTTCTCCATTTGAAATTAATCACTCCATTTCTTTTTCAGGACAGAAAAAACTGTCCTTCTCAATTCCAAGCAAACAGAGCATATATCTTGTTCAAAATATAAAGGGACTGGATAACTCAAAATACAAAGTCATTACTATTTCACATAAGATGGCTACATAAAGACATTTATTTAGTACACAAGTTTGCCTGTAAGTAAGCTCATTACCACAGTGGTCTTGTAACTGCAGTAAAAAGGATTATATTCTTATTATTCTAGCAACAGCATATTAATTTGTATTTTGCAACAAAGAAAAACAAAATTAGCATTAGGCAGTACCTAAAAATCCCTTTCCCTGGGGAAATGATGTTTTTAAAGACAAGAGTGTTAAATTCCTATTTAACAACTCTCTTCTCATCAGAACTTTTTTTTTGTTTCAAATATAAACAGTGTTAAAAAAGGTTTTATCCCATTTACTTCTGTTCTTACCAAGGAACATATATCCAACCACCAGCCACAGATGAGAGGAAACACACCAATTTCAACCACCACTAGCAAGGAAACCTTTAGGAAGAGGGAGAAAAGAACATCTCATTAGTTTAACAAAAATTGCTAAGAAAATGGTAACATAAGGTTAAATTGAGAGGCTTTTTTGCCCCCCACAAAAAAAATTAGGATTACCTTGACAACAATATAGCAAACTCCTAATAAACGACGTGATCGCTGGAACTTAACAAGTGCTGCCAAACCCTGAATATTTTGGTCAAGAAAATAATACTGAAAAATATTTTATAACAGTTTAATTAATATGAAACACTGTATTACGTGGCTTGTAGCAACAGGAAATTTTATAAAAGACAAGAGTGAAATAGGAAGTATGTACTTTGTGTTTTCAAAATTGGCCGTGACTCTGGAAGTCATGATCTGGTGGATAACACTCCCAAACAATCACCTTAAATAAATAAACAGATAATTATAACACCACCCTTCTTAAATTAAGCATCCAAAAGCTTTCTCAAGAAATACAGTTTCCTTTGAAAACGTCTGCCATGAATAAGCAAAATTTCAAAACTGAAGACCTACTTTAAACAGTAGCTTTCCTTTCCATGCAGGCTGAAACAAATTCTCATCTTTTCCAAGAAAAGCCAGATGCATATTACACTTTTTTCTTCTAATTTCAACAAAAGAGCAGAGCAAAATGTTCATTTAATTGCACCTGCATCATGTCCATGCCTCCTCAAAACAAAGCCAGAAAACTTATTTACATGTAAATCTGAACCAGGTAAGTATTCACAAAAGGATACATGACAAACAATTAGAGTCACTGCTAGCAGAACGTATCCGACTATAGTTGTAATCAGGCCTTCAAAATGAGATGCTTGAACCTGGAGGAAAGAGGGGAAAAAAGGAGAAAGTTTACCAGTGTCTTAGAAGCTTACATATCTCTTTTATGTAGTTAAGGTAAATTTCTCAAACACTTAAGAATGCCAAGTTTCTCTAGTTTTTACATATTTGTTTCATAAATATAAGAAACAAGAATTGTTACCTTACACTACCTCACTATTCCCTTGCTTTCCCTGCTTCCAATACGAAAATTACTCACTACACAAATCTACAGAAAGAAGAACAGGCTGTTAAAAAACCCCAAGACATACACATTTTCTCTAAAAGTAGGAAACCTCACCTGAAATGTAAATAATGGGGGAAGCGGGAAAGCGTAACATTTTTATTCATAGATTCAAAAAGGTTTAAGGACTAATAATGATACATGCTCCAAGTTACTTTTGCAAGCAAAGTGAAAAGATGCTACAACAACATTGTGATTCAATAAACAGTGGCAGGGTTTTTTCATTTTGAAATTTCAGAATAGTACTTACATATTCCTCAAAGCCCAGGCCAACAATGGAGAAGTGACCAATGTGGTATGGACAAAATGCTGTATAATGTAAGCAGAAAGAAGAAAAAATGGCCATGAAAACTGCTAAATGGAGCCTTATTTGCAGGATGTGTATTGTAACATTGTAATATTCCTACTTCTCATCATTTATACGAAAACAACTAAAAAAAATTACTTTCTGTGCAAATATTTGCAAGTGCTAGATGTTTACAACCTTACAAACACTGAAAATCTGATCAGAATTCGCACTGAAAGAGTACCAACAATATAAAACTGCACAGAATAAGGGGACGGTCTTTTTCTTCCTCGTTCATCTTGCAATGCATAAATTAATTCAATTTCCCAGTCTTATGCACTAGGCTGGTCTCTGTCTCGGACTCCTGTAGGAACCTGTTCCACATATTCATCCTTTCCCATGCACTAAAAGACTCCAGCAGCAGTTTTACATCCCCATGGTCAGGTGGGACTTGTTTCAGTTCCAGTGCTTTAGTTCTTAAGAATACTGTGAAAAATGCAAGATCTGCAGAAATTTGCAAAGGGAAGAAGAGGAGGAGAAAGATGACACTCCAGGATAGGAATGAGGCACAACTTTTATTTTGAATTAATGTACTGAGAACTGTCATCGTTCGTGAGAACTCTCTTTGACAATTCTGAGGTTTCAGGGGGAATGCATTAAAAACACAGCACTTTCCCCATTTTTGGACAACTATGTATTTGAAACAGGATCAAGTAGTTGTTTAAGCTCCCTCTGTGGTCTTCCAATCAAGCTATGAAGGGCTACAGAATTCAACATCTATTTTTCTTTCAGGAGTATAGGGAATCAATATAAAGGAAAGGGGCTGCAGTAACAGCAAGCTTTTATTTCCACCTGCATTGCCTTCACTACATCACGATAATCCACTCTGGGAACTACTGTAGACTAGATGTTCCCTTAAATGAAAAACCCAATGATTTTCTCTCTCTTCCCCACTTCTATGTGACCAATATGTAAAAAAAACCAAACCAAAACAAAACCAAAAAAACCCCACCAGCTAGGAAAAGATTTAGCAGCACACACACTACCCTCATCAATGATCAGAAAGTTTTAATTTATGTCCCTTTCAGAGAAATAAGCAGTTACTGGGAAAGAGCAAAAATAAGATAAAAAAGATTAATAAGATAAAAAGATAAAGGAGGACTTGAGGTCTCCCTGGCCATTAAGAACCAGTGAAAAAAAAGTGAGATGGAAAAGATCGCATACATAACTCCCACAGATATTAGACTAATGACTTAAAAGATGTATTTTTTTGACAGGGTATTATGAGAATACAGTGCACAGTTTACCATGTTTTTGAAATAACTACTAAAAAGTGAATTTCTCATAGATCTCTTTAAAGAAAAAAAGCATAAAGGAGTACAAACTCCTCTGTGAGTATGAAGATGAGCTATAGAAAATACTAATTAAGTTGAAATGAATTAAATTGTCCAAGGAGGATTTCTGGACCAGTAATTAAGGTTCCAAATGCTTTCCTTCTACCTTCTAGAAAGTACCTCCTGTGACATTTGAACACACCAGAACTGAAATTACAAATAACTTAGAGATTTGACAGTTGTAAATTAAGCAGTATTACTTAGTAGGAAGGATACTAAAAATAGATTTGAAAGGCACATATTAAATTCCCAGACCTCCTGCTTGCTTGGGAAAGTCATTCTCTCCTCTTCTCTATTTGTTACTTTTGGCAAAGCACACTTAGAGTTACTGAAAACACATCTATATGACAACCTCATCAATTTTTCTTATTACATACTTATTATTGAATTTTAATCTACGATTTAGGAATGTCATGGTTATTATCTACTTAATAAGATAGTCTACATTTTATAGCAGCTAAAAAAATTAACCTCTGATAACTACAGATTAAAATAGAATAATTCTCAGAATGAAATAATTCAAGTATTTTCCAACTCTTATTAGAACAGTTATAGTTACTTGTGAGTTAAATATACAAGACACTAATTTTTATTTTCTTTTGATCTGCTGATTCGTTTCAGTATCTAGATGCTCAAATCACTGGTTCAGTGTGGTGAGCTTTACTTTACCAGCAAAAAATTTCCTTGTCTATAGTATAACTTCAGGTTTTCAACCTCAAATCCTTCTGCCAAGAAAGACCACTGAAAATACCCAAAGCAACATAACAAATTCCATTCTAAATTGCTCATTCAGAGCAAGTGAAATTTTGTGGTATTTTTGTCTGGTATCTCTTCAAGTGTATAAAACGCTCCATCTTGTCACTAAAGTGCTGCTACTTCTACACACAGAAGTGTGTCAAATTAACAACACTGATGAGCCTGAGCACCATAATCCAAAAGCCTCTGTTAGCAGAGAAATTTCAGAAATCTCAAGAGGAGCTTACAACAATAAGGCAGGTATTTTACCGTTTTAGAGTTCAAATGACTGAGAAATATATACCTACAGTTTTGGTATTTAAAATTTTTTTTTAAAGCTGTGACAAGTTTATGTCTGAGAAATTTTCCTAGCACTAACTATACATAGAATCAGAACATAAAAATATTCCTATCTTGTACTGGAAAGAGTCTTGCAAACACTTCAAGTTACAGTTCAGCTTCAGCATCTACAGGAAGCAGCAAGAAAAATGGAGTAAAATGTGCCACTGATTAGAATTTATTACTTCCTAAAGTATAAGTCAGTCTGAGCTGTGTGAACTAAGGAAAGTTGTTCTGTAGAAATTCCGGATACAAAATAGAAGCATATTTGACAACTCTACATAGTCAGCTACAATCTTGTGCACCTCCCAATACTGAGCTTCAAAAATGGATTCTTGATGTAAGAAGTGATGTAAAACTATAAGGAGAAAAAAAAATATCCCAGCCATTCCTCAAAGTACTGCATTTGCTCATAAATTAAATTCCATGAGATTGCTCTTTTCATTACAAAGGAACCTGTATTACAAACAAATATTATTTTCTGCCCTTAGGTTGACATCATTAAGCTTTTGGTAGATTTCCTATTTTAAACCTATTTCCTTAAAGAAATTAAAATTACAAAACTAGAAAACAATAAATATTTATTATTCATATTCCCAATTAATTTGTGGTTCCATTTTTATATGTCACATCTTCATTTATTCTGAGAGAACAGCCTTCAAATTAACCTGCATTACACTTCACAAAGGATCCTTTTAAAACCTAAGAGCAAGTGATACTTACCAAACACAAGTATGAACAATGTATTTAAAGACACCACCCAAAAGACATGTTCCTACAAGGAGCATTGGGGAAAGAGAAAGAAAGATGACAAGGAAACAGTACATAAGTATCAGTCATTTAAATAAGCGACTTTTGTATCTAAATTAATTTCAACTGCTTATTGTTACCAGGACTTACACATCTCATGTTAGAGCCAAGAAATCTGGTCTAACAGAAAGACTAAAACATGCAGGACAGACTGTGAAAGCACATGTTTAACAGTCATGGGCATTTACCTAGATATGCACACTTACATTTGCTTTAAAGTTCTTATTTTGTAAAAATAAGCTTTTACTTTAAAATCAATATAGTTCCACCTTTAAAAATAATTACATGAAATGTGTGTGGATATTTGTTTCATGAGAAAATGTTCATCTGAACTTTTAACACTTAGTCTTTGTCACAACAAATGCATTAACCAAACCGGCAGCTCTGACTCTAGAAATGACAGCCTATCTCTTTTTTTGATATTACCTTTAGCTAAGATGTGATTTAAGCCATAAATATACTGGAGTTTCACTTTTTGATATTAATATTTAAGGTCCATCACTAATAACATAATTGTAAACCTAAGCCGTTACATTGAAGTGTGAGACTTTGATGAAAAAACAAAGTCAAGAAACATAACTGAAGGTCTTGGATTTTAAAATTTAGTCTACACTATAAATTCACTAGTGAATGTTCTGGTAGTATTAGGACAAATAAAAGACTTTCCAATGAGAACACATTTTAATTGTAACAAAGAGCAAAATGTAAGTTTAGAACAGGTAAATATTTTCAGTGTATGCTTTTTAAAAGGGTCTAACTTTTATTTACAGTGGAGTATGTGATCCAAAGTTATCCATGTTTTCAAAAAAATTACACTCACACAAAACTCTACTCTGTGAAACTGCTGTATTTGCTTGAACATGACATCATATGAAGTCCTCTTTAAAGAAATATATGATATGAAAATAGAGACTTCAAATACAGTGATGTACTTTAAAAAAAAAAACAAGTACTTTAAAAAAAAGTCTTCTATAGAAATGCTTGAAATGCAAGATTGCACTTACTAAAAAAACCAGAGATCCATCAAGTCCAAGCATCTGTAAAGATAAGAAAGTTTATTTTACTTACTCATCAGAAAAATTAAGCAACCCACATCTAAAATAAGCCTCTTTCACACCAGCCTTTAATGTCCAATATGGTCAAAAGCTTTTCTTATTGCTCAACCAGCAGAACCAGGACATAAATTCTTAAAGACAGAAACTAAGTTTTCATTCAACACAGTAAACTCAGTTGATCAAAGGCAGTGACATACACGTGGACTATCTTGATACACATGTATTTATGTACTTCAAAGCAACATAGAAGAAATTAATTTATAGCCCTTTTCAAGACTTTGAAAACTTTGACAAAGACTTTGTATTTACAAAATATTTTAGTGATTGAACTGCTATTTAAGTACATGTTTAATCCACTCTATTAAAATACAAAAGTAAATTTTTTGTGGCTTCCTCATTGCAAAGGATCAGTTTATGTTGCACTGAGAAAAGTAAGTTAGTATTTTACCTGTTAGGTATAAAAGCAACTAGTAATGGGATAATTTGCTTCAGTGTATGTTTTTAAGTTTAGAATTGTTTTACAGCTAGGGAAGAGAGGAAACAAATCTTTCATCACTCTGCACAGTTGCTTTGGGAAGTATCCACAGAACAGCCAAAAATAAAGCATCTGTGAAACCCCCCCCCCCAAAAAAAAATCGCCTTTCCCCCCACTTCAGGGGTATCTTACTATTTCAAATCAGACACTCCTACTACACAATTACTGCTGTAAAGTTCCAGGTTCCAGGCTCTTTTTTTAGTATGAGGACTTTGCACTAAGTTCCAAGATAAGAGAGCTGCACATATTTTACAAAACAAACCAAGATGCAAATATTTTTGAAAATTCAGAAACATGAAATAAGAGAAAAGCCTATGCCAATTTTGATAGTAAATGCCAAACACACATCTATTGCCTATGTGAGCACATAACCTTAGAAAGGGTTATGAGAATATGCTGAAACTGATTTCTATATTCCTGGAGAGGCAACAAAATATTTTCCATTAGGAGTACATCAACACTTCCTAGCACATAAATTGGGCTCAGAAATGTAACACTTTTATCTTGAAATAAACCATAGAATTATTTAGGTACCTGAAGTTATTTATGTCCTTTATCACAAAATACCTCTCAAAACAAACTAAGAAGCTTTCAGTAGATACAAAACAAAGATCAAGACTTGGCACTTATGATGAAAACTGTGTTTCTCTTACCCTGCAGTCAAGGCAACAACTATACCACAACCAAGGAATACAGCATTTAGCTTTACAACTTCTGCTGCAGGCACTGGTAAATCACACGACCCCGCTGTATCTACCTTCAAGGACATTTTGCTGCATGTGCTGAGCTTTGAACTTAGATGTTGGCTACTTCTAGATCTGTTACAAAAACCTGGTTCTTGGGTCCCTACTCTGTGACTACAGCGTACATGCATCTCATGCTCTAACTAAGGCATTTGTGATCCAAACAAAACAGAAGCTACGTTACATTAAAACGCTCCACCATTTTTAAAGAAACACATTTGTTTTTTGCAAATTAACCAGAATTTCCATTTCACTCCTTTACTTTACTGCTTCCACAAATATCAAAATCAAGTATTAAACAATACATAATGCAACACCTGTGCATTCCTAATCTGGCCCAGCATCCTCAAAATAAGGTGCAATTAATTTCTAAACCTGACCAAGTCGAAGATTTCAGAAAAGTCTGTGCTAAAACATGTTTTAAGCTGCTACTATATTTGAAATCAAAGAAATGCCTTTTTTTGAAGTTAAAAAGTAACATAATAACTTTTTATTTATAATGTAATAACATTTTGTTTATAATACAATAACTTTTCCAGGTCACTAAAAGCTCTTACTGAGGGAATGATATCCAAATCTATCCCAAATGCATTTTAACACAGCACTACAAATCATTTCAAGTATGAGTCTTAATTATTAAATTCAAGAAAATTATTCTTACTCACTCGCTCCCAAGTAAGCTCTTCTGCTGCTCGATCCCATTCCAAAGCATTCCAGTTCATGTCATCTGAGGAGACAATGCCCATTTTTACAGCTGTTAGACTCACTCAAAACAACTTGTAACCACTCTATGCTATGTTTTAAACAAACAAAAAGACCTGAGTGCATAATATTCATCTTATAACTCCTGCTAGCTTTTCAGCAAAAAAGTGCTTCAGCACTCAAAATACAAGAAATTTGCAAAAGTGGGAATTTACACAGCTTCCTTGAATTACAACAGTTCTACATTCAAGGGTCTAACTTATAGTTAGAACTAGAACATTACTGTTTTGAGTCACCTGTTACCTTGTGCTCCATTGTTTGCATCTGCTGCATCTTCTACTACAGCATCTTCTTCATCTTCATTATCCTCCTCCTCTTCATCTACTTGTTCTTCTGGAATTTCAGGGTTCTCACCTACAACTACATTCTCAGCAGCTGCGTTAGCAGGTTGGTCAAGCACAGCATTTTCAACACCTCCATTTACAACAGCCTGAGCCTGCAGAAACAGGATTTAGTATTCAGTTAAACTGATCAGCCTCTCTCCATACTTTTATCCTGTATGTATGTGAAACTGAATAGTATTAAAAAATGTCAATAACATAGGTTTTAGACATTTGGGACCACTAAACCTTTAAAAACAGGAAGAGACATTCAAATCTCTTCACAGAATAGCTGAAGTGGGAAAGGGTCTCTAGAGATCACTTAGTCAACACAAATACTGAAAGCAGGGTCAGCTACAGCAGGCCTATGAGTGCTGTTTCCACTTGAGTAACTCCAGAGGTGGAAAGTTTACAACCTCTCTGACCAACCTGTTCCAATAGCTGATCACACAGTTAAAAACCCACTCTTTTTTTTGTCTAAATGGAATTTCCTGTATTTTAATTTGGGCCTACTGCCTGATGTCCTGTCACTCAAAACTACCAAAATAACTCTGGCTGCCTTCTTTACACCCTCCCATCAGGCATTTATACAGACTGCTAATGTCCACCCTGAGCCTTCTCATCTCCAGGCTGAACAATTCCAACTCTTTCAGGACCTCATCATATGTCAGATGTTCCAGTCCTTTAAACATTTTGTTGGCTCTTCACTGCACTGACTCCAGTATGTCCATGGCCCTCTTGTACTGGGGAGCCTAGACCTGGGCACAGCACTCCAGATGTGGTCTCACCAGTACTCAGTAGAGGGAAACTCTCTTCATCTTATGAAAAGTATCATTATATTGCAAAGATGATAATTCAAGGCCAATCTGAATCAGTCAGCAAAATGAGAATATCTACCTCTGACTTGAAAAAACTGGCATTTATTACAAAAGAAAACAAATTTTTGAGTTATTTCCTCCCTATGCATGCACTGCTTATATCATCTCTTCTCCCACCCAAGAGGACTCCTGTAAGCACTAAAGGGGTGCATGTGTGTGTTGATGCTGGGAGGAGGGCAGAGAAGCTCCAGCTTCAGTGGTTTCAACAAAACTTCCAATTGCTTTGACAACAGTGAATTGTTACCTCATGAACTACTGAAATATTTATGAAAAAGACAAAATGAACGCAAACTGCATTTTCATTGACTATGCCTGAGAATTCAGCTTTACGTGCAAAAAATTATCTTAAAAAAGGGTAAAGATACAGGCATAAGACTCTAAACACTGTTGTACAATAAAAACAACTTCAAAAACATAACAGTGGTGTCACGAAGTTTATACAGGAACACCTGTTCAACTCCTGCTAACAAAGATACCATCCAATAAAGTAACATCACTGAGTTCTGATAATGTATTTAATCCTAAACCCACATTTTCTAAATTTATCATGAACTACTGAGCAATTAAGTTTTACCTCATTTTGTTGACCTACACCATTGAGTGGCTGTTGCTGATTTTGTTCCAGCCACTGTGGTGCTCCTCCATGGACGATCTGTTCACGTAACCAAACAAGGCTGATAAATGCACACAGAGTGCACGTTACCACAAAACAGCCCTGCAAACAGTCAGCCAGTAAGTTCTCCCTGTTAAAGAAAAAAAAAAAGGCATTAATGACAAATATTTTGCTAGTAAGACTAAACTGAGTCATTGTCAACTATAACAAACAGATCCGTCTAGTCCAAATTAACAAATAAACTGGTACTTGGGCAAAAAGCTGAATTTACTTATGTGTCTAGGTGAAGAAAGCATCTAGACATAATTTTCATTTAATTTAAAAAGAATCTGTTCAAAGGAGGTTCATTTTAGGAAGGCTGTATGTATCTGTGTACAAATGGTTTAAAGAGCCAGGATAAACATTGATGTGGAAAAGGTTTTTTTTCCCTCTGGTTTGGTTTGTGAAATTACTACTGTAATAAATATACTTGCAAAAAAGGATCTGACCAAATATAAAGAAAATTTTGAAGAGGAGTTCAGGAAAAACAATCTTCAAGAATAGCAAAGCTATGAAATAGTGACAATAGTTGCCAGGTAAATGGTTTGATAGAGTAAAAGGTTTTTTTAAACAGCTACGTGCATAACATGCTACGTGCATTTTATCTGCTGAGCGACCCTAACCAGAAGAATGGAACTGCAGGGCTTCCCTTTAACTTCTATACATTTCAGGCAGTATTTTACCCCAGATGCTATCTCTATACTTCAGAACCCCTAATTTATCAGGTCATATGTAACTGTAAAGCTGCAGCAAAACAAAGTTCAGCCAGCCAACCGAAACTATGGTTTCATGCAATGAGAGGCACTTAAACCATCTTAAGCAACCCTTGCCCTTAATTTCAGGTATGTTCTCCCACTTGTTTCCACACTTGCACTAGCACAGAGAATTTGCTCAGAAAACTACAATACACTCTTTAATAATAAGTAAGAAACATGCCACATGCCATGCCCAAAGAAGCATCAATTTGGTTCTCCTTACAGCCACAAACTTGTGCCTGCACAGTACAGTGAATACCATGGGGACATAAAATCCACAATGAAGAGAGGCTACTTAATTGTCTCTGTCAAAGAAATAAATGTCAAAGCACAGTTGCACAGGCCATTAAAATCTGACAAATACTTGAGTCCTTTATTTTCTCCCTAGATTGTAACAGACACAAGAAGAGGTGTTCAGGTTCATTGTTTCAGATTCTTCTCAAGAAAATAAAAGCAGAATCTACATTATAGAGATAACAGGAAAACCACTGTTATTAGACTGAAGCAAGTATCTCTCTCCATTAGTAAAAATTATTTAAATGTAACATGACCTGACATCTCAAATCAAATAGCCCAAGTGAGATGACTTAGCTGGACTGCAGAGATCATTCACATAGATCATTTGCTTGATGTGCAACTGATTCTACTTAAACTGAGTTTCAGTTCCTTGTGTTTCATGATATTGAAAAATTAAGAACTAGCCTGAAAATCTGTTGTTTGGTATTTACTGATTCTTCAAGTAAAATTGATTTAAAAAGAACAAAGACAATATGCAATAGCAGATGGTGGCTGAAGCATTAAAAATCCAAACATCAGCGAAAAGGAAATCTGATAAAAAATACAACCCCCATCACATAAGAGACAGAATAAAATTAAATGCAAAATATAAAAATGCAACAAAGAAAACAGAATGTGACATTAACAACACATTCATTGCTATTCTACTGTGCAGCATCTGATTTAAACTGTGGGAAATTATTTTTTTAAATCACGTGTAATTTTGCAGCATAAGTTTTCTTGACATTAAATACAAACCTTTATTAGCTAGGGCTCACTTCCTAAAGTCAGCCTTCCAGCTCCAAAAATCGTGAAAAAGGGAACTTCAAAGGGAAATGACTTCTATTATAATGTTGTTGGCCATACATCTCATTATGCAAAGGGTAAAGGGCAGTTGCTCAAGAAAGATGGTGGAAGATAACAAGCATAACTGGAAGAAAAGGACACTAAATTCCAAAGCAACCATTTTCAAGGTAATCTGACTAAAACAGTTCTTTGTATCCAACTGTTCAAGTACTTACGTTGACAGAATATCTAATGGCAGTGTCAGTAGTGAGCTCACAGAGCCAGTAAACAAGCACTTGTAGATACGACCTGTATGAATAAACACAAACTTGGTATAAATTTGATTTTGGTTATAACCTCACTTGGACCACACCTTGTTTCACCTGGTGCCCAGCTAAATTTATGGCAAGGAAGAAAATCCCAACTTTCAGAGAACAAACAGAACCCGAGATTATATACACCCACGTGGAACAAAGCTGTATTTATTTTAGCTGCATATTCTTGAAAAGTACACAAAGTGTAGGAATTGCCATACTAGGTTAGACCCAGGATTTATCTAGACCTGTCTTCAGCACAGATCACACAACTGGATGCCTAAGGAAGAATATGGAAGCAGGTTAGATACTTGCAGCAATACTTCTACAGTACATTCTCATATGATTCATGCAAAGCAGCTCGGTTCCTGTGCCATAATATCTCACTGCTAAGTAATCGCTAATGGATTTTTTTTTTGTCCCCAATAATCAGATTTTGAACTTGTATAACCTTCTGGTATTATGATATCATGTAGCAAAGATCATCACCATTTCATTATCTGTTTTAAATAACTGTTTTATGTATTAATACTTGAAGCTAGTTAATGCCAGCTTTTTATCATGACTCTTTGGTCACATAATCTTAAAAAGGAGGCTATCAGTGTCTGCTTCAGAAAACTAGGTGACGCCAGTATTGTGCTACTCTCAAACTAAGCCTGTGCCAGCTACAAATAAAAGCACAGACTATCCTGAGAAACTGAGGAGATGCATTTACTCTCTGCTCTTTTGTTCAGTGGGTATATTGTGGTTTGCAAAGATGCACTTCCAATCATTTCCTTGACTGAACACTATATCCCTTTTGCCTTTCTCCATCTTCTCTATATTTTTAGCTTGTTGAAATATCAATAGTTCTCTTTCCATCCATAACTGGAAATTGAATTTCAAACTGGATACTACAGTAATTTAAATGTGCACTCTCTTCTCTGTTAAATTTCTTTACTACTTATATGACTTTTTTTGAAATTTTTTAAGAGTTTTACTAATCGATTCGTCTAAGGAATTCTACTGCCCTTTCCTTTATAGGTGGTTAGAAAAAACTGGACAATTCTTCTGTCTTAATAAATGGCATCAAATAAAAACTTCCATGGAGATTTTAAGAAGATAGTTGAAAACAGGCATTTTATTGGAATAGGAAATTTAAAAACCCTTTCATGAGTTTTCTCCTATGTCTTAACACTTTCCTGCATTGCGCTACTGGCTTAAGAGTCAAACAGGTAGAACTTCTGAATGAAAATAAGTGAAATAATGTCTTTTTTTTTTTTTTAATAAACCAATAATGGTCTCACAAAACTTTGTTGCAGGAAGTGGCATATTTCCCTATGTATAAGAGTATTATGTAAAAAAAATAAATTAATACTTACATGCAGTAAGAGGTACTACTCCCAACCACGCAAAGGCCACAAGTGTATAATGAAACCAGTATCGTATTGCTGTGCCAATACTCGTAACCAGTCCTGCAAAGATGTCTTGGATTGGAAGCCGTGAAGGCATATCTGGGGAATAAACTGTGTAGAAAAGGCAGTTATGAAACAGTCTGTCCTTTAAAGAAACATTTATGTAAAAGCCCTACCAACTACAAAATATTTGTATCTGACAAAAGCTTACCAGAAGAATAAGCATATTTCACCGATTCTCAAGAGATTACTCCAAACAAAGAATTAAAAAAAAAAAAAATCACATTTGGTACATTGTTTACTGAGTGGAATGGGAAAATTAATAAACTCCATGCCAGTTTTTGACTTAAGAAGTTTTCTTAATAGCTTTATTTACCTACTGTAAACTCCAATTACCTCAAAATACGCTCAACAAAAAGCAGATTATAAAATTCAGTAGCCCTCCTACTCAATACTACGTCAAAAATACCTCTATTCCTTATAAACCTAGTTCATGGAAAGAACACAAGGAACAAGAGCGATTAGCAATTTTGCAAACTGTCCATTTGTTTGTGCTAGATAATTTGGATTCCATTTGGTATCCAAGACTACACACACAAAAAAATCCTAGCAAAATAAAAACAGCACCCAGAGAGAAAAATTGAAGGGAGCTGATTAAGTATCTATATGCACTGAAATTTACACATAATGACTTTTAGCAGATAGCTATTTCATACCATGCAAGATTTCTTCTAAGAACATTCCTATTATAGAACACAATGCTAATCTCTCACCCTGTATAGATATTTTCATAACAGTAAATTTTCTTGATTTTTAAAATTCAACACCTATACATTGCACAAGCCCATTCCTACTATAAAGTCAAGAAAAACAGTGATGAGGTTTTTCTTTTGCAAACAATCAGAAAACATTTAACAATTTCATTACATTTACTTAGTTTCTATACACATATGGATACCAAGAATTAGTAATGCACACTATCAATAACAGATTTGAATAAAGAAGATAAACTACAGTTGGGAGTTGCACAAAGACATTGCTGCCTGCATGCATGTTATGCTGGAAACATCTGCGCTTGAAGACTTTAACAAAATGGACTAACTTTAAAAACCTCACATACTTCTAACTACATAAGGAAACTCAGTTTTTTATAAGAACAAATAGAAAAAAAGTTTTTCTTTCCTCTCACGGGCAACCCTCTGATTTAAGAGTCTAAGAAATACTACTTTATGCTGTCTACCTGCATCCCCTTTACCTACATTCCTAATTATCCTCTCACTAGTCTCAGTGAAGAAGCCTCTGCAGGAGCAAGAAATTATTTTTTTTCTCCAGGGCTACTTCCCTAAGTTTCTGTATTGTAAAGAGAACTCAAGAACATAGAAAAGGAAAAGGCCTCTTTCAGGAATTACTGAACACTCACACAGGGAACTGTAAAAAAGGATGCCCACCCTAACTCAGTAAAGCTGAAGTGGTTATAAATGTAAGCAGTTCTATATACTTACTTTTCTAAAGGCTTTAGGATTACAACTGAGCATTCAAACAAAAGCACCATGTAGCTACTACTCAAAGAAGACAAGCTGTACCACCCCAATTGTAACAATTTGACGATTTTTGATGATTTCAGGAGTTGGGGGTAGGGATGGGGAAGAATGCTGTTTTTCCTGTGCATTGTCACACCTCAATGTATATAAAGCTTCTATCACTAGAAGCTTTAGACCAAGATGATAAGATAAAGCCCTTCTATGTCCTACAACATTTGTGTGGGTGAAATGCAAGAATTCCGAGCATGACAGGAACCCTGGTGTGCAAGCACACTGCAGCACTGAAGCTTGCTGTCAGTGATTTTCATAGCTAATCCCCCCACTCTTGTCTGTCATCCACTGCCATTTTATCTCCACACTCCATCACCTTTTATCCACTCCCCACTACCACTTTGAGGCCTGAGACTGACCCACAGTATACATCCTCTTTACTCCCTTTTGCACACTTGTCCTCCTCATCCTGCCTACACCCCTTAATTTCCATCCCAGTAATCTTTCCTAATTCAGCCTGAGACACCAATTTCCTGCCATTATTTACAAGAGTTTTTCTAAATAAAAACCTTTCTACTAGACATCAATAGTTCTTTTTCTGTTACAGCATGCAACCAATTTATATGCCACTGTGGTCATCCTGTGCACTGATCATGAAATAAGTCTACATAAGTCATAAGCAGAAATCGTGTATTTTACAGCTCATGGGTTAAGGCACTGCTTTAGTGAAACAAGAACTGTGAGATATTCTTTAGGTTGGACTAGATGACCTTCAAGAGAGCCTTCCAACCCAAACCATTCATTTCTGTGTTTCACACCCTTGACACATATGCAGATTCTGCTATAGATTGCTAAGGTAAAAGAAGAAAAATTCCATCCCTCTTCATGCAAGTCACAGGTACAACAAACATGAAATGACATTCATATAAATCTCAACTGCATGTATGCTCTGCACCCTGGAACTGGCAGAAGACACAGTGAATTGTGTGCCAGAATGTAATATTTTGTTTTAGAAGTTTGTTTTTCCAAATCAGACTTTCTAGAAATGCTGAAGCTATGGACTACTGTGTCCCTTAGCATAATTACAAAGCTTCTTAGAGATAACTTTGTACAAAATTAAAGATCAAGAAGTTTGGAATGTTCCTGCTACCAACATGCAATTATTATGTGATGTTTTTTGCGTAAGTTACTTACAAATACGAATATACAATTGATAGTTGAATTATGTCAGAGTGATACTCCTTTTCCTTTACCTTAGTATCTATAAACCACAAACTCTTCCACATTAAGCTAGCTATGCTAGTCTTATCTGGAAGGCTTTAAGAGGATCAAAAATATCACGGTTTGGATTAATTGAAAATTACTGAGTTAATTGAAAAAACCCCAACCTTAAGTATTTAATGTGGAGAACCTCTGTGTACTATAGGATGGCTTAGGACCTCAATCAATCTAAATGATTCACGGGAACTGTGAATCATTTGTGTTCCAGATCCAACAAAGTTTCATTTTAACAGCTACTTATGAACAAAGGCAGCAAGCAACAAGAAAGAGAAAGAACAGTAACTAAGCAGGAACAGTACAAATAGTGAGGCCCTAGTGCATTCAAGCCTTCATTTAGTAACTCTGCATGTACAAATCAAAAGCTTATGTCAGATTATAATAATTCATAAATGGAAGAACACCTGCCCATGTGACTTCCTTCAGTTTTACAATCTTTATATTAACTAAGCTTGTGGCATTGTATCAATCGCTTACCAGCAATGAAGTTGCATAGGAAGCGAAGGAACGAACCCATTTCAATCTCCAGCCAAAGATCATGCTAGTCTACTTTCGTATTTGTGGTTTTGACAATATCTATGTTAACGTTACCTTCTACAGAAAGGAAAAGTTTTGAAAACTGTATTTTTTGGGAAATACAGCCTCACGTTTTTTCATGGGTCAGTGCTTATGAATGTTTAGTGTGACATCAACAGAAGTGCATCCTTGCACATGACAAAGAAAAGCACATGTGGGCAGGAAAAGAATACAGAGGAGTTGTCCTTTAAAAACTCAGAAAGAAAACTTGAGAGTTGAAAACAAGCACCTTGACATAATTAAAAAATGTTGAAAGCTACTTTTTACTTTTAAATTTTGTATTAAAGTTGAAGAACTGCAGAAAATTAATTAAATTTAAAACATTAAAAATTTAGCTTTAAAGCATGCATTTGAAAATGAGTCATTGGCCTACATGACCAAACACATTTAGAGAATGATCCTATTATTTGAAAGAAAAACCCATTCCTTTGTAGTCCTGCCAAGATGCAAGTTGAACCTTCTCCTCTTTCCTTCCTTCCTTTCAAACAATAACTAAACTAGCATTTCAGGTGTTAAAGAAATCACAAGATGTTACAGAACTTAAAGAACAAATGCACTAGAAATAGTTTATGAATACTTCATACTTAAAAAATTATACTAGCAAGGGAGCATTTTTGACAGAATGACACCAACAGGCTTAACAACCAATCCAAGCTAAATAAGAGAAGAGTTGCTGGTATTACTGCACTATTATGCTCAACTTAGTGCCTGTCTGTTGAAGCACAGATATTAATTATGCACATGTTTACGTGACCACATCCTGAAGTGAATTAATTCATCTGTAAATTAACCTGGTATGGTTATAGGCCAGATCCAACTTTGCTTGCAATGACTGGCATATACACCAATCCCTTTTCTGCCTTATCACTCTCCAGCACCTGTGACTCTTTCCCAACTCCCACAAGCAGATTCAGCTTCCAGAATGGACAGCCGCATTACCTTCCAAAGAAGAGGGGTAAGACAAACTCAGGGAACCACAGCACCATTGCTGGGTTCAAACAAAACAATGAAACAAGACACACAGGGCAGAGAAAGCAGGAGGAATCTGTGCAGAGTACCTGATGTGCTACCACTGTGTACAACCTGGTAAGAAAAAAGTACGCTGCAATGTGAAAAGCCAAGAAGAAAACATTATCAGCTGTGGCTGCTCAGTCAGGAGAATGGCAAGTGTGTGACAGGAGGAGAAACAGACCTTTCCTAGAGGCTGAATGTGGAAGAAGAAAGAGGTTCACTTATTACCAATTTCAAAGTTCCTATGACAAATGGTAACTTGTTAAGCCAGAGTAACTCAACTGTGTTTTCTCACATGTCTGTAACCTACAACTGCATTACAAGCTGTGCTGGTAACAGCTATGTCAGTCAAGGATTAACTTCTGCAGGAACACCTCTGTTGATAAGGGCAGTGACTAAGCTTCCTCTTATCAAGAGTAACACGGGTATAAAGTGTATTTCATTTAGAATGTCTCATCCTCTTTTCTCCTAGATCCTAAGGTAAACACCATACACTTTCATATTTCTTTTTCATACAAAACCAGAAAGTATTCTTTCTTCTTAACAACTAATAAATCACTGAAATGCCATTTTCTGATCTTGCACACTAAATTTGCAGAGGACCTAGTAGAAGAATGCAATTTTGAAAGTGGCTAATAATGGGGGATCACTCTTAATTTGCAAAGCTTTCACAAAGAACCAATATAATGCCTTTATAAAAATGTTTAACAAATAAAACCTGTAAGCAGATGATCTCTGTCTTATATTCCTTATACAGGTCTCTGTAGTAGTTAAAAATAATAACCTGAATATTGCCATGTTCAACATAAAATATGCTATTATCCTCATAAGAGAGAGTTAATATTGTACACTTCACTGCTGGTCTAATGTGTTTAATTAATTCTTGGCAAAAATACAAAAAATACTGAGTCTCAAGATCTAGAAGAAAGGTGGATCACGGGATTTGTGGAAAAGAAGACACATGAACTAAATCACCTTAGCATCAGTTTTCTCTATCAAAGTAAAAAACTAGTTGGGAAAAAACCCACAAAACAAAAAACCCAAAAAAAGGTGAAAGGGGAGCAGGAAATGGGATGAGTGTTCTCTCCTCCTAATTGCGACCAGCTACCCTGAAAAGGAGCTTTGATTTTTATTGTACTACACACCTGAAATAGTCAAACCATCATTTTTCCCGATTCAAGACAGCTTCTACAATGCAGATACTCATTTAAAAAAAAAATTACATATCTTCACCATGAAGAACTGAGTTCAGCAGTTTTAAGGAATAAATCAGCACAAGTAAACGTAAAGAGAAAAATATAGTATAAAACCCGCTTTACCTGCTCAACAGGCAGTAAGTTGGCAATACTAAATAACGAGCCTAGCCTGCCACCAAGAGAAAGGACCTCACCTATTTCTACTACAATCAGTTAAAATGTAATTAAGAATCCTCCAGGAACTATATAAAGATATAGTAATTCCTCATCATAAGTTGCCTAACCTATTTAGTTGTACCTAATATAAAAGGCAATGCAATACTCAGTAGTTAACTGCATCTTGACTGAAACTTAAGGGGGATAATCATAATTTGCATTATCTGTCTAGACCATTTGAACTGAAACTGACTGAAGTCAAGTGGCAGTGTTGCAGATAGATTGTTCAGAAGTAACAGAACAGTGGTTTTCAAATTCAAATTTTGCTGTGGTTTCACTTTCCCATTCAGACTTGCAAACACTCAAATTTATCAATGAAGCTGAAAACATGCCATACACTTTAATGCTGACAACAAAAGAACGGGACTGAGGCTGTCAGAAAAGGTACAGAATAATACTTCTTTTATGTCTCATGCAAGATTATGAAAGAACCAAGTTATCCATTATTTAAACATTTCACACAGTCTGCAATAATATGCATAAGAATTGCAATTCAAATAAGAATACAGAAGTTAAAACACAAGTTTGGATCTATCATGCTGAATGAAAAGTAATCACTTCGTACATACGAAAAAAAAGAAATTCTGAAAAAATAGGAGCAGTAAAACATAACTTACTTGGTGTGAAAGCAAATCTGTGCTTACATAATTCACAGTATTCTTTTCTGCTGTGTTTAAGCCACTGAACTAAGCTGCAATAAAAAGTGATCATATTAACACATTATATATCGCTCTGCCCTATCCCTCCTTTAAGGAAAACACCCCAATGCTCTGTTTTCACACACTGATCAGCATATTAGTACTGTCAAGTCAGATTTAAATTAGCGTGTTTATTAAATCCATTTAGGCCATCAAGGAAATTTTAAAAAGTGAAAAAAAGGTAAGCTGACATACATCACTTCCATTATTGATAAAGTACATTCTTTACGTATGTTGTTATCTAAGCAGATATCCTGGCATGGACACCCACTAGTGACACCAGTTCTTATACATATTTCAAGATATGACATACAGATGCACACAGCCAAGATTTAGAACTCTGGTATTTGTGAAATAATCGCTACTAAAATACCATCAAAAGGAATGTGTGCTATAGACCAGAATTACAGTTTTCACTTTAGCACTTCCTGATAAAACACACTTCAAAATGACTAGGGTATTTTTATTTCTTGCTATGAAGTTAGACGTTCTTTCTATTCACAGCTGTAAGTGGGCAGAAAAAGCCCCAACACACTGATTTTTCTGCTTGGTTTTGATAAAGCTGATATATGATCAGGACTGTAGTCCCAAACACAAACAGTTATCAGAACTATTTCTTTATACATTTGCAAAATTTTTTGCGAATTGTAAATCATCATGTGAAAAAACATCAAAACCCCTAACACGTTTTCACTGAAAATTGTATTTTTCTTACCAGTCAACCTTAAGACTCTGGAAGTAGTGTTTTTAGAAATATGTTAATGTATTTTAATTAGAAAAAACCCCAAAAAATTAAGAAGCCTACAGACAGAACTCACCATTCCTGATGAATAAATTTAATACTGCCAGTACACACACATGGATGATAGAGGGGTTTCTCAGGAGTTCCTTCAGACCGACAGACTCTGCATATATCTGCTGACAAGGACAAAGAGATTACACTACTGTTTAAAGAACTCAAATTTACAAGACAATCATGTAATTACATTCTAGAAACTTTGCCATATAGCAAAATGAAGCCAGAGAATAAACTGAAAAGAGAATTCATCTGATGCAAGACAAAGACCAAGAGATTATCAGAAAAAGCAACAAGAATGTTATCTGCCTGATCATGTTATAAAAACTCAAGACATCTCTTACGATATTTTTAAGATTTCTAGGAAACAGACACAGTAAAACTGCAGGAAGAGGTTGTTTTTACCCAAAAACTTAACGCTAAAACAACATACAAACTATTAAGGATAATCTTTCTGAAAGTAGAGACTTAGAAATGGAAAAATTCCATCTGAGTTTTGAACAAGTTAAACAGAGGCTGAGCAGAAGAGATTTAATAACATCCAACAATTACTAGACAAGTCATTTGCTGTGTTTCCTTGGTGTTCTTGATGAAAGGAAAAAATCCCATTATGACAAACAGGCATAGACATTTTGTGAGTTTGCTACCCAAGCTGAATAAAGCCAACCATTTAGCAGTCTACTGTCTAGTCATGAGAGAAAAGACATTATCTATTTCTTATTTAATAATTACAGCAATATTTCAATAGGTCCTCTACCTTCTTTATTCCCTGTTTTTGACATTTTCTTACAACTAAAGGTTGCCAGATATTTTGTGGACAATCAAGTGAGCATAGATCTCTCACTCTAAAGAATGTACGTCTATTTTAATACCATTCAGTCAGCCAGACCATTTAAACACACAATAAACAGAAATAAAAATCAAGTATTTTATCTGCTTATTGACATGGTATCCTCCCTTTACTCCTCCTTTTATTTCTATTAAGAAAATGAACATAAAATGCCCATTTTTATAGAATATGTGAGCTTAAGATTTTCTCTTTTGTTAATTATTTCTGTAACAATCAGCAAATCTGCAAGAGTGCAACACACACATACCAGAGATCTTTGTTAGAAAAATACCAACTGAAAGTACTGATGTAACAATACTGCAAATATGGAACTTCAAGTTTGAGTCACCTATCTTTGTTCTTGCCTGAAATCTTCAAAAGTTAATGCTTTTCTACAAAAAGTTCCAAAAGATACCCAATTAAATTCTTTTCCTATAAAGAAGGCACAATATGACCATATCCAGAATTTACACAGTATTAGAACAGTCTCTGCATATAAAGCATAAGAATTCAGGTTATTCTAAAGGAAAAAACCCAAACTACTTTCTATCTATAAAAGTGATATTTAATTTGTTCACGCAGCACGAAAACCCAGAATTAACAGAAACGGGTATTCAGCATCACATCAATGATGCTACAAAGAGAAATAAAGAGCGTTTCTGTCGCAGAGGTACTGAGCAACAACGTATCACTGCAAACATCAGGAGTCCCTGGTTTCTCTGACAAGAATGACCAGAACTACCACTTCACCCAACAAATGTTTCTTTTATCACAGAGAGCATTTCCAGACGGCTGCACAGGACAGGTCTCTTCAGCTGACAGGCAGGCTCTACCCACTCGCTGTGGCATGCCCACCTCCTCCCGCATTCTTTCCAACAGAGCTGTTTCACTACAAGCAAGTTGACACCTTTGTATGCTGGATCAGCCTCACAAAGGGCCAGACAAGCACTAAAACTAGCATTAAGAGACAGGACGTGAAACCACTGCTTTAAGGATACTCTCTGACACCAAAGGAAGCAAGTTAAAAGTGCACTGTTCCCTGAAAGACATCCATCCACTGCTCTCTGAATCTGCTCATTAGTGGCCTCTTGACTCTTACAGCCAACTGTTCACTTATTCTGAAAACTGTCGGGAAAAACCCCCATAATTTGCATTACTGAAAGCAAACTAATTCTGTATTTGAGAAAGGACTGCCTTTGTTAACTTACATAAGTTAAATCTAAGTTAAGGTTAAGTTAACTAAGGTTAAGGTTAAGTTAACTAAGGTTAAGGCCCTGTTAAACCTAAATTTTGTTTTTTTCAAAGGCTATGAGAATTTCTAGATATTACAACTTGTTTTAAAAATCCAAATAAACACATTAGGAGTGTAATGGTCTGGACTGTTAAGCAGCCAATAGCTTCAAATCAATAAACACCACTGAGGGTCAACATGTATGTTACCTATGTACCTTATGACCTACTGCTGTGTTCAGAGGGAATTCCACTGTGCAATAGTCACCATTTTTCTATGTGTACATACACTTTGCATCCTGTTCTTCATGCACGTGTCTCAGGAAAAATAACCTTGAATAATACAGTTCCTTCCTGCTCCCCCGAGAATGATTCTCTGCCTATCCTCTCTGAATTTCAACACTGCAATACCAAAAAGTGAAGATTATGTTATTTAGCAACAAATTGATTTAACTAGAAAGAATCAAAATCTCCTCTCATCTGCAAAACCTGGTATCTGGTGCTTTCAGTTCCTACAGAGAAGCAACTCTCAAATTCATTGTGAGATGAAGTAGCTCCCACTTAGACCTGACCATTATGACCTTACACTGCCTCTCTTATCTGAGCTCTCACTATCCAGTTCAGTTTTCTAGTTCCACACAACAATTCAGTCAAGCAGAAACCCCACCAGAACCACAGTGACCATAATATTGTTATCAGACTATCAATAGTTAGGAAAGTCCATCTGATGTTCTGCAGCAGAAGCTTAGGCACACAATATTAGAGAGCATGGAATTTCTTAAGACATTAACATAGTCTTTGCTGCTGGCAGTGGTGGTTAAAGCTTTCTAACCTTGGGAAGTCTCTTTGGCATTCCGGCAAGTGGTGTGAAGTTCTAACAGTGGGACCTGAGGTTTGAAACTGTAGAAGTTGTAACATTCTAATGGTATTTATGGAAAGTGAGCATACAGACTAGTTACTTTCATGCTACTACTCAGAGCTTTTGAGGATAACAGTGGTAAGACTACAGTATAAAACCTAAGCCCGCATATATATGTGTGTTTATATATAAAAACCCAGAAATGTCTAAATTCTAAGTGTAGAGTTTAACACAAAGGTTTAGTTAAAGAAGACAATCCCTTAAAACATAACTAACAACCCTCTTTCTCTTCCTGGTCTTGCTGTTCACTTTAAGTCAGGAATGATCAAAGTCTACCACTGGTAACAGCCCACAAGAAATAATCAACTATGCTGCTTGAATTAAGTCCACTGAGATGGATTTACCAGCTACTAGAACAGTGGAAAATCACCCAGTCATTTCTGAGTATTCACTTCACAGCTTGGAAAAATCCAGGTTTTCTGGGCAACCAGAGACCAAGTGATCAAAGTTTCACTTTGCTCACTTAATCAGTGTAAGTGACTATTGGTCTACAGAGTTAAAGCAAGCCTTTTTAAATATTAGATGTTAAAGCCGCTAATATTTTGATAAACTGTCAGCTTTCATGGGTATTAAAGATGTCTACAGCACAACCCAAGGGACATTACTACAAAGGTGCTGTCATTCCATCCAGTGTTTCATGTTTTTCTAGCTTTTTTTTTTTTTCAATCCTCTCAAGCTGGAAAATCAAGTGACACCAGACAAAAAGCTACTTTCAAAATGATGCCAAAGCAACAAAAGCCAAGACACAAAACGCTTTTCTTGGAACTCCCTTGCTACTGCAATATGCGTTTGTCCCTATTACTTAAGATTACAAACAAAGATAAAATACTGCAATAAACACAGCACACCACACATCCTTTATTTATTTTGGTTTGTGCTACAATATGAAGTCCTGGTTTATGGAAGTTCTCCAGTATCATCCTGAACTATGCAGTCCCTCAGTGTACTGCCTCTCTCTCTCCCCGGAGACATTCAAAACCCACCTGGACGCGTTCCTGTGTAACCTGCTCTAGGTGACCCTGCCTTGGCAGGGGAGTCAGAGTAGATTATTTCCAGAGGGCCCTTCCAACCCTAATGATCTCTGTGATTATCCAAGAAGAGCAAAAATGCTGACAAAGCATATTCACATTTGATCTCAAGTAAAGCCCTTAAAAATGAAAAATCCTTAAAAACGGAAACTACACAGCAAGAAACAAAAACTTTGATCTGACAGCTTCTTTTTGAAAGATAAGTTACTATATATTAGTCTACTGCAGAAAAGACAGAGAAACACGCCAGCTCCTGCGTATTTCGATTTTTTGGGAGCAGCTCTTCCAGCACACCTAACAAAGTTAACCTTGCAGAGGGAGCAGCAGCTGCTATGGCCGTGCAGCCGCGGGCGGACACGTGAGGCCCGCGGGGTTACAGGGCCGTGCCGGGCACGCTCGGGGGGTCGGGGCAGTGCCCTCCCCGNGACACCTCCGTGCCCTTCCCGAACTGAGGGTCCCAGAACGGCACACAGCGCTCGGGGTGCAGCCCCATCAGTGCTGAGCACAGGGGAACAATCCCGTCCCCGGGCACGCTGCTGGCCACGCTATTCCTGACAGAAGGCAGGATGTCACTGGCCTTCTTGGCCACCTGGGCACATGGGTGGCTCATGTTCAGCTGGCTGTCAACCAGCACCACCAGGTCCTTTTCTGCTGGGCAACTTTCCAGGCACTCTGCCCTGTCCTGTAGCACTGCCTGGGGTTGTTNCAGCACCGCCCCCGGCCCCGCTGTTATGTAAAGGAGCTCTGCGCGCCGCCTCACGCACTGCCCCCCCTGCCCGGCCCGGCCCGGCCCNGAAGGAATTCTCCCCAGTGTCCAATCTCAGCCTCCCCTGTGCAGCTTAAGACTGCGTGCTCTCATCCCGTCACTGGCTGCCTGGGAGAAGAGGCAAACCCCACCTGGCTGCCACCTCCCTTCTGGCAGAGAGTGATGAGGTCACCCCTCCGGCTCCCTCAGCTGCTCCTCGTCACAGCTGTGCTCCAGACCCTTCACCAGCTCTGCTGCCCTTCTCTGGACTCGCTCCGACACCTCCGTGCCCTCCCCGAACTGAGGGTCCCAGAACGGCACACAGCGCTCGGGGTGCAGCCCCATCAGTGCTGAGCACAGGGGAACAATCCCGTCCCCGGGCACGCTGCTGGCCACGCTATTCCTGACAGAAGCCAGGATGTCACTGGCCTTCTTGGCCACCTGGGCACATGGGTGGCTCATGTTCAGCTGGCTGTCAACCAGCACCACCAGGTCCTTTTCTGCTGGGCAACTTTCCAGGCACTCTGCCCTGTCCTGTAGCACTGCCTGGGGTTGTTGTGACCAAAGTGTAGGACTCAGCTCTTGGTCCTGAACCTCTTTCAACTCCTGACCCCACGCCGGCAGGTGGGAGCGAGCAGGTGATGGAGTCAGGGCAGCAGTAGAGGCTGGTGGGTCAGGGAAGAGCATGGAAGTCAGACAAAATGTAGCCAAAATCAGTTCTAGATTCTACTCTGAACTCAAACAGAAATGCTGCCTTCGTAGGTGAAGTCGTCCAGGCTTTTGGGATGGTCAGTGCTCCAGAGATCAGGAATGCATAAGCAGCCCTGGAAAAAGTTCTCCTTATCCTCTACCGCCTCAGGGGTAAGCAGGTACCTGTGCTCTTCTTCAAACCCCACCGTGCCTTTCACAGCCAGAACTTTCCAACAGAACTAATAAATGGTTCAGTAAAGCACAAAATCTCTCTTAGCTTAATCATTTATGTTTTCAGGTCTCGCTGGCCTAAATAGCTGAGGCAGCATGCATTAAAACTTTGTACTCTGCCACGTGCACGGAAAGCTGTAGGTTGGTCTCTGGTGAGTTGGCAGGAACATTCTTGAGGAAGAAAACAATCTAATTTTATTCAGGGTAAAGAGGAATTCTATACTGATGAAATGTATGTGTGTATTGTTTTAGTTTGCCATTGTGGCAGCTATTTTAACCCCTCTAGTTGATCAACAAGTTGTAGCAACTTTCAGTTCTCTTTACCATATGACCCTTTGTATCCAGCCAGTTATTAAATCCTTTGCATTAAGCCTTTGGCTATTGTGTCAGCAGCAGAGTGGATGGTAGTTCAAGCCTGCACTTGGAGTGCAGAGGCCACACATGCAATTTTATTTTTCTAAACTGTAACCACATTAGTACCTTCAAGATTACCTTGTTCAAGCTAGTGGGGTATATGATACTGGCTTGTATAAGCAAAAAAATTAAGGAAAAAGTGCAGGCTTTGTGTGGCTGCTCTCCAGTAGCTGTATAATTGCAGTGAATTCCTTCAATAAAACACATGTGGGCTATGCTACCATACCCAGCTCTTCTGTGTCCTCCCTCTCAGAAAGGCAAGGTGGGAAAACTCCCACTTAAAACTTAAAAAAATCCCCACCTTTTATTTTTAAAATAAGCTCACTTTTATGTGAACAAATTATCTCGGCCTATTAAAAAAGTGCCAGCATAGTACTGAGGATATAAGAAATGCTGTAATATTAATTTTGTCTGAACAAGGAAAAATTGATGGAAAAAAACAGATGAAAAAGCAAAGAAATGGGGCACTTTAATTTCCATGTACTTTTGTAATTCCCACTCCTTATTTCTCAGAAATATAACCATTATTCATTACTTTATTGTTACTCTGCTGCAATAAATATAAATTATAAAAGAATCTAAGTTATAATTCACATTCAAAAGGCCATGGTAAGATTAATCTATATAATTCTCCAATATTGGTGTCTCATGTGAGGCTTCTTTAAATTAGATGAAAGCATTTGAAAGGAGTCGCTGTATGTTGCCCGTGAATAATTTCATTCCCATCTGTATCTGTCTTTTCAGCCATTTAAATTATGTAACAAACATTACATGTCTACCATCTTCTCAGCATTTAGAGATAATTAATCCCAAAATTTTGTTCTTACTCAGTGTTTCAGTACGGGCTACACAATAGCTTACCAGTAAACAAGAGTTGAAGGCAGACCATTATAATTTGAACAGGAAAAATTATATATAGTATTTAATTGTAAGTTAAATTGAATGAAATGTCTCTCAACATTCTTGGTGTTTTTGTTGAACCTGTAATTATTTCTCGTCTATTTAATACTGTGTTAATTGTTCTTTGTCTAAGAAATACCCATGACTTCAGTAACTTTTGCTTTTGGTAAAGAGAAGGATATTAGAAAGTTGTTATTAGCTTCTGACTCTCAACAAGGTCAAGAATTAGTGCCAAATGGCACTGAACAAATACACTGGCTTCCTAAAAATGATTCCCTTATACTTTTAGAGTTATTTTGAAAGTTCAAAGTATCGCAAAAGCCAAACAGCAAAAGCTACTGCTTTCCAGTTTTTATTTAGATGAACATTTCAAAATGCATTTGTTTTCTTAATGAGTTGTTTGTTGGTTTTTTTCAATGCTGTCCTACTTTTTTCCCTCGACTGTTCACCTTACTCTCACTGCAAAACTGGTTCAGCAGGCTATGAACAGCAAGTTGCAGAGAAATGTGGAAAACATAATGGATTATCTTAAGGAAAACCAAATGAATGTCAGCTTATCTTGAAAAACCAGGCAGTATTTGGAGTGAACATGTATCTGGTTCCTAAATGATGCACCATCATTAGGGTGGCCTAGAGCTTCCATGGCAGAAGAACTGCTAGGGCAGGCACTCAGGTAGCACAAAGTATGGCCTATAGAAAATTAGCCTGACACCATCAGAAAGCACAGAGGTCTGCAGACTACCAAAACATGGTGAACAATAGCCACTGCTAGCCTGGATCTTCCCTGTGTGCTGCAGGGCCTTTAGAGAACATGCTTCCTCATCGCTGACTGTTTTGCTACGAGAGCTCATGAGCCATCCCTAACCAGCAGGCAGTTGCTGTGGCAGCAGGTTCCTGACAGGAAGATGGAGACAAGTAGTCTCGCAAGTATTGTGTGTGCAATAACATTTACTCCTGCACCAGCAGAATGGCCCAGGCTCTTGCACTGATTCTAAATACTGACTCTGAAGCCTCAATATATGAAGTACTGACCAATGTGTTTCCCTTCAGCTGGTGTTTGCTTCTTACTGAACCTGGGCTAATGATAATAATAGCTACCAGAGGAATCAAATTTCCTGGATGAAAATGTGACTTGTGTTTCATGTTTTGTGCACCTACTGCATTCTATAAAATGTGTAGCATTACTGCACTGAACATAAATTTAGGGATGAACATAATGGCTCAGCACCGTAAGACATAGCCATGATATAGGCTCCAGATCTACTTATTTTAGGAACTGTTTTTGAAGAGATGCTTGGCTATGCACTGGAGTTTGTTGTATGAATTATTAATATTTCAACCAAGAAAGACACTATGCCCACTAGCATTTTAAGTCAGAGGTGAAGTTTAACTAGAGTGTAAAAAAGCTAGTCTAAAATAATACTACTGAAGAAATCACTGGTTTATAAGTCTGACAGAGAAGACAATCAAGGCTGTTTATATATGTCTACATTTCAAGAAGCTCGGTAATACTTGGATGATTGACACATCATTTCCATGCAGTAAAGAATTATTTTGCAGGACTTCATGGCTTTTCTCAAGATCTGCAGAATGAGCATCACCAAATTACATTTCTTAAATGCATCAGCAGTCTTTTCATATGTATTAGTTACAGTGGATTTTCTGTCTAAAACATAGGCCCTATCAACTTGGTTTGGATCCTGCTGTCACGCTGAGAATGGAGCCAATGGCTGTTATTAATCTATTTGGGATTTCAGAGCTCTCTGGCTGCAGTTACTTTGTAGAGGACTCCTGTGTTCAAAACAAAACAAAACAAAATAAAAAAGCTGCATTTGTCTGCTGGAATATCCCGTTTCTAGTAACTGTAATATCATTTGAAGCATATGATTCTTTCCCTAAAACATTTGCATCATTTTCAAGTGAATGTTTTAGACAGTTAGGTATTTGTGTCATTAGATTAGAATTTTTTTATTTTTTTTTCATACTTCTAGAACCTCGCTCTCCTTGGTAACAGAGGATGTGGTGTGAAGTGTTACCATTGTCAGTGACTGTTTATAAGTATTTCTGAGGACATGTTGGCACTTGTGTCCTCAAAAATCTGTAAAAATATCCTTACAGAAGACAGCAGTTAGGGATTATCCTCAGTGTTTAGCAGAAACGGTCTTATTTTGCAAGAAACCTTTATCTTGACCTTCCAGATGTTATTGAAGGTTATGACTGCCAACCAAATTAAACTGAGCTCCTCAGGGCAGGGTTCAGTTCTATTTCATTTAAAACAGTGAGTGTTGCCAAAAAGAGAATGTGCTTTTTGGGAAGAATGATCAACAACCTGTGCTACTGCCTCTGCTTCTGCTGCAGTGACTAGGAAAGAAGTACAGAAGGACTTAGATTTCTAATGACTTGTCATTACTTTTTTTCAAATGTTTGCAGCAACAGGAAAAAGGATGACCAGGTGAAAGTGAGCTATGTCTAAAGATCAGAGTTATTACAGGTTGTTCATAGTCAATGACCTCTGTTTTATGAGGTAGTTTGATTTCTGTACTAACTTCCACTTCATTGTAGCTTGCACAATGTGGATTTGGGCATAACCCCCAGCTTTTGCTTGTTTCCCTATGGCAATAATGTATTTGCTGTGTGTACTGCCTTCAGTGCAGGGTCAGAGAATGCAGTGAAGAAACTATGTAATGCTTTTGATGTCTAAGCAAGTGCTCGGCTCAGTGAAGTAGATTTTCAGTTGGATGACTGACATGCAATGTCAAGCTCATTTACTACTCAAAAATCTTCACTGTTCTTTTTGGAACAATTAGAAGTTTTGTTACACTCATTTTTTAAGTCAGTCATGATGTAAGATGGGCCCCTGCCAGAGCCTCAGCCTGGTTAAAGGTAATAAAGAAAGAGCCATGTCACAAACATGATGATACACAAAAAAAGGCAGTGCATGGTGTTTCTTTCTCATGGCCTTGCCCTCAAAGGGTCTGAGAGTATTTAAGCAGCTCAGCTCAGCATCCCCGTTCAGCTTTTGAAAACAAGCTTTTTTGTAATCTGTCATTTTCAATGGAGGAATGTACTTTAAAAGTGAGTGTCTAGTTTATCACAGTTTAAGATCGAAGAGTCTTCTAAGAGCCTATTCTTTCTGGTTCACTGCCATCTGAACCCTGAGAGCAGAAATTGCTGTCAAAAACTTGGACCAAACTTTCCAGCCAGGACTTTTATATTCAGGGTGGCAAATTTGGTTTTCCTCTTTTGTTTATTCCTGGATCCCCATGTTTGCTTTCACTCCTTTTTCCTCTTCTCTTACTGCTCTTATACAGGAAGGAAATCAGCAGCCTTCAAATAATTTCTAGGTTCTTGAGGGGATGCGTTATCTCTGATTTCCTTACACAGTCCTGGTCCCCTGAACCAAATTCCTGATGCTGCTTCTGTAGAAGAGTAGGGAAAAAAATTATACAGTAAAGGGCAGGGAGTTTTCCATGAGGCCTGAATCTCACAGTAGCTTCAGTGAAAGCAAATGCTCATGGTAAACTCTTTTTCTCTCTCAAACTAATTCCTAATGGGGGTAAACTGAAGCCAGGATCCTTCCATGCAAGAGGGCAGGAAGAACAGCCAGGAGCTGGACAGATGCATGATGGAAAGGATTATGGCAAATAGCATGGCTAAGCGGAGTATGGCAAATCAGGAGGGGTGTGTTTACAGGCGACTGAGAGGGGCTGTGAGACTAGAAGTTGCCCAGAGAAGCTGTGGATGCTCCATCCCTGGAAGTGTTCAAGGCCAGACTGGATGGGGCTCTGAGCAACCTGGTCTAGTGGGAGGTGTCCCTGCCCCTGGCAGTGAAGTTAGAGCCAAATGATCTTTAAGGTCCCTTCCAACTCAAACTATTCTAGGATTCTCTGAAGTAAAGAAAATAAAATGGTAATAGGGAGAGATCCATGAAAACAGAGGAAAGAGAAGAGTCACAATTATCTTCAAGGCAAAAAAAAAGAGAATCCAGGGAACTACATGTGAGCCAGCCTAACCTCAGCCTACAGGAAGATTACGGAATGTGCAATGGAAGACCCTCATGGCAAACACAGACCCGGAGACCAGGAGCAGGAGTATGGACCGATGCAGAGAGATGACAGAGCTCCATGGGTGCCACCAGAGGGCATCTCTGCTCCAGGCCCAGGAGATGGCACTGAGAAGACAGCAGAAGAGATGGAGCATCTCTGAGGCATGCAGTAGCCAGCCAGGCAGGGACCATGGTGATTTGCACCCAGCTGAGGCCATCAGCCGGTTTGATGGGCCTTGAAATGAGCAGCTGCTGATGTTGGAAAACTGTATGCTTCGAATGCTGCTACCTGATGAAGCAAGACTTTTACCTGAAGGGCCTCAGGGCATTTCCAGGCATCTGAAGCTTCAACATCCGAAGCAGCATTCTGCACAGCTGCCCTGCACATTGGTGGCAGCTGAATGACTGAGACAACAGGGGCTGCCAATCTGTTTTGCCTTAGGCTGCCATATCATGCTGTATCTTCACTAGAATAATTCCCAGATCATATCCCAAGACTACCAGAATCCCCTGTGCTGGGGTCAGTTGTTCCTATGCTCAGCTGGGCCTGAAGTTGGTTTGGCAGAAAAATGTGAGGACTTTAGGCTTCTGCCAGGGGCACTGGGGGGGATGTGCCAGTGGCTGATGGTCTCTGCCTTCAGTCCGCTGCAGAAAATGCTGCAGTCCTTGACCCCCACCAGGGACCAGTTCCAGCTCCTGCCCCAAGGACTGGCCCTTGTCCATCTGCTCGGGGTGATGTGGCAAAGAATATGCCAGAAGTTTCTAAACTTGCCTTATTGATAAGGAGCCAAGTAGGGGTCACTGCCACCCCGATGACAGTCAGTGAATTTCTAGTCTAAATCTGGGAAATTCTGTGCAAAATGCTAACTGCTAAAATGTCCTGTTGGCAGTATCAAGCAGTCTGAAGCCAAGAGGAAAGAGACTTTAGCTTCCCACCAGGAAGGAGGCAGGGGCAGGGACAGGTGTAGGAGTGTTTCAGCATTGACACACCAAATGGTGTCACAGGAGGAGACTGTTGTGTGAGCCTGGCCATGAAGGATGGGAGCTAGTTTAGCAGCACATCAGCACAGCCCTACTGAGCAGCTTGTGTGTGTGAATTGATGTGTTCTCAACAGCAGCCTTTACCTTGCAATAACAGGAGGAAGTCCAAGAGGCCAAGAGAGGTGACCTAGAGCTATCCAGTTTGTCTGAACAATGGAGATCTGTGAATGTAGGTGAATTGGAAATCTGTACAAGCAAGAACTTGTGCTTGGTTTTCTGCTGTAGATTTTCTCACTGAATTTAGGGTTAAAATGTATGTTTATGTTAAATACACAGATGTATCTATGTTAATATATCTTTTATGATTATATCTGACATATTATTGTACCTTTGGTATACTTGGAATAGACTTGTAGATTTTGGATGTAAGATCAATTCCAGATCAGCTATCATGACCAAAAAAAGGGTTGAATTTAGATTTTCTCGAAAAGACTCATGAGTAAAATGACAATAAAGACCTCTTCATGGTTTTGAACCCCCATTTTTATAATATGCAGAGCAACAAACCATTTGCTAAAATGTAATTACAGTTCAGTGACTTTTCCATCTATTTTTTTCTTGCAGTTTCCCTACATGCTATATTCCAGTTGCTATGTTGATGTCTGTCAGTTTCTCAGTGGTATTTACTAATGTTCTGCACTTTAGTATCACATATAATCATAGACACTCAATGAGATTATTTGTCTACTCATTTTCAGTTATTTAATATGACCATATTTTAATGAAATTTGCATGCTGAAAGTTATAAATTCTCACCCACCTGGATCCATTTTACTTAGAAAATTGCCATATGTATTTAGTGCTGTGCTCATGAACAAATCAAAGTTCCTCCTGGAACTCAGGTAATAAAGTGAGTGGGGCCTTGGGTAAGTGTTGGGCATTGTAGGACTGGGACCTGTACTGGCTTGGCTCTCCTGAGTTTGGCTTGAACTTGGCTTCTTCTTCAGCATCTCAGTCATGTTTGAGGTTTTTTGTTTGTTTGTTTTTTGTTTTTTTCTTTTTAAATCTGGAGATAACAACTGGAAAACCATGAAAAATCAGAAAAAATATTTTCTTCTTTGTAAAATTTGCATTTAAGATGGAGGGAGCGATTTAATGAGAGCCATTTGGTATAAGAGAAAAGAAAGTTACAAGTGTGACAAGGGAGTTATAATAATTGATTTTCAGCTGCTGTTCTGAGAACATGGAAAGAAGAATTCTTCAAAAAGATACCATACCTAAAGAATATGAGGAATTCCTAAAAGCCTTTGAAAGAAATCTGCAGATTCTCTGGGACATTTACAGGAGTAAGCAACACAAACATAAACACACCAAAAATTACTCTGAAGTGTACTCAGGTGAAACATGCAGGATCCAGTTTGCATTTAAGGAAGCCAGTTGTTTCCTCAACTTCACAAAACCTTTTAATCCCATCAAAGCAGGAAACATAAAGCAGGCCTCTCAACAAACCTATATTATAACAACATCTTGAGTGGTAATAAAGAACTTTAATTACAATGCTAGGGCAAAGCTTGTTCAATTTCTTGTTCTATTTGCATAATTCACAAGTTCACTGAGGAATGTGCAGTTTTCATTGCTGTTCTTCTGAGTCATGCCATGCTTACTGTTTGCTCTCCATTCATAATATGTAGTTGTCCCTGGGAATTAATTTATCTCTCAGAGGTTTAAGACTGAAATATTGGCATTTTTGTCTTTTCTCACAGGAAAGAACTTATCGCATTGTTTGCATAATATATAGAAATGGTTGTGCTCAGCTAAAGCACGGGGCTTAATCCTGTGGAACTGAAATGAGCTAGATGTGATTTTTTAAACAAATAAATACATATCATCATAAAAATCCATGTGATTACAATTCAGTTCTTCTGACACTTCTGAAGAAATTTCAGGGGAAGAGATCTGCAGCAGGCACCAATTTCTGCTTAAAACCAGAGAGAGGGAGTGTTGGAATAGCTAACAATCTTGGAATGAGAGGAATCAGATTTCTAGTTCTGGCTCACATGAAAAGAGAATTGGCTGTACAAAGGCAGGGTCTCCCAGAGGAGACAGAGGGTAAGAAGTAGCTGTGTGGGGATGGCAGTCTCTGCATAATGAGCATGGTGGAGCAGTAGCTGGGGCATGGATCTCTGGCCCAGGATATTTATGTGGCTCTTCAGGGCCACACTGAGGGCATATGTCTTGGATAGTAAGTCTGAGGTCTTTCTTTCAAAACCAGCCTATCCAAGACCTCCTCCCACAACACTACTCCTATCTCCTTTATATCTGAATTTTTTCTTTAGTATGGACATTCATAAAATGCTTCCCATTAATGTCAGTCTATTACTCTCTCATTAGGAAGAGTATGTGATGGTAGAGACACTAAGAATTCCTTCTACAGACAAGATGGCTAATTTCCCTTTTTTCCTTCCCTCTCTATCACATAATAAGCCATAAGATGATACACACCCAGAACTTTTTCATCATTTGTGTTTGGGCTTATAAAAAGATTGGCACTCAAGGAAAAGAAACCCACTGGGGTCTGGTTTGGTAGAAGCGAGTGGTGATTTTGCTCAAAAAGAAGTGGATCTCAGCTCCCCAGGCAAACCTAAAAACAAGTCAGGGGATCTGGGGAAGCTAATAAGCTGTGGTTCAAGCTGCTGGCCTCTGAAGAGGGAGGTGACTGGGAATTTTATTCCAGCTTGGAGTTTCAGGTTTGGACTGTTTTTTCCTCCTAAACCAGGAGAACAGACTACAATGAGCAGATGAGCTTGTCCTGAGGTCTGAGCTGGAGCTCAAGACAGGTCTCTGGAAGGAACCTGCCTTATGGTAGCTGCTGTGTCAAGTACAGACAGGCTGTCATCTCTGCAGCTTCCTGGGAAAAAAAGGGAAAATCAAAGTACCTTAGAGATGAAACATGTGAAGGATTGAATAAGGTGGCCCTAAGCTTTTTGTCTCATTGCCTACAACTCCTTAGCTCTCTGAGATCTCATTGTGGGTCTATCAGGAAGCTGAAGTCCATTTGTTTCAGACCAGAAGGAACCAGCATGCTGGAAATTATCAGGAAATTATAAAGGCAGCCCTTTAGAGTAAATCCAGCAAGGCTTTGAAGTTTCCTGCTTAAGTTCATGCTTCCTCCTTGCTGGAACCTCCAGTTTGAAATTTGCCAGTTCACAAATGAGCTGTGAAGAGTGAGCTTGGGAGTTCACTCTTGGCACAGATGCTTTGGCACAAACAGCACCTGCCAAAGGTTGATTTGGGGGGCAGGGGCGGATATCTGGGTGGGCAGGGGGAGACAACCTCTTCCACACCATGATGTTTGATGCCACATGCAGCAGACGTCCTCTTTCAACCAGGTAGGGTGGGCAGTGACTGCAGTTTGGTCAGCCTACCTGGCCCAAGCGTTCCCTTCCACATGGATTTCATGTTTCCTCTGTGCCTGCCCTGGGCAGTGCTGGGCAGGGTTCAATCAGGGGACTGGCCCCTTCCCTGCCTGGACCCCTTTTATCTTCTGACATGCTCTATTATGTGTTTACTCCAGCTTGAGGAGCTTAAGGAGCCTTAGAAACTCATTTTCTTAAACTGGCACAGACTATAGGATAGTTACATTCACTCCCAGCCCAGACGCAACCATTCATAGGATTATACTAAAATGTAATTTTTTTTCTGCTAGGCCAAAGTTCATTATTTAATTTAAGAAAAAGGATAAGACAGGTGCTCTTTGCAAACGTATTTAATAAAGTCCCTTGATTGCTCTGAATTGATTTATGTATGGTAATTATCTTATTATATAATTAGAAGCTCTTATATATACTTTCCTTAAAGTTGTTTCTTTGATGTTGCACTTGGGCGTCTGTATTACTTTGTGGGATACAGTCCAAAGCTGCCTGGATACAGGCCAGGATTACTAATGCATAGACATATTTGCAAAACAGGACCTTTAAAGTTGAGCAAACATGGGTAAAAGTTTTTTCTCCTAGCACTCTGTTTAGTTTTGAAGTTTAAAGCACTGATTTAGTACAGTAATTTTTGCCAGATTTGTTCAATAATCAGTGATATTAGCAAACAGCTCCCTGCTTTCCAGCTAGGAAAAAAACCCTAAATATTCATCTAGAAGATGTATAACCTGTGTGGGATCATATGTAAGTGGGAATTTTTTGGGTCCTCCTGGCTTTAAAAAGGATCTCTTGGAAAATCTCAGCCAATCAAAGTGTTCAAGTGCACACTGGGAGTTTACAGAGGAGAAGCCAGAACTCATGGAAGTTGCTTCTTCTGAAAAGTGGGATAAATTCTATGGGCACAAGGTGCAGCCTTTTGCCCAGGACAACCTATATGTACTGAAGATTGAAATAATGTTTACGTCTCAGTGCAAACACGGCCCAAATTACAAGCAAAAAAAGTGACTCCTTCTTGCTAATTAATCTCAGAAAGCTCCTGAAATATAAAATGAGCATTAGATGAGTTTTGTATGACACAACACATACCAAACAAAGAGAAAAAAAGAAAACAAGACTTAAGCCTTGGAAGAAAACAGACCAAATAAATATACATATTTTTTAAATCAACATTTTATGGGGAAAATTCTGCATGTAAGATTCAGTTTCATTGACTAAATCTATGGAATGAATTCATCCTTGAGAGTAATAATTTGAATGGTGGATAACTGGGGAAAAAAAGGTACATTTTAGTGATTTCTGGATTTCAAATTTTTATAGTTTTTGAAAAGAAGATAAAATAATTGGTAAGAAGAAACAATAAACATATTCTTAAATCATGGACAAAATAGATATTCAGTTTTTTAGGGAAGGAAATCAAACTTTAGTCCATGCAGTTATTCATGTACTCTTAATTCTATTGTCTTGCTTATGTCTGCATTTATAGTGTTCAGAGAAAAACTGATGCTGCCTTTGATCTGGAATGCCTATTTTGGAGCCATTGCTATTTCCCTATATACATAGCTATTAATATTCATTATTATTTAGAATAATTTGCTTGTACTGAAATTCCATTAAAAGTGTTTCTTAATAAAGTGACGAGCTACTGAATAACCTAGAAACATCTGGACAGTGTTAGGTAATTTTAATATGCCTCTTTGCATGTCACCCACAATATTAGAATAGTTTTCCTGTTATTGCTTTGGCATAATTAAAGTTATACTCCACCCTTTTCCGATAAAGTTCACGAAGCACACCCTCTGAAATCCCACCAGCTCTTTCAGCAAAAATAGGAAATTTGAGAATAAACATTCACAATTTATTTTTAGATAAAAATTAATCCAGTGCAGGTAAGAGAAACCCAGAAGCTGTTGGGTCAACCAGTTCTACATTACCAACAAGCAAACTAGCTACATACTTGTTGAAAACTATAATTTGCAGACCATCCCTCTGCCCCTGTGGTCAAAGTCGTACTTTTGATTTTAGGTAGATAAGTAGTTGTATGCTCTGAGAGCTGACCCTAGCCTACCCCAGAAAACCCCAGGACCCTCAGAGGGACATTAAAAAGGATAACCAGAAACCAGTTGGTACCAGTGGCTTTGAATAACTTACAGAAATGGAGTAGAGTGGAGAGCCAGGAGAGGGGGAGGATGCAAGGAGGAGATGGCCAAATGGGAGAGGTAGTGACAGACTGAGTCTATTATTTTTCAGCAGCTAATAAAATCTCAAGGGAGTGGAAGCATGGTGAGAGATGAGAAGATTTCTAGTGAAGAAGCAGAAATCACCCTTGCCTGGGTCTTGGTGCCCTGTGAGGAGCAGCGGGTGCTCTGATCAGTGCCGGAAACATGGCCATGCCTGCCAATGATGCACCAGATGAAGCAGATAAGGTCACTCCCACAGAGGACAGACTTCGGAGCCTTTCTTCTTAGACACATATGGAAGCATGGGAAAGAGCGAGGATAGGGCTAACTACTAACCCAATCAGAGTATTCCTTGGAGAATTTTTGTAATGCTCCAGGCAAAGGCAGCCGCAAACTCCGGAGTATCACACTAGGTAGATGGTAAAGAACAAAACTGTGTGGGACCAGTTTTCACCAACGACAGGGAAAGTATCTGCACATGTAAACTTCCCACCACGCCTTGACTTGCAATAAGAAGAGCTGACCTGATTTCCAAGGGTCTTTATTGAAACACTGACGAGAGACCCAAGCAGGAAACATGAAATACTAAACCAGATTTATTACAATATGTTTCTCTCCCAAGTGATTACTCAGTAGATAACTAAAGGTATGCAGCCTTTTACTCGATGCAGGAAAAGGAATCAGGAAAACATCCAAAGGAAAAAAAGCACCAAACCAAGCTCCAAATTACAAGCCCACTAATAAGTCTCTCTTTTCAGTGGAGCTGTATGAGAGGGAATAGCTATGCTCCCCTCTTGAAGTGACCCAAGTCCCAAAGGATTCCTCTTGCTGTCAAGGCCAGGGTGCAGAACCACTGATGGCATCACAGCTGGCCTCGCAGAGCTGCGCTGTTCTGACCCCATCCCACTATGCCTCCCCTCTAGCCCTTCCTGAGGGCATCTCCACCACTTTCTCACAATGTACCCTCAGCAGCAGTAACCCTTTAACAATGCAGTTATTGCCAGCAGGTACCGTGCATGAGGAGAGGGGAGCCCTGCTGCCCCTCTTGTCTCATCTTCAGCTTCTAGGCTGCAAGCAGAGCATCACGCATTATAGATGCTTTGAACAGGTTTTTCACAACAGAAGTATAACATTTGGAATGATTTCAACCCTCTGACAAGTCTGTTGTTACCAGCACACTCTAAATACTGTACCAGGTGACTGTAAATGAGGCATGTTTAAGCCTGTCCATTGGTTTCTCCATCTGACTCTTCTGCACTAGATGCCACCAGAGTACTTGCCTTTCTGGGTTTTTATCTATCAGTGGTTGCCTAGGAGAGAATACCTTTCTATTTTGCTTTGGGACAGGAGGCTTGCATGTCCTAGGATCTTGTTTCTTGTATTAACGTACAGCTAAAATTGCAGCCAACAGCTGTGGCGATTCACTCTGAAGTTTTATTCCACACCCACTTCTATTAAATCAGGAGGACCAACTGGAGAAGTACTGGTGCAAAACTTCAGGAAAAAAGAAATAAAACCAACCAAAAACCAGCTGTGTGTTTCAGGTGAAGGAGAAATGTCACCACCATGTGTTTGAACAAATGAATCTGTGCTCATTCCAACCCTTCTCTGTCTTCTTCCTTTTTTTTTTTTAATCCTAAAAATAGAGATATTCACAGCAGGAATAAAAAATTAAATGTATAAATTCCTTGAGACTGTAGGAAATGCATGAGTGCAATGACCACCATACTCTTGAGTCTGCTACAGAGGTGGTTGTATCTTACAGAGAAAAAGACAGTCTCTTCAAGTAGGGGAGATCTAAATGATAGAGGGTTTGCAGGTCAAACATAATCACAGCGTGCAGGCAAAGGCTTGCATTACAGCAGAGTGAGTCCATTGCTCTCCTTTCACCCTAACCACCCCCAAGGCTGGGCACCAGGACAGGGTTCACAGTCATGAGATGCATATGGGATCAGATGTATTCTTCTGATGGCTCAGTCTGTTCCGCAGGGGACTGCAGCTTGGATGGACCCAAGTTCTGTGGGGCTAGGTAGGAAAACAATAGTTCAGTCTTATGAATCTGAGTACAGCATATCCGCCCCAGTAGGGTTAGACAACCTCAACCTCAAGATGCCAATAATATCAAAGTATAAACTGGATCTTTTCAGTGAAGTTTTGCCCTCTCTCCCTTGCAACATAGGCAATCTTTTTAATGGTTTCTTTGTACAATCCTGATGTGCAAAGCTACTGACAGGTATGACAGGACAAACATCCTCTTTCTGGTCATGACGAACCTTAATTTTGTGTTGTGTATGGCTCCCACAGCACACAGAGGTGGAACTCCTTGTGCCTGGGTGATTATGCACTCATCACAGCGATTTACACCTGCTCTGGGTTGTGCACCGTCATTAAACCCATGATCAACACAGCCGGTGGCATCTAGGGGACTACCAGTTTCATTTGAAAGGAGACACTCATGGAGTGTGAATCATACCCTAAATCTTGACAACTGTGGGAGTGTAGACACCTTGCTAATATGTAGACATCATTGGTGTAAATGCCTGAAGTTTGGAGAACTGAATCCATCCTTCACCTGTTTTACATAGGCCCCAGATTACAGTGGTCACTACAATACAGAGTACTGCTGAGTCACATCTACTGGGTGAGTGTGGGACTTGTTTGTCATATACACTAAGAAACAAAATTTCCTTATTGTTCTTTGACTTGAAATTACATTGCAATTTTCTTTGAGTTCTTTTGTCTCTCTCATTCCTCCCCCCCAACATGCACACACACTCAAACCACATATACAAACAGACAAAATTAAAGCTATCGTATATGTCAGCATGAGGGCTGTTAATGTTCCTTGCATACAGTGCCATTATGGAAATAGGAATGGAAAATTTCAACGAGCCACCACAGACTCAGATCTTCCTCACTTGCTGAAAGCAAGTCTAATCAAAAATAACTTGGAACACTTTTCAACTTGCTGGGAATACTTGTGGGTGTGGTTGTAATATGTTTAATCAGTGTGCTAGGGAGACTTAAGTTTTTTATGCTGCAAGTTTGCCAGGACAGATTCATCTTAAATCACCTGAAATTTCATTAAAGACATTTATTATTGACAATAAAATGACATGAATATTCTTCAAGAAAATGCATCAGCAAATGCATCACTGATGCTAAATGCCTCAGTTATAAATGCTGAGGTCTAAAGCCTCTGTAGTGTTTGAAACAGCTGCATCACACACACCGTAGTATAGTACAGTGTTTGAGTGCATCTTGCTTTTTAAACTCCTTAAATAATAAATAAATAGAAGGTAGAGTAAAGGCAACTGATGTGAAGCCTGTTGCATCCTGCCTCTCTGCATGATCTGTCTCCGCCCCTTCCATTCAGGATGACTCTTGTGCTAAGCCTCTCCTCCTCACTTCCCAATCCCAAAGTCTGCAGAAGAGTTGAAGAGCACCTGGAAACTGGATGGGCAGCATCAGGATCAAAACTGTCAGCAGAGCTGGTTTTCTTCTTTTTGTGTTTAGAGAAATCTAGCTGGTGTGTCACTGAGCAGAAGAAGCAAGCTGGGCTAAAACAGGATCCTGCATTCCAGGTATGTGATGGAAACTGGTCCATACAGACTGAGTTGGCAGAAGAAAAGGATTACTACTTTAACCTCTGCTGAAAGGGAAATTCTGAAATTGCTAAGAAATTAGATATAGCTATTTGAAAGGCATGCAACATTCAGCAAAACCCACTCCTTTAGAGAGACTATTACTTTGATTTTAGTAAAAAAATTGGACAAAGACAAATATCAAGGGCCGGATCTGGTAAAGGCTGTAAACTTTGGGAAATACTGGCTTTCATACTGAGTCCTTGCTACAAGCTGTAGCACAGCAAAAGTTCCGAGGACAGTGGTAATTTATGTTCATCAGTAGCAAGTTCACATTAAAGGATCATAATATTTTTTTTTTCTCTTATGGTAATGAATTTCCATTCTTTTCCTTATTTGGTCCATTGAGCACTTAGCATTGAAATAAAATACTGCTGTAGTCTAGAATGTTATCACTTGACCCAGGAAAAGGGCAGAGATGTCACATCTTGGCATCAGTAGTCCAAGGTTCTGCCAAACAGCACAGCACTTTGAGATCACGTGCTCATACTCACTTTCTGACAAGTGGAGAAATATCTTTATACTGAGAAATATCTTTGCCTCTCTTTAACCCAACTGTTTTTAAGAAATTTTTAACCTCACTTTCCAAGTAGGGATTTGTTTTTTCCTATTGAAAATTAAGACTCAACAGAATTTAACCAGGTGATTTGTTGCTCCCTAGAAACGTAGTAGTTTGTGTGTATCCTACCACCCAGAGGAGCCCACCTTTGCCTTGTGTAAATAACTCCCCTCAGTTTTTATGTTACTTGCACGAAAGCTGAATGGAATCAAGACACCCAAGGAAGATACAGGACCAGTGGTGAGAAGGAGAAGCTATAAGAAGACCTTCTCTTAAGGAGCAGTAGAATGACATCAGATTCATCAATAGCTGTGTTTTTTCCCTGTTAACAGTAGTCAGTTTTCCCCCTGTTCCCACCAGGCTCTGCATCTCCTCTGTGCTGCAGCTCAGTGATGAGGAGCGGGGCATAAAGGCGAGATGCTGCCTGCTTGGAACCATTCCATGGGGAAAGTGGGAAAAGGAAAAGTGTAGTGGCTGAAATTGATGGGAAGAGGGAATGAGGTGAGACAGGATAGGTAGGAAATATCCTGGCTTGTTAATTTGCCACACCACATTGCGTGGGACAAAGCAGGCAGGAGCAAATAAAACTTCTGACTGAACAGGATCCCATCAAACTTCTAAGCAGCTCAGGTGTGGCTGACTATTTACTAACGTTCTCCACAGCCTGGTGTCTGGAGGGGAGCCAGCTGGCTGGGCCTCAGTCAACATAGGCCAAAGAAATGGTTTCTGGGGAGCAATGAATAGATAGGCAGTAGGCTGTTTCACAACTGTTGCATAGCTTAATGTCTCCTAAACACTACTTCCTTGAAGGGGACACCACAGGTTGTGCCCTTCTGAAAAAAAACCTCAGTGGAGTAAGACTGTGGCTGCCATCTCAGCAGCCAGTAGTGTTTTCTCTTTGGGAGTGCCTGTGGTTTCTCCAGGCACCCTTTTGCCCTTCAACAAGCTCATTCACCTTACGTTATAAAAAGAGAGGTAGAAAGCACTTCTGCATGAACTTGAGCTCTCTCTCTCAGGCATTTTCAAGCATTTCAAGCATTTCAAACATTATGGCAGGCTTAAACTAGGAGATACTCTCCCATCTGTGCTACAACTTTGCCTTTCACATGATGCCAAAACAATGGAGGTTTTAGTCCTGAAGATCAGGCTACTTCATGCTTCCTAGAACCAACCCTGATATTCAGATGTTGAGAAAGGTGGAAGAACAATTAATACATGTAATCGCTTCTCAGTTATCAGCACAAGGGATTACGCACGGTGAGAGACAATCCATATCATGGCTATATCAGAAGCAGCTTGATTCTGGCAGGAAAGCCACATCTGCCCAGTTCATGTATCTTTACACCACACTATCAGACAGGGGTTATGGTTGCAATCGAGTGTATTTGCTCAAACTCAGTGCTGGCCCTGCCAGGTCTGGTGATGGCAGCCCCAGGGCTGGGAGAGGATGGGGAAGACCAGTATACACTGGGGAGGCTAATTATCTTGGATATAAAGCAGTTTAAATGTATATAAAATTTGGATGCTGCTATTGAGCCTGTGTGAATAATGCAAACTGGGAAGTGCTGTGTAAGGCATAAGCAAGCAGTGAGTCTCTGGCATCAACTCTGTGTTCTTCAGTCTGTCTGCACCATGGTTCCAAAAGTGTCCACAGTGCCTCAGGAAAATGTGCCCTTACTCTGTGAAGTCTAGCTCTCTGCTGCTGTAGTTCATGGAGAGCTGAGGAAGGCATACGTTTTCACCAGAATTTGCTGCGCTTCTATGAAGACTAGATAGTTTTATGAAGTACATGTTACAACCCAAAATAATATAATAGACTGGTGTAGAAATGATGAAGTAGAGACAGTCATAATGTATAAGCAGGTGTACTGCATCCCCAAGGACAGTTTCAAAGTCAGCACATGACTAAGAAATGCTCCTATTAACATTGTCCCTGCAGAGCTAATGGGATACCTTGTATAGATGCATTGTAACACCACTTTTAATTACAGGATGACAATCTACTTTTTGCCCAGAGTCCATTCCAAGCTCCTGACACAGAGTCAGAACAGTTTTTGACTTTAATCTGTCTAGCTCACCTACTGGCTCATTGTCCGTAATTGCTACTTTTGGAGAGGGAACAAAACCAAACACTCTCACACATTCTGAATGAGGTTTTGCATTAATTCTTATTTTCTTGTGGTCCCTTTCAAGGGCATAGAGGCCCAAAACATTGGAATCTAGTTCACAAACCCATACTGCAGTTCTTAATTAACTGTGTCCAATAATCTGCTCCCGGGACAGCTGCGATGTTGCTACAGAAAGCACAGATTAGCTACCAGGCACCAGCACTGAGAGAAGCACTGAACGCTACACTTTGATGTAGCTGAGTGCTGTGATCCGTACAAATAATTGAGAGAAACGAGCATGGGATGTCCCCACGATGGCCCCATGCCTGGGCAGAAAGTGACATCTGAAGCCATACTGCATCACACCAGTGCTGACAGAGCCACGTGGGAGCAGAACAAATGTGACATAAATATCAGGACCTATATGTGCAGGTTGCTTCTAATTTTATAACATCGAGTTTGGTATTTCTCTTCATTGTCAACTTAATAACACATAATGGACTAAAAGCCATTCTGCACTGCAACATTACTTTTGCTTTTTTTCTACCTTCTCCTTTCAGACAAGGATGTCAATGTTATTTACAGAACTTATTGATCTGCTTTCTGCAGACCATGTTTGCCTTTATTTACCCTTAATAATTTGTGTTAGCAAATTATTTTCACTTTTTGCTGTCTTTTGGTCTTTTTTTGTTTTCAGGTTTTCAAATGGCTGATCCTTTTCTATATAATACCGGAGAAAGATCTCACTATGGGTGCCTTGGACATGAAGTACAAATCGAGTACCTTAAGGCATATGTTTGTAGACCATCTTTTTTCACGGACAAAGCTGTGATTGTCGTTCATGATGTATTTGGATGGCGGTTCCCAGATATTAGATATATAGTTGATTTGATTGCCGGCCATGGATATATGTAAGCAACTTTCTTTCCTATCTTCCTCTTAAATGCATTAATAGATCACCAGACCCAAAGCTAGGCATATGTTTCCCATACATATAGGCCAACCATGTCATTTCAGTCTGAGTGAATAAAAAAGGAGAGGGGCAAAACATTTCCACAAAGCCAGCAAAGCTACTAAAACTGACCCATTGAAAATGGCTACCTGAGCACAAAGCCACAGGGAGTCATGAAGTGCCAGTATTTGTGTTTATACAGCAGTGTGGGTGATCAAAAGATAAACTTTGGTATCTATTTTAAGTTGTATAAGTTTTTCAGAACCAAACCTTTTGAACATTTGCTTTATCTTTTAATAGCAAAGAGGTACATATGTTTTTATATAGAATCAGGAGAGTTGCTTAATCCCTTTACTTTTGAATTAAGTCTGTCTAAGGAAACAATGAGCATTTATTTGTGGGTTTTTTTGGTGTGTTTTTTTTTTTCCCCAAACAAAGACATATACTTTTAGTGCTGCTGATTGCCAGAATGGTATGAGTAAAACATGATTCAGATAGTAACCATGTAGAAGTGTACTCTGTAGTAGAAGACATTAGGAGACATTTAGGCATCTACAAATTCTCCCCAGCTGGATATGAAAATTGACTTAATTCTATGTCTCACACAGAACCATTTGTCCAGACTTCTTCAAGGGGACAGAACCCTGGAAATCTACTGATCACTGGGCTGACTTTGCTGACTGGATGAAAGATCATGATCCTACAAAAGTAGACAAGTAAGATGCATATTTGTACTTGAAATTTAAAAAGCATCCAGCAAACAAAGGAAATTTGTATGAAATGTTAGAAGTGGCACCTCACAGCAGGGCAATCTCGCTGCACAAACACAATTGCTTATTCTGGGTGTTTCTTGTGTGGTTCTGGGCACTGTCTTGGCTGGCATTTGAAAAGGATCATCTGCTCTACCCATCGCTCTGCTTATTGTCCTCATCTTGTTTTCCTAGGCCCTTTTCTAGCTATGTTATATTGGCCATACAGGCTCACAGTGTTTCACAAGCTGTGAAATACCCAGCACTCTCACCCACAAGTGCTGATTCTGCCCCCAGTTCCTCAAGATAAGGAAGAAAATTCTTCTATAATTGCTGGTATTATCTGCCAGCTGTCACTTGGCCATCTTGCTTTCTGCCTTGCAGATAATGATAAGTACAGATGATATTCTCCTGAACATAAACATTTGCAAGATTGCCCAAACCCCAAGATACATTTGATCAACTATACTGTTTTTCTCAGTGTGAAATAGAGGGACCACTGTCTGTATAGCCTAGCAGTGCCTGTAAGAAGGCTTCTCTGAATTATGGGAGGCATTGCTGTTTCTTCAGCACCTATCAGCACAGCTCAAAACTTCAGAAGATGATAGTGAGGCAATGACACCCTATTACTCAGCTACCATCTTGCAAGCCACTAGTATTCTTCTGACCCTTTCCAGATGTCCCAGCAGTCATAGCCTAACTTCAATATCTCTCAGCAATATTTTGACCATATAGTTGCAGAAACTGTGGCAGATTGTTTTTAAAAGACAAATGACTACCAAGTATAAAAAAATCCTACTTCAAAGAGTGAGCAGATATGTGGGCACTGTCTTAAACAATTGATATCACAGGACATGCCTGTGCTGTCTTTTGAGGGTTCCCTCCAGTTTAGACCTGTTGCTCTTTCCAGAGAACATGGAATCTATGACTTCCTTAGTACCCTTGCAAACAAACCAAACCTGAGAGAACCTGGCCACAGGCCTAGGACACAATCTCCTCTTCGAGTCACTCTCATACTGTTTCTTTTTTAAGGTCAGCCTAACCAAACTGTGATGACCATAATATACCTAATGTTTGCAAATATACTTCTTAGTTTATGCAGTCTGCATATAAACTTAATTTAAAACTCTGTAGATAATAAAAAAGATTAAACTACTGAGATCTAAGAAGTCAGAAATTAAAAAAAAAATGACTTGCCCTTGCCTGCATTGAAACAATTTTCATATTTTTTATTATACCTCATGAAAAACTTGATTTTTTAAAACATTATAGGTACTGACAATGCAATTTTGAGTAATTGCTACTTTAGTATAACATTCTTGCATGTGGGCTTGCTAGGATATTTCAGTGTGAACTCATGCAACAGGAATGACATGCAAGACAAACCTTTATCTAAATAGGTGGACTCTGTAGAGATAGTACAGTGAAGTTTATCATTTCCTACAGTCTATAATGTAAGATGTTGTTCTACTTGCAGATATGTCTTGTCTTTAGTTGTCCTGTCCTAGACAAAGTGGTTCAATTAAAAATTTACTAATTTTGAAAACAAAGGAGCAGGTGACAATTCAGGTAAGTATTTAAGTACCTACACCTGTACTTCCCTAAACTAGGACCAGAGATGTTAATTCTCATTAAATAATAGAAGCCCCTGCTCTAGGCTGAAATGTGCTTTTTAAACTAATCACTGGATTAAATAATTGGAAGTGCAGACACAGATAAAAAAATCATGTATCTCTTGTAATTTACTTCTTAAATTGTCAAATATTGCTTCTGCGATAGATTCCTTAGTTTACTTTTGTTTATATGTCTTAGGGAAGCTGATGTTGTCTTGAAGTATCTAAAGGAACAATGCGGTGCAAAGAAGATTGGTATCGCTGGGTTTTCCTGGGGTGGAATGGCAGTACATCACTTGATGCTGAAAAATCCTCAATTAACCGCTGGGGTGTCCCTCTATGGTAGTATAGAACACACGAAAACTTATTTGGGTTCACATGGCTATGCATAGTTTGTAACTGTAGTTATTGCTTCATAACAACTTTTGTAAATACTCAACTCAGAAGGTGAGTTGCAGATATTAATTATGGTTATTCCAGCAATATGCTATATTGTTATAAACATTTTAATACAATAAAAAAAATTTGCTTCCTTTTTCACAATAATTTTCTAATCTTATTTTATTGCTTGGAGAGCAGGGGAATATATTTTCCAAATGCTTTTTCTCCATTCAAATATAAATTGTGCTGATCTAAGTAATGTATTTAATGAGTAAACTTCAATAGAAATTAATTTGCCATTTTACCCTGCAAGAATGTTAACGTCACTAACAGACTGTTTCTCAAAACATTATAGGAATAATTAGAGATTCCGAAGAAAGATACAATTTACTAAATCCCACATTTTTCATTTTTGGTGAGAAAGACCACACCATTTCTTTGGATCAGGTAAGCTCTTGTATTGGAAATACTTCTTTTCACAGAGTTCAGTTATCCCACACAGAAATCCTTGTTAGAAACTGTTTTCTGATATAAGAAATCAGACAGTTGTACTGTTTTGTTTATATTTCAACTTCCCCTATATCTTGCTTAGGTTATTCACAATTTCTTTTCTGAGGTGAGAAATGCAGTAAAGACTAGTCATCAGTCTCTGAGTGGCTAGATAAACAGAGTGTGAAAGTGGGTAGGGAGATCCAACTGGTATAAGCCAAGCATCTCAAAACCTTGGGTACCACTGCTGTAGATGAGAAATCAGGTAGTTAAACCACTGAATTGGAGGGAAAAAAGTAATTGCAGCTTAGTAACTGAACTTTCTGATGATGGGGACCAATGACTTTTGGCACAAGAAGACAAAATGAACTGTGTGAGAAGAGTTGGTGTGGGTTTTAATTGAGATGATAACAACTCATGGACACCGTTTTGACTCCTGGCTGCCATCTATGTTCTGCTATAACTCCTACTGTAAGCATATCTGAGAAGTTGGATAAATATATGTGTAGGAAACTAGTGCCCTCTTCTGTGTGTAAATTCTTCTTCTTCTTCAAGAACAGCATACGTCCTCTAGCATGGCTTGGTTTTTAGGGGTAGAGTCTGCCTGGAAACCTGGCAGTGTGCTCTGGGAATGCAGAAGACAATCAATATTTACTTCTAACCACGTTATTCAGCATGTTAATCTGCACCTCATATGTGTTTCTTCTGCACAAGAAAACAAATCCTTCACTCCACGTCCCCATTTTATAGTGAGCGTTGTCTTTTTCCCAGGGGCACAATTTTCACAAGTGCATTTTTTCTGTCAGGTGTTACACATTGAAACCATACCTCTTTCTTCTAAAGTTTTCTCTCTGGGAAGACCATGTAAGAAAAATTCCTGCATTGAAAAAATAAAAAAAAGAAATCTTCAAATACAGTCTTCCTCACTGAACAAAAAGAACTCGAGGGGGGGAATAAAAAAGACTGTGAAATAAATTACAGTACTTTCTCTAATCTGCATAATGGCTAGAATTAAGTTTGTGAGGCAAAATAAGTGTTCATTCTTCTATTTTCTAACTTTTTAATGAAAATAAGCACAAAAATGTATCTGCAGATGTACATGGATACATAAACATGTGATTAGTAATTTGCATGTAAGCATGTGTATACTTATCACCAAAAGATTGTGCAGGAGCAGGTTTTTTTTGTTTTACAGTAAAATAAAAAAAAAAAAGCCCCTTTGTATTTTCTTAAACTCTGTTACTAAGCCTAACAAAATGTTTTAGACTGATGGTCACTAAGGTTTATGTTCTCTCAAGATCAGAGCTCAAAGTATAGGTTACAAGCCTAAGAATCTGAATAGAAATGCACCTGTTCCCTTATGACAATGAGATTTACCAATCCATCTTTGCTGTAAGTGAAGTCCTTAAACTCACAGATTTCTTAAAAAAAAAGAAGAAAAAAAGTTGTCAGTCTTACATCCCAAAGACAGGTGTGTTTTTTTTTCTATGAGAAACAGCAAGTTTGGTAAACTTAAAAAACACACCCCTTAACATAAAATGCTTTCTTTTACAGATCTTCTTATTGGAGGAGAAGTTGAAACAGTATTGTAAAGTTTCATATAAAATTAAAGTGTATCCTGGACAAGTTCATGGTTTTGCACAACTGAAGCCAGAAGATATGAAACCTGAGGATAAACCTTATATTGAAGAAGCTAGAAAGGATATGATTGATTGGATCAAAATGTTTGTTTGACAATAGCAGAAAGAATCACTAGGCTTCAAGATCAGTCACTGATTTAATTTGAGAGAAGAAAATAGTCAAGGAAAAATATCCCATTTTGAAGGTTATCACAAACTAAAATAGGAACATTTTAATTTATAGTTTTAAATTTTTTTTTACAATATTTACAAGAAGATTGTGAAATCAAAGTTGGACTATAGGATGATTAGGCATTAAAAAGTTGTTTGAATTTATCTTGCTTTCCATTTGCTTAATTATTTTGCATCATGACCTTGATACTAATGATACTGTTTATCCATTTGTCTTTGATAGTGCGCATGACTTCATTGTGACTTTACTTGAGTAATTTTAGGCTTTGTTTTGGTATGATGATTGGTGGTCACAGGTCTTAACATATGAGCACCCTGGTTTTGCATACAGACAATTTTCTTTTATAATCTACAAACATCTGTCTCAGCTATACTGCTGCCCTGGGCAGAATTTCCCACGTGTGAAACAAACATTTGACTATGTTAAAGAGTTAGAAAAGAATGATGTTGTTAGGTGGCACCCTCCAGGTATTACCTTGGCACTATTAAGAAGGGTACTTCTAGTATTTCTTCATCAAGATCAAGGAAAAACATAACTAGCCCCTGATCCTGATGAGTGCCTTTCCACTCAGCATATTCCATTCCATGTTCTATTCTATGAACGCTGTGGAGACAGTGGATTTGTAGTCCTGGTGCAAACTGTGGTGATCAGGCACAGGGCTGACAAACAGGTACCCCCACTCAGTCCTGATCATACTGTTTGCTTCACATTACATCCCTTGTTGCTTTCTCAAGTTCTTCCCCTTTATTACCCTGACATCCTTCCAACTACATAATGTATAAACAAAAATAAGCATCTCCATTTACTCTTACCACACTGGGTTCAGTTTTGTTGACTTGCTGCCCTAATTTTTTTTGGTGTATTTTTTTATTTGTGTATTTATTTATTTTATTGCCTTGATAATGACTTAGCAACTAGCATTTACTCAGAGATTCTCTTAGGAACCCATGTCCCTTTTTATTTCCTACAACAGTTTCTCACCCTGTTGTCTTATTAATGCTGCCATAAGTTAAGGCTAGCTATCTACATTAATATTGTTTCCCCTTTGATATCAGGAATGTCTGGCAGTTTCACATATTGCTATCCTATCAGTGTAACTATATTGTCACGGCATGCCACATCTGGTTGTCTACATACCTCAACAGACGGTGTTAAGCTGTATTGCTGTGAGGAGAGAAGCCATGAGGCACTGTCCACACTGCATGCCACTCAGCCTTCAGATCCGCCAGCCAGTGTCTGTGTGGCCAGTCAGCACATCTGTCTTGGCCCTCTGGGCAGCTGTGTCAATGAAGGCATGGCTACGGACATGGTGATGGACGGTGTTCCATACTCAGAGAGAACGAAACTTGAAATAGAAAATACAAGTGTTGCATTAGAGCCAAGAGAGATGCCCTTTGTGAATGCATGGTTATCTTGGTGCCTGGCCTTCTTGCTGGGGTGATGTGCATCTGCAAAGCTGGCAACAGCAGCCCCATGCTCTGAAACTCAGTGTCCTGCTCTGTGCACTGACCTGCTGAAATAAGTTTCTTCTGGTACCAAGACAGAAGGATACATGAAAAATATGTGTGTTTTATTTTTGATACTTTTTTTAACACCTTCCGAGATGTTCTTTGCAAATCTAGACCAGGTTTCAGGCGGCACTGGGGGTGAAATGCAGAAGTGCTACCAACACACCACCACCTCCCTTCTCACCTGCAGCCCTGCCCTCTCCCACAAGAGGCCGGGGCTGCACTCCCAGCACCTGACATGTCCCAGGAGCATGGGGAGAGATGCACCTGTGAGCAGGCATGGCTGCTGCTGAGAGCCCTTCCCACCCCAAATCCTGACAGCCGCAGGGCCTGGCTTGACGAGAAAGATGCTGGAAAGTGGGAGTGGGGCAAAGCTGGGGACTAGGGGTGGCCAGGCTGGGGGGCTGCCCTGCCTTCTGTGGTGTCAGTGGAGGGGGTCATGTCAGCAGGGTGCAGAGGAAGGCAAGGAGGCAGCAAGCACTGGGGGAGGCATGGAGCTCTAAGGAGGAGAATGTTTCACAACCAAGGTCTGGAGTAACCTGCCCAGAGAAGTGACGGCATCTCCTTACTTGGAGAGTTTCAAAACCCTTTAGGATGAGTGAAGCTTTGAGTGGTGTGATCTCATTCTGACTCACAGCAGGAGATTGGACAAGGGGAGTTCCAGGGGTGCCTTCAACCTCAAACATCCTCTAACCCCCAAAATCCCCATGCTGACATGGCCAGATGCTTTCTGCACAAGCTCACATCCCTAGATGGCTGTACCAGGTCACTAGCTGTATCTTGTGCAGCCAAACCTTCAAATCCCAATCCCACAACATTCCCACATAAGCCAAGGAGAGCTCCAGGCCCTTGGCACCACTTCCATGCCTACCTGACCTCAGAAAAATTCTCAAAGTATTGTGGGTTTGTGAAAGCAGCATCATATATGATGTCATTTTTGTAGCAGACAAGGGGCAAGCATGATGAAGCTTTTGTAATCATGAAAATAGGAATTCAAGGAAGCTATGAAGGCAGTGTCTGCTGTAGCTTGTCCTGCAGTGAAAAATACCTGTTACATTATTGATTTTAAAACCTGTTTGAAGCAGGCTGGAAATACACAATGCATGTGCAACAGCTTTTTCCTGTCTGTTTTCCCAAATACTACACAGCTTCTTAAAAATAAATGTTTAGTGGGGAGCCTCCTTAGGTGAAGCTGACAAGCCAGGTGTTGTAGGTGTGGGATAGCATGTGTGGGATGCAGCTGCAGGTTGTGTAAACAACTTTTATAGAAGAGATGTGAAAGCCTGCCTGTAGTCTTCTCCAAAGGCACCAAGCCCTTGGTCATCAGGGCTGGCACAGTGTGTCTCCAGCCTTTCTGGGCATCCAGGCTCTCCTGCTGCTCACGGCATGTGGCCTGGGCATGTGTGCCTTGGCTTCTGGGGCTCCTGATAAATTGTTCCTAGGCTTGGTTGGTTGACGGTGGTGGATGCCCTGATCTCATCTCAGTTCACCCCTCTCTGTCCTCATCCTTCCTCTTCAGTGTGCAGGTAAGGAGTTTGCAGGAAGTGTGTAAAACTTCTTTCCAGATCTTTAAAAGCTGCCCTGAGGCAGGATTCCTCACACCTGCAGAAACGGGAGGATGGTTTGCCTGGAGAGAAGGAAACGAGGTAGTTTTTGAACATAATCCCTGCCTGACTTCTCAGCCCGGACATAACTCTACTTTAGGTGAGATCTGGTGCAGCTGGCTATCACAGCTGTTCTTTAAGCACTGCATTAAAAGCACTGGTTAACAGCTTCATAGCCAGACCATACTCGCTCGAAGAAATGTCCACAAGATGGGGCCTCTCTCCTTGATTGCCACAAAGAAGACTTTTAGGGAGTTTGGCTCTAAGTACAGTAATCAACACCGTGAATGGTCCTTGTCAAATTCTGCAGTAAAGGTACACCAGTATCAGACGAAACCTGGCTTCCTAGTAAGTGGGAAGCTGTAGCAAGCAAAGCTCTTGCATGTTGTCACTGTGAGCAGTAGGGCACCAGCCTGCTGGGTTGTGATAAAAGGTGGAATGACCTACCCTCCTTAGGAGTCTGTAGTTATTCAGAGAAAACACTGGTTGTCATACACCATTACCACACCCTGCATTTTATTTTACACTACTGAATATTTATCAGTTTACCTTCTGTACATAGCAAAATCAGATTGCTTTAAGATATCATTAGAACTTGATAAGCCACTGAGTTGGAAGAAGCGTGATTTGAATTTTACCCCCAGGGTATTCTGTTTATGCTTGCTCATCATAAGATCTTTTTTCCACATATAAACAAGTATAAATAGAGTTATACTAAGCTGTTTAAAGGAATTTTAACCATGGCAAACAGTATTAGTTCCAAAATGCTGAGTTAATTTCCTTGCAATTCTCTGTTAAACTTGATTGGCCAAATAGTGCAAAATCACTTTAAGAGGACTCAGCAAACTCAAACTCAGTCAAGAGTGGAAGTCCAAATACTTATCACTGAAAAGATAGTATTCAACAACTAGTAAATCTGAACTTCTGCCATTCAAGTATCACCAGTGCTCACTAGATGTAGGAGAAGCCTCTACCCTAGTAGGGAGTATTGTGGAGACCATTTTTTCCAGTTTTGTGTCTGGCACTCCCATGATTGAGGATCAGAGCTTGCTGGATGAGAAAATGGAGAGCTGCCACCTTGATGACATGCCATAGAAGAAACTGGACAACAGCTTATGAGGAAAAATAAATAGACGGATGAAGGAGAAGACACAGAAGCGTTTACAACTAAAGATATTTTGCATCTTGTTACCTCTTTCTGCGTTGATGCTGTTGGCCCAGGCTCACCACTGTGGGTGGGAGAACAACACAGCTGCTGTTGTGCTGTGGCTGCAGTGTTAGAAGTTCACAGATCAGCCTCTGCCTAAACTGGGTCTTACCCAAATTGTTTTGCTATTTGGTTTTATTGTATAGAGACGATTTATGTGATATACTAAGTCTTGAAACTGTTTTTAATGCCATTTACCATACTACAATTTTAGCAGAGAAATTGAAGAGGGGAGGGAGTACTGGAAGTTTATTAAAGGTCTTATTTGACATCTATTTGAATTAGGTAGAATATCTAGAAAGGGATAAATGGTTAACATATATTCCTAACAAAAAACAGTCAAGCATTGGAGAGTGCATTGACTTTTCATTGCCAGCATGCTACATTTTACTTTAGTAAGGAAAGGACCAAGGAATATTTTTCCAGTGTATGCATTTACACGGGAAGATAGACTAGCTCATGTTAATAAGCAAACAGCTCCATCTTGATCAGTCAAAATTGGCAGCAGAGTGAGGTTAAACAGCTTTTCAGACTAGGGTAGAAAAAATGCTCTATGTGTGACCATCTACTGTCTGTGGTGCGGGAAGAGTAAGGGGCACCAAAAGTTCATGTGGTTTAAAAAGATGCTACAGTGCCCTGTCTTCTATTGAAAGGAACAAGAAATTATACTGAACTTGAGGGATTCTTGTGACAAGACCTCTTAGGTCATAAACTCTTTGGAAAACCTTCTTCACTTGAGAAGAAATGGAGTAGTTTCCAGTTTGTCATGTAAAATGTATACCTCTGGAGAAGTTACATATCTGTGATGTATGATGGTGTGTTATCTGCACAACAGTGGCGTATGTCTCTTCTTCTAAAACCCCTCTCAGTTCACAGTACATAGTATGTAACTTGCAGTGAATCCTTCTGCTGATTTACCTTCTTTGAGATGGTTTATTAGAACTTTTAGAGATGCCAGTTAATGATGGGTTCCCCAGGAAAGGATTGTACGTAGCAGGGGATACAAGAAACCAGCCAAGTGCATGTAGGCAGCACAGCTTTGGATTCCCTAAGCGGACATACAGAATGAAAACTTAGGAGAACAGTAGTCATAAAAGCATCACGCTGACAGTGGGGTCCCACAGGAGAAACAGAAAGAGGTTACTAGGTGCCAGCCTAGGAGGAGGAACTGCAAGACCACATGAGAGGAATGATTATGTAACACAGTGTGGGGAAATGCAGTTATCCCATGGAAATGTAGTTATCACATGCTGGATTGCTCCAGGCACAAAGCTAGGAATGGTGGACTGACACAAGCCCTTTTTCTGGCCATCCCACACTCATGGGTTACGCTGACTGACCTGAAATTCATGAATGTTTTTGGAATGAAATGTGTAAACAGCCTATTTACAATAAACACCTACAGTTTTGCTTCCAGTCTTGCAGTACCAAGTGATTATTAGGTGTCTGGAGAGGACTGGGGGGACTGCATGAAGATAATGATTCATAATCACAGTTGTTATTGCAAATAACAACTGGTTTTCAGTTTTGCTTTCCTGCAGATTCCTAGATGGCTAATGATGGCCTGTGTGATACTGGAAGCAGGTTTGACTATGAGGCTTGTAGGCAGAAGTACAAGTTGAGCACATAAAGGTGTATGTTTGCAAACCACTTGCCAGTGCTGGCAAAGCCCTGATTGTGATTCATGATATACTTAGATGGCAACTCCCAAACACCAGATACATAGCTGATATGCTAACAACTAATGGATACATGTAAGAAATATTTTCTTCTCCAAGGAATCCTACTCTTTGTGATTTCTAGCCTTATGTTAGAACTGTTATTCTCATACGTGAGAGAAAACTATTACCAGGGCAGTTTGAGCAATATATTTCCATAATACAAAACCAAAAAGGAGCATTGCTGTGCAATGCTGCAGAGTACAGCATGCTTGGTCTTCCCTGAGGACTTGGTATCCCCTATTCTGCTCCATGTTTGACAGTATGTTTGTCTTGTGACCAAATGCAAATATTCTCAACATGAGAATGGGCGCACACCTTTCATGCTGCGCAGGATACTGGCAAATCACTTGTATGACAATGTGCTGCTTTATTACATTGTGTGCTCTGTCAAAAGTACACAGAGTCTGATGAATTGGTATTTCTCCACACTACCTTACTTGTAATTTTTCTCTGTGATTCATGCCATGTCATACTTCTTTTTGTAATACCTTCTTTCCCTCCACCTACACTGCTAATACTGCAGTGACCAAGGGAAGAAAGCTGGTGTTTCCATTGTTCTAGACAGGAGGAGAACTGAGTGTTTTCAGGCAGCAGTGTCTGAATGAAGAGAAGCCCAACGTGTTTTGCCTAATTGCTTCAAGACGCTTCTGAACTGGTGCACTGATGTTTACTGAGAGGAAAATAGCTGTTTTTTCCTAGTGCAGTATGAGATGAGAAGCTATGAGAGATGCATCTCAGACACCATGTTAAGACTGATGGCTTGCAGTGTCTTATTAGATCAATTTGAGTGGGAAAGAACCTGTTCTACATGTGCTTGTGAAGGTTTACTTTCAAAGCAATGTGTGTCTTTCTGACAGATGCTTATCCAAAGCCTACACAGTTTTGCCCATACATTTCCAAACACAGTTATGCTCTGGACGTCACTGCTAGTTTTTGTTTGGTCTTTTGTTAATTTGGTTGTTTGTTTTTTTTTTTCACAGAAATGATAGAAATTATCAAACAAGGTAAAATAAATGCTTGCAACATACTTTGGTCTGATTTAGGTCAAACTGATCCAGTCATTTCACCGTGATCATTATCATATATGAGGTGTGCCTGAAGAGGGAGAGAGCCAAAGACATTTAATAAGTGAATGATGATTGCCATTTCCCAGTGATCCCATTGCTTCCCTGTGAGTTAGTTTTGGGAGAACACATGGCATCATCTGGTGGTGACCTAGTGATGGCAGCTTCCAGAGTCCCTGCTTGTTTCCATCTGCATGAAGAAACCCTACTATTCACTAGTGAATGTGCCATTCCAACTCTGCTGCTGGTCACACAACACATTTCAGCTAAGGTCATCCTGAGCCAAAGTTTAAGCAACCCTGTGATGCAGGAACTCCTGAGTACTGAGTGGACTCTTAGTGTACTTCCCTTTTTCCAGTCACCAAATGCGTAAAAAACCCCTCTTTCTTCCCACACAGTTTCCCTTCACCTATTCTTTGCTGACCTCAGTCCATCAGGCACCTGTTTGGGGTTTTTTTGTAGGTCATAAGCAAGTACTCTGTAGTAAACAACTATTTTATCTAATTGTCTTCATCTACATGGAACCCTTTAACGATGAATTTATGTTAAATGGTATATGTTGTATACAAAAATCTAAAACTTTTGTAATCAGGACCTAGTTAGATAATCTTTTACAAGATAATCTGTTGTTTTACTGTGTAAAATTTCAAATTATGTACTAAAACCAGGTGAAATACTAGGATAAAAACATTAATATTTTCCAGATTTGCATAATAAAATGCATTTTGTGATTTAGCCATTGTAAAAAAGAATCTATAGATACTTATAAATGTTTTCTAAAGCTCATAGATATTTCTGTGGAACAGGTAACAGTGGTATTTCAAACATTACTTAGGAAAAAGAAATCAAAATTATGACTGGATAGAAACTTTCTATCCTATGAAGAGCCAAAAAAACCCCTCAGTATTTGATTAATTCAATTTTCATTTCTGTGTGTATGTGTCTGTGTGACCTTTATCAGGAAGAGAAGTTTAGAAGCCTCCTGATGAGTGGTCTAAATTTGATGACTGGCTGAAAACTTGACATGTCAGGAAAACAAACAAGATGTCAGGGAGCTGGATATCACATTGCCTGCTCTTGTCAGATACTGCCTTTTTTTCTTTTTTTTTTTTCTTCTATTTGTTTGTTTGGGATTTTTGTTTTTGTTTAGTTTGAGGTTGAATGCAATTAATTGACCAGTGAAGGTGGCCTTTTTAAATGACTCCTTAGAATTGGGATGGAATTAGTGACCTTTTATTTTGCCTTGAACAGAGTTCAGAGAGTCACAGAATCACAGAATATGCTGAGTTGGAAGGGACTCACAAGGATCATCGAGTCCAACCCCTAGCCCTGCACAGAACCATCCCAGAGAGTCACACCAGTGCCTGAAAGTATCATCTAAACACTTGAACTCTGTCAGGCTTGGTGCTGTTACCACTTACCTGAGGAGCCTGTTTCAGCACCCAGCCACCCTCTGGGTGAAGAACCTTTTTCCAATATCTAACTTAAATATTCCCTGACATAACTTCAAGCCATTCCTTCGAGTCGTCACTGGTCACCACACAGAAGAGATCAGTGTCTGACCTCTCTCTTTCCCTCACAAGGAAGTTGTAACTGCAATGAGGTCTCCACTCAGTCTCCTATTCAGACTGTACAGACCAAATGCCCTCAGCCGCTCCTCATACAACTTCCCCTCAAGGCCCTTCATCACTTCAGTGCCCATCTTCAAGAACAACTCTCTCAGTATTGACTAATGAAGATTACTGTCATCTAATGTTGGTAACAGAGAATGCAAGTTGCTTCCTCTGCTTCAAAAAACATGGTTTAAAAGTGCCTAGTGACACAAGCCATGAGAAAGCATCATTCTCATCTGATCCTTTAAGATGTTGTATGGAAAGAAGCAAAAAGTTTTCAATTGTGCCACAGCAGTCGCCCAGCATGGTGTCACTGTCCCCAGGTAGCCGATGGCTGTATCATCCAGGTGCAGTCAGGGCCACTGGCTCCCTAAGGAATGTGTTGCTGGGAGGAGAGAGGGGTATCACGTCTTCCCCTCCCATGTGCAACACTACCTGATCATTTATCAGCAAAGACCTGTCACTAGCAGGCTGTACTGCCTTAATAATATGGAGGGAAGCTGTTGGCAGGACAACCCTGGAAGGGCTCAAACTAATTAGAGACCAAACTAATTGACTTCCTGGGAGAGCAAATATCTTGGACTATTGGGAATAGCTACTTTGAAGGTTGCTGGGGTATTTCAAGAAAAGATTATGGGAGACATAACTGAGTCATTTCCAGAGAGCTCCTGTCAGAAGGGTCAGTTGTTGTAGAAACCTTTTAGTTTGGAATCAGTTCCCTCTCTGCTGCAATGGGAGGGCAGCATTGGGCACTGCCTTGCATTTCTTACAGGCAATTCACAGGTTTCAAGTGTCAGCTCCAGTGAGGAAAGAATTTTTTGGCACTTAATTTGCTTCTGTGTGCATTTATGTGTTGGCAGACAGTGTGGTATTTGCGAGATTGCTGTATTGACAGTGTATATAGCTTGTGTGCCCAAGGGCAGGAGGCGCTGGGGCTGAAAACACTGCTTTGAGGTGATAAAAAAGCCTTAAATGCCACCTCTCTCCCACAGATACTTTCTCATTACTGCCTCTGCATGGTGACACATACTTCAGGGGTAAATGAGTATTTTCAGAACACAGCAACTTGGCAAGATGTATTTCAGCCTACATTGTAAATTTTGAAAACATCTACTGTGTTTGTTGCGTTGACTTTCCTGCAACAAATATCCCAGATCCTAACTTCACTTATTGTCAGCATTATGATGGGCTAATAAATAGTGTTCTCTAGAGAGGTTTTTATTGCTTTTTTATCAACATTTATTAAGCATAAATTCATCCATCTTCTCAGAGAATGTTAAGTTATTTTAAGTAGGTGTGTCATCAGTCTATCCCTTTAGGTTTCCTCTGATGTATATTATTTATGTTGCTTCTTTATTCCATTGACTTCTTTTTTTTCCTTTTTCTGATAATTTCAGATTAGCGACCCCTAATATTTACCTGAAATAATTATTTATTTAAAGTGTATGAATGAAAATATAGCTCCAGTATGATGTGGGGACAGTTACATGCAACATACATGTATTTTTGTATTTTCAAATACTGGTTTTACTGTGGTTGCCTGACTTGCATTCGATTATATGTTCCAGAGAAGCTGATGCTGTCATGAAATATCAAGGAACAATGTGGTGAAAAGAAATTAGTGATCACTAGTTTTTGCTGGGGTGGCGTTGCTGTACATCACCTGATGATGACACACTGGGAATTAAAGGCGTCTCTCTCTTTGGTAGGTAAACAGAAGGATGTAATACAAGCAGGTATATGTTCATATGCATGCTGTTTAGCCTAAGTACTTGATCTAGCATTATTTCTTCAAATGAGGCTGCTAGCTGATGAAGAGAGATATTTTCAGCATAGTTGGCAGGATATTATGCAAAGAAGACCAAGGTGAGGATATTCGTTCCTATTTTCAGAATGGGTCATAGCAGCCACGTCTTTATTTTGGATCTGGACAGACATATATGTTGGCCTTTGGTCACCTTCCCAATTTAACTTCCTTTTTCATGTTTACTCCTGCTCTGCATGCTGCAGAGCTAGAACTTCACCTGGGAGCAGAGGGCAATCAAAGATTCTGATCATATATCCAGTCTTCTGAACCCTTAATTTTTCATTTTTGCTGAAAGAGATGACTTCACTTCCCTTCATCAAGTATGCTAACAACCTCCATCATCTTTGATTTCTGCATATTTAAGTTTCCATCCTGAATTGGGAGTCAAAATTCAGCCTCATAACAGTGCTTGAAAAACAAGCAGAAAAACATAGCTAGACATAGAAGGGCCAAGAATGAAATCTAGGTTATTTTGTTGTTTTTTTTTTCCTTGAGTCTCTTTCTTTTATAGAAGTATGGCTACTAACCCAAGTTAAAAAGTTTTATCAAAATCCCACTGCTGTTTTGGAGTAATCTACTGAGTGAGCTACAATTTGTTGTATGACACAGTTTTCAATTGGTCCTAGGAACGCATAAACGATGTAGGACATGACAAACTGCATCCATAGGTGTCTGTTAGAGGCTTTTTTTCACCTATAGTGTATTTAGCATTGTCATATATTTCATATATAGGAAATACTTCTGTCCATATCTTTGCAGATGGTGAGACCTGCCCTTATATTCTAACAAATTTTCTAGAACCTTATTGCAAAAGTGGGTGTCATGTTTTAATATGCTTTGAAAGATTCTCCAGTTCCTTGAGATTTACCTTAATGCTTGAAATAAGTTAGACAAATGGTAAATTAATCCATTTGTGTATTATGGTCACTGTTCATCTAAGTTCCACATAAATCACAAGTCCAAAATTTAGGGACAAAAATACATTGTTTGAAGAATCTTGGTTTGAAAGACAAGAATTTTTTTACTTGAACCCTGGTGGCAGATGTGTGTTTAACAGGTGATGTAACGGGTCATACCTGGTTTCACAATTTGTGGCTAAGGTTATTCAGGTGGGTACTACTTTCTTGTACTGCCTGTGGCTCTGTGAAACTCTGTAGCTGCTTTCCTGGTCAGGTTAGGAATTGCAAAGTATGATGCAATCTGCAGACAAGGCATTTAATGTGGGGCTTACAACCACGGCTACTGCCTAAAGTAGAAATATTACATGGTTTTGCATCATTGTATCTTGTTACCCTGTTTTTCTCTCAACGATATGAGACAAAATTCTCTGTGTTGCATCAGCTAAGATTGCATCCACCTCAGCACCCAGCCTCCAGTTGTGGCCAGAAGTGTCTCTCTAGAGAATATCCCCATCGCTAAACATGCTGGCAACCTGCTCTTCAGGGGATTCCTGAGCTGGAGCTGGAGCATTGTATCCAATGGCCAGTGGTGCACCAAGCCTCTGAGGCTTTGCCAGTCCCTTTTTGAGCCTGCTTGATCTGCTGCTCTCGCGCACCTTGAGACAGTGACTTATGCTGTTTAATGGTGCCTCATGGGGAGAAAGGCTTGTGATTGTTAGTTTGAAACCAGCTGCCTCATATCTTCGCTGGGCGCTGGTACTTTTAAAGTTACAAAAAACTCCAAAATGATCGTATGTCACTTTTCACCTTCTCGGTGCTACTCATAACGACTGTATGTAATTTAATGGGGAGAAAAATGTGATTTAGGGAAATCTTAATTTTACTAGTGACAGTCTCTCAAATTAAATATACTGTTAGAGAAAGATGTAAAAATATAGTTAACATGTAAAAATGCTCAACAGTATTAATTAATTTTGCTTTTCCCCACATTTCCCTCCTTTACATGCTGCTAAGGCTCCCCCCTCCATGTTTCCCAAGGAGAGGTCTTCATGGAATTCTGGCCCGTGACTGCTGATTAACTGTTGTTTTCCATATGATACCATCTATATGTAATAGATTAATACAGCTGTTACCTGGGTGAGGCAGCTGTCATAACACATTTTTTGCAGAAGAATGTAGAGGTCTGGAAGTTTGTTGTACCTTAATTACTGCAGGGTCAAACTTGGATAACGCCACATTAATGGTGTTCCATTAGCATTAGAAGGTTAGCTACTGTGTGAGAGGACAGTCAGGACATCTATTTAGAGAACTGCAGTCATTCATAAATGCTGGAAAGGCATGTGTGCTGTAACACTAACACTGTGACTAAGCAAAAAAAAAACAAACCCAAATGAACTGAGATGCAGCTTTTGTTTGAAGTGAAAGGGCAGCTATGAGCTACTACAAGTACAGCCAAATCTTCATGATAAAACTGGAAGTCACTGAGTAAGAGCTGGACGTGTGAGATCCAAAAGAGGCGTGTGTTTACAGTGTGAAGTGCAGCCAACTGCACGTACAGAGGTCATGGATGTGTTGAATTAAATTTGACTTTCAAGTGAAAAACGAGCATAGATTGCCTATAAGGGAACTTGAAACAATGGGAAATCAAACTAAAAGAAGTTTAATTTTAACATTAAGGTAAAGGGGAATAGTCTTATATATAAAGAATTATTTCCAGAGCCACATGACAAAGAAAGTGGAAATGTGCTCTAGAGGAAAGAAGGTTCTACAAGCACTGCTGTAATTTTTCTTTTTTAGGAATGATGAAAACTCACAATTTTACTCTCATTTATTTGACTACTGTTCTTTAAATTGCTATGGCGTATCTAAGATCCCCGTGTACTATAATTTGCAGTACAGAAGTGGGAAAAGCCAAAAACTCAAAAAGACTGGGTTTTGAGCCTTATGACTTTGCTCTGGAATTCTTGGGTAGGCTTTTTTTCATTTGTTTGATTTCATTTTAAGGCTTGCAAACAAAGTTATTTAGAAAATGAGAAAACAGCTTATATATGAGGACTAAATTGTAAGACAGAAGTGTGGTAGATTAACATGCATTTAGTCTACTTTTTAGACAGCCCTCTAAGGAAACAGTGAATTTTGGATTGCTAATATATTTAGCTAAAGCTCTTTAAGGAATAATTCTAATAATCCCATAAAAAAAAATCAGAAGAATGTGAGGGGTACACGGATTAGTCAGACACTTTTATTCAAGAAGAAAAAAAAAAAGTATAAAACGTCCGATGATAAGATAAGAATGTATCGGTATTTTACACACTTATTATAAAGCAATCTTTCACTTTCTTACATGCTACTTCTTTTCACTCTGAAAAATATTTTTTCCTGTACTGTATAAGCTTTGCCTTGTGTAGAGCTTTGAAATGACGTCTCTACTTTGCTCATCCTGTTGATGATTTTAAATACGTCTTTTACCCATATGGGAATAGTCTAAGGAACTGATAATGTCAATGTAATGTTTAAAAGTGATACTACCCCAAACTTTAAAAAGAAAGAAACACCCTTTAAAAAAAAAAAAAAAGAAAGGCTTTTTTCTAGATAGATTGCTCAGCCAAGTCAACACGTGTGGTTTCTTAGCTGAAAGAAAAAGCCCTGTGGGGCTTAATACCACTTTGTGTAAGTTAGAGAGGCTTGGTACCCAGCGACAGCAGCACAGCCCACCCACACTCGCCGTGAAAACGGCTTTAAAAAGCGTGGACTTCGTCACTCCGCAAGGCACAGAGATAAAAGCTTATGTAACTCTTATTTAAAGAAACAGGATCCTTACACTCACCCCTTTCATCTCCTGAGGTAGCGCTTTAATTTGAGAACCCATTCATACACGCTGGGCTCCAGCATCTTGCCCCTGCTGTCTCCCACACTTGCTGTACTACAGGTACGTGTTGGGCGTGTTTTATTTATTTTTTTATTATTTTTTGTAAGCTCTCACCGCTTTTTCTTTTGAGAAAGACAAGTGCGTGCTGAGGTCTGACTCAGCGTGTTTGGGGGACTTTCATTTTATCTGCCTGCTTTTTTAAAGAGTGCAAGCTCATTTACATGAAATACGGAGCTACTTTCCTTTCTAGTTTTTTTTTTTAGATGGTGATTCAGAAACCTTTTATTTTCCCTCTAGAGGTGGGGAGTGTGTTGAAAATGAAAGTGCCACACAGCAGTATCTTTTTATTTTTCTGGTGGTAGATTTCAAGTTTCCGAAAACTAGTTATTGTTTGGTCTTCAAATAAATGCTCAAGTGCTTGCAGGTGGAAATGGTGGCACACCAAGGCTGTGGGTTTGCAGATCTTCCTAGAAGAATAGCTTTGATGAATGTAAGAGAAGGGGACGCATTTTTAAGTAGTGTTTCAGTAGAATCTTAGAACTGGAAAAATACGCTGCTTGTAATGTAATGAATCCTACAGCAAATGCAGAAGCACTGAAATGTCTTGACTATGCTGCAAAGTTTGCAAGTCTGTATGGTTTATAAACCATACAAGCCAACACTACCCCTCACAGACTTATGTCTAGAGCTCTTCTCCTCACCTGACATAACTAGATCTTTATATATTTCGTGTTTTATGTGTTGCTTTACATTTTATGAGAGTATATGAAATGGTTGCAGTTAAAGCCTTTAAGGATGTACTGATGACTGATAAGGGCATTGCGGTTGTGACTGTGGAGTTCTGAAAGATACGTTTCTTTAATATTCAATTCATGGTTTTGTTGTATTTTCTGATTTCAGTATAATCAAAAGGAAATTGTGAATAGAAGATTAGTTATCAACTCTTTCCTATTATATATTTGTATTGTATTTTGCCTTATATGCTCCTTTGTTAATTACTTTTTTCCCAGTAGACTTATTTTGAATTAGAAGTAAGTCCATGTGTGAGAGCACAACATGTAGAGAAAAAAGACATTTATGGGTGGGTCTGTCTTATTTTAAAAAGACAATAGAGGATTAGTATAGTTGTGTGCCCAGGGTTAACACATATTGAAATACGATACAGTTTATATGGAATTGATCTGTGAAAATGAAATCTCACAGGGTCTGCAGTCTATCTCTGTCAATACTGTTTGGGATATTCTGAATTTTAAAGTATGCAAATCCAGAACATCTTGGTCCCTGGAAATCTGTGGGCTTCTCCTGGCTGCCAGATTGTTTGTTTTCCTAAAGCTGTTCCTTTAGTGCCACAACTATTTAAGTCCCACTCATCCAGGAACGGTTCAGTAATCTACTTTTTCCTGTTTCTCTCTGTAAAAGAGAGCACAGTCAAGTTTGAACATCTTTGTTTTTGTACTAGTAAAGGTTTCTTTGGTAGTGATGCCTAAAATCCTGGAAAATAGGCACTCAGAGAAAACATTAATGGAGAGAGAGATAGGCAATACCTTTATTGGGAGTTCGGAGGCTTTGGGCCTCCGCTGGGCCTACAAAACGCGCGTTGTTCCAACAAGGATCCCCGAGTCCGAAAGGCCCCGGAGAACCTCGCCCTCAGTCAGGTTACAGCTTTTATACTCTTTCTAACAATTAACATACTAGATATCTATAACCAATCATCATTTCTAATTCTCTCGGTGGTCCACCCATTGGGTCCTAGGCTATGCCCCCTGGACCACCTCCAAGGGTTTCTGGACTCTTCTATTGTTTTGTCTTCAAGTTATCTTGCAGGCGTCTCTGAAAAACATCATGACCTTCAGAAAGCCTGAGAATGTGTGAGAAAACCCCTTTAGTAACTTCCAACACCACTTAATATGTGAGCAAGAAAACCTATACTTCTAAAACTCTAAAATCTACAAAATACACACCAAACCTTTAGG
>VWZF01003333.1:1372431-1384521 GCA_013396755.1 Sclerurus mexicanus
CTGTGTTGGTACGACAGGGGTAAGCTTCAGGCCATCCACTAAAAGTGTCAACCAATACCAGTATGTATCGGTATCCTTCTTTACGTGGTAATTCAGCAAAATCTACCTGCCAATAATCTCCAGGAAGGTCTCCAACTTTTGTTACTCCTAGCACTACTCTTTTGGTTGTATCAGGGTTGGTTCGGCGGCAGATTTCACACTTGTGTACTACTGATTGTGCTATTTCAGTCATTTTCACTCCTATTACTATCTTCTTTAAATGCTTCACAAGATTTTCTGTCCCTAAATGGGTGGCTTCGTGTTCCCTTAGAGCTATTTCACGAAGGACTTGAGATGGAACAACTACCTGACCTGTAGGTGTAACAGCCCATCCACTTTCTTTGATCTCAGCTTTTAGGGATTCAATTAATTGGTGGTCTTTCCCACTATAGTTTGGTCTATATTCTGAGAAATCAACCTCTTTTTGTGGTATTACTGTTAAGATACCTTTTTCTGCAGCATCAGTAGTACACACAATTTATCTGTAGAGAGTTTAGGTAAAGCTTTTTCTAAATTCTCTCTGCGTTCTTTAATCATTTGCAAATGCTCTCTGCATATTCAATGAAGTTATTCAGGTCAGTTCACTCACTTGGTTAACCTAAAGTTGATGGCATGAAATCATTAACTTGAGTCCAAGGAGCTCCATGTATTTGTGTTAGATTCTGCTGGCACTTTTTGACCTTGGGGAATTGTTTATTTTCATTTAAGCAATAGTTTGAAAAAAATTAACCATACCCCACTGTTATACCTTCTTGATAAAAAAATTGGCTTAACTAAGGATTTTTTTTTCCCTATCTTGAAGTTTGAATATGTTCTTTATTGAATACTAAGTAAATAAAATTTTACAGTCTGACTTTTGTTGGTATATTTCTTGGCACCTTTCCTAAGCATCCTTCTTCAGAAGGCTGCAAGGTCTGAGGCTAAAGCTATTTAGAAAAAGGATTTATTGACATTGGAAAAGTCACTATGAAATATTTTAACTCTCTGGAGGAAAATATAATGTCTAATCTGAGTATAATTTTATCTTTCTACACAGTAGTTGGTTTTTTATTTTTCTTTACCTTCAAAATGCTAAGTCTTGTACTGAGCCTTTACAGTGTACGCTAAAGAAAGTTATGCATTTCTGACAAGAAATACACATGATGAAGAGTGAAAGAACTGTAAAAAGAACCTTTCTCAGTATGTAAATAATTCATGAGGGTTCCCTGACTGCTTGCTCATAGCTTTATTTTTATTGCATTACTTACTGTAGAGCATGGAAGTCCTAGTTATGTACCAAGTCCCTGCTGAAGAGTTCATAAGTAACTCTAACAAGATTCTTATTTGTAAAAAAGCCATGGGCTTGTTGGCTAATGCTGTGCTTTAGATCAAACAGTAACGAGCATGTCCACAATATTACTGTAATGGTTAAAAACCGGGACAGTCTATGATAATGCTGTCATTTGAACTTCTACAGTATGGTATGCTTTGCTATTCACAACTGAATATTTTCTGTTCTTTAGTGTCACACATGGCTAATGAATCGAGGCCCTGCCCATGCGATATTGGAGACAAGTTTGACTATGGAGGCCGTGGGCAGGAGGTACAAGTTGAGCACATCAAGGCATACGTTTGCAAACCACCTGCCAGCACAGACAAAGCCGTGATTGTGATTCATGATATATTTGGATGGCAACTCCCAAACACCAGATACATAGCTGATATGCTAACAACTAATGGATACATGTAAGAAATACTACCGTTTTCAAAGTGTCTTTTTAATAAAAAAGTTTGTTGAGCCAACTCTTTCCCATTTTCATATAAACCATGCAAACACAAATAATTTCCTAGGCTTTCCTTACACCTTTCTCTAGCAAGTTTTCCATTAAAACAGTGAAAGAATTCTAAAATAGTTCAGTAATCCTACCATAATGATTTAGCATGTAAGCAAAGAAGAAGAGGGGGGAAACAGAGAAAAATGTTATTCAGCATCTTCCATCTTCCATGATCCTGCAGTAGCCTGCTTCCTGCTTCCTCCCTCTCAATGCAGCCTCTGTGCAGGTTTGCTGTTATGGCAAAAATTCCATAGCAGCTGAAGGTCTTTCAGTGCGGGTAAAGTGTACCAGCTTCTGCCAAAGAAAGAAACAAGTTACCAAATATTTGAAAAGCTTATTGGGTGTCCTCTTTCCTGTATTACTGGGTTTGTGTTCCTTCTAGCCCAAATGTATGTACCATGTAAATTGTAGTTTATTTTGTTTGATTGTTTTGGTTTTTTTTAAAGTTTGGTGAGAAACTACTAAGGATTTTCAGTTACAGTTAACTGTTTATCAAATTAATTAATGAATTTTAAAAGGAAAAATGTATGTGCAAATTATCCTAAGTCTTCTTACTAGATGTAGAAAATATTGTGGGTTGCTGGTGTAATGGTTTGATTTGATGTAGATTAAGTACTATGTGTGTTCAACAAAATGAATGGACTTCCCTTTAGTCCGTTCTCAGTATTATTTGAGGGACATAAAATATTTTCATTTTTCTTGCAGAGCCATCTGCCCAGATTTTTTTGTGGGACAAGAAGCTTGGAAACCATCTAATGACTGGGGGTCTTTCAATGACTGGCTGAAAACCCGAAATGCCGGCAAAATAGACAAGTACAACTATTGTTCCTTGTCCAGCGAGTGGACATCCCTATTTCATTGGAATTTTTGCCTCAGTAAAGATGTAGCATTAGATCCTAAATTATTAGTGGGTCAAATGTAGTTAGATGTCCACAAACAGAAATTTCATGCAGCTTATGGGACAAACTCATGGTTATGTGAGGGGTGCTTTTTGGAGAAAAATAGAACAAGAAAAATGAACAAGAATAAAAGTGCCCACTGTTTACCTGTGCAGAGAGTAGAAGTTAAATGAATGACTCAAAAGAAAAGAGCCAGCAAAAGCTAGAAAATGAGGCTCACTTCTTCCACTTCAGTTTGATTCAGTTCCTGCAGGTAGGCACAACTTCCATGGATTTTAGATAGGGCACAAATGTAGTCACTAAACACTGTGTGACTAGGGAACATTGGTCCTGCTCCTCATCAGATCACAGCTGGTTCAAAGCATACTACTTTACCACTCTTCTATATTTCCCCCCTTTTTATTTGACATATATATTGGGTGCATAATCTTACTGCTCATCTAGAAGCAACAATATTAAATTAGCTTCCCCAATTTTATAAACCATTTGTCATCCTAGTGAGACATAGTTTAACTGTAAGTCACATTTATGATAACAGGGTACTCTTGACTGGCTATGTGTCTCAAACTTTTATTTGTGTTAGCCTATATGACAACTATTGCCATTTGTGAAATTAACTGGACTGCTGTTTATAAAATCACCTTATGTCCTAGTAACAATGATCCAGAAAGACTGATTTTCTCCTTTATCTTCTCCCCTAGAGTTTCTCCTGTATTTTAGAAATGAATAATAGTAAATTAGTGTTGTGAGTTGGCCCTAGACAGCAGCCAAGCACCTGTAACACCATTCCCTCGCTCCCCCAATAGGAGCAGGGGAGAGGATAGAAGAAACAAAGCAAGAAAACTTATGGGTTGTTATAAAGACAAATGAGTAAGGGAAAGAAAAATCCAGGAGGGATGCAAAGACAGTCACTCCCTCCCAGAAGCAAACTGATGCCCAGCCAGTCTCTGAGCAGCAGCCACCGGGGAGGCCAGGGGAACAGAGCTAGAGCCGTAATTCACTTTCATTTCCATGTCTCAGAGAAGTTGATGCCGTTCTCAAGTATCTAAGGGACCAGTGTGGTGCAAAGAAGATCGGTGTCATTGGGTTTTGCTGGGGCGGAGCAGCTGTGCAACATCTGATGCTGAAAAATCCTCATTTAAAGACGGGAGTGTCCCTCTATGGTAAGCCTGAAACTCTGAGCACATATGACTGGTGGAGGAACTAATTCTGTAGGGCTATTACTCTAACAAAATTCAGTGTGACATCTAGTGGAAGAAGGTAATTTTATTATACAAAACTTTTAAGCAATTTGATTTTGAACTGCAACATTTTTGCACTTAATCATAACCAGCAAGATCTGTGTATTTGAGTGGCATGACCGGACTCACTTCTGTGCATCACCGCATACAAGGGACAGTAAATGCCAAGGCCTCACTGTGGCTGAGGTTCCTCTTGGCTGCCAATGACAAAAGGGTTTCTGGGCACATCTTTTGTATCTTTTAGGCAGTGGTCCCTTGTTACTAATAGGAACCATTTTTAACTCTCTGTTTTATACTTTACTTCTCAATACATTTATGCTACCTCTTATATTTCTCTTATAAACCTCTGTACTTCTGCAAATGTCAGAGCAATTTATATTGATTAGAGGTGAAAGCAAGTTGAAGATATCTTTCCAGAATGTTTATGGGGACTATTTTGCTGCACTAACTTGCTGATCAGTAGAGTCAATTCAACAATGCTGCTTGCTAATGTTTCACATTTCTGTTGTAATAATCTCAGGAATGAAAAGAATAGCCAGGGTGGTAGCTGCCTAGTTTTACTTTACTTAAATTCAAATATATTTGAAGAGTCAAAATTATAGTGTCAATTTGTTATGCATTCATGTCAGTAGAAATATATGTATACTGAAATCCTAACCATATATCTGGAATGCTAAATATTTACACTTACCTTAAAAATGGCCCTCCCAGGCTAGAGGCGAGCATCTCCAAAGTGTCCATCTCTCACAGAACCGTGTCTCTGATAGTGGTCAGAAGCAGTTGCCCAAAGAAAACCACAAAAATGGGGCAGATGTAACAATTATTCCCTGTTTTTTCACACAGAAATGGTCTTTTCATCTTTAATGACATCCCAAACATTTCCCAACAAAAGGGACTTTTAAGCCAAGTGTATTTAATTCCATTACAAACTGAGCAGCTCTAACTGATCAAAATGTCTTGTAATTTGACTGTACAGATTTGGTAGTCTTTTAGCCACTTTAATTAGGGTTACTCATTGTATATTCCTCTCTTTCCCTAGGAGTGATCAGGCATTTTGATGAAAAATCCAATTTGCTGCATCCTACCTTCTTCATTTTTGGTGAAAAGGATGACATCATCCCATTGGAGCAGGTGAGTTTCTCATCATAGATATTTGTCTTTTTAATGCTTTTCATGTTTGTTTTGTAACTTGGTATTTAGTGAAGAGAAAGTAGAAAACTGATTTGCTCTTTTCTTCCCCTGTCACTAACTCTTACAGTACATCTACACAAATTTATATTATTTATCCCCAACTCAAAAAGTTTTACAATGACACAAAAATGTTTTCTGTTTGAAAATATGGATGATTGTCATCAGTTCTTAGGAAATTAGCAAGATTTCAGAAGAAGACTTGGATTATTAAACTGTTAAGTTTAAGATGGGAGACCCTCTTTAGTGATACTGATGGTCTGTAAAATCAGCAGAAAGTTCCCACCTGTACCAATGGAATTATTAGTTGCAGGAGAATTAAAAAATCCTGTGACTACCCTTTTCCTTTCCTCACTGTTCTGCAGAGCTTCTCCTTTCTGATACTCTGTCAACAACTTTTCTCTGGAGTGTGGGTGGAGAATGACTGAAAAAAGATGATTATCTACCAAGGAGATCAAAGAGGAACACATGTTTTTATTGAGTGGTGTTGGCTTTAATTTTCCTACCAAAAATGCCACTTGCTTTGAACTGCTGATTTTGTATCTATGCCTCTCCTCCCTCAATTTCAAATTAATTCAAACTCTTGCCTCATTTTTTTTTTTTTAATGTGAGGCCTATCAGCAATAACTTGTACCATGATCCCTACACACCAACCTCCTCATGAGCTGAGCAATAGGTGTTTTTACCTTTACAAGTATTATTACAGCAACCCATATACTGTTTTGACATTTTATACAGTCATATGCTGTTATTTTACTGGAGAAAAAAGACTAATTAAACTAAGCAAGTGTAGTAACAGAAATACATTTAGGTATAAAATCAGTAGAAGAGGAAACAGTGGCAAGGACATACTGTTTACTTCCAGAAAACTAAAAAAAACAGAACAATTTGACGACTGTAAGTATAGAAGATGTTAACTTCATACTCAGTCAACAAGGAACATTCTGTTTTACAGGTCACCTTACTGGAGCAGAAGCTTAAACAAAACTGTAAAGTTGATTATGAAGTTAAAATTTACCCTGGACAGACACACGGGTTTGTGCATCGCAAAAGAGAAGACATTAATCCTCAAGATAAACCTTATATTGAGGAAGGAAGAAAGGATATGATCAACTGGCTGAATAAGTATCTTTAGATTAAATTAATGCCCATAAACAGAATCAATTTTTGTAGGAAATCAGAAAATTATATAGACTATATTGCTTAAAATGTACTTACATAAAAACATACAAATATTTTGTAAAACTCTCCTTCAATAACACTACTTATTTGCACTTATCTTCTAAGTCAAGACTTAGAAATGGCTTTTCAAATGCTGAAAGCTATAACTGTAAAAAAGATTTTAAAAATTGATCTTGTGTATCTTAAAATTATTAGAATGTCATGTGGCATATTTTACGGTGTCTGAAAGTTTCATTTTTTATATCAATATCAATTAAAAGCCATTGAAACTCTGCCCATACTTGAGAAATTCTATCCTTAAAGCTGTGTTTAGTGTTGTTTAGATGTGACATTTACAGCTCTGAGATTTTCAGCTTTAAGATAAATATAGTCTGTGTTGGAAGGCTGGGACATTTTCTTGGAAACAGAACATCCTATTCACAATTCATAAGAAGCAAGCTACAAAAAGGAAGGAGAAGGACATGGGAAAAATGTATGTGAACTGAAAGGGAGCTGCAAAAAGTTGGAAGCCTTGACTGAAGAGACTAGAGGAATATGCAGGACCAGAGAAGAAGAATAGGACACAAAGATACTGTGGAGAGCATGAAAACTCAGAAGAGAAAGAAGAACAAAGAAGGAATAAGAGACTACTATCACACATACACAGAGCATAGGAAGAAAACACGAGTGAAGACTTCCAGTCCCTCTTCTCCTTCTATTTCCAGGCTGGTCTAGTAGGGGCAGAGTTCAGAACTCTCTGGAACTCTCCTTCTCCATGGGCAGGAGTTTCTTCTTGGCTGCCACCTTGTTATGATCTACTCCCATGTCTATCAACTTGCTTTTGAATAATCTGTTTTCATATTTTTCAGGAATTATAGGTAGCTTAAAAGCACTACCAGTGCCTTCCTTCCACTATGTTGTGGTTTAACCCCAGCCAGCAACCAAGCCCCACACAGCTGCTCACTTGCTCCCCCACCAGTGAGATGGGGAAGAGAATCGAAAGGGCAAAAGTGAAAATACTCCTGGGTTGAGATGGAGACAGCTTAACAAATAAAGCAAAAGCCACAAACACAAGCAAAGCAAAACACGGAGTTTGTTCGCTGCTTCCCATGGGCAGGCAGGTATTCAGCCACCTCTAGGAAAGCAGGGCTCCCTCATGTGTAGTGGTTACTTGGGAAGAAAAATACCATAATTCCGAACATCCCGTCCACTTCCTTCTTCCCCTCTCTTTATATGCTGAGCATGATGTCATATGATATGGAATATCTTTTTGATCAGTTGAGGTCACCTGTCCTGGCTGTGTCTCCTCCCAGTTTTCCATGTATCCCCAGCCCCCTTGCTAGCGAGGCAGCATAAGAAGCAGAAAAGCAGACAGTGTGCAAGAACCACTCAGCAATAACAAAAACATCTCTATATTAACACTTGTGTTCAACACAAATCCAAAACATAGTTCCATACTAGCCACTGTGAAGAAAATTAGCTCTACCTCAGCCAAAACCAGCACACACAGAAAGACTGGTTTCTGTGTTCATCCTCCTCCATTCCCTGGGGACATCACATGTCTGCCTGTGCAGACAGAGACCTCATGGATCACAGAGGTGCTAAAACTCCCCAAGGTAAATTTCAAACCTGCTCACATCTAGTTACTCTGTTTTAATTTTTCTTCCTCCTGTGCACCTGTCCTCCTGTTTCCACTATGAAATTAATTTCATTCAGAATATGGTTAAAATTAACCATTGTTGAACCAAAGAGCTCTGGACACTTCAGTCTTTACCAGGTTTTTTGGTATTAGTTCTCCTTCCTTCTAATAGCCAGCACCTCCCTTTTTACCTTCTTTAATTTTTGATGCATTTACAAATATTTTTATTACTAGTGCTGTATCACTTGATAGCAGTAAGCTACTTTGCTGCCTTAACCTTTCTACATGTTCCTTTTCTCTCATCCTCAGATGCACACCTGTATTTCCTTCCTTTGTACTCTTCCTATTTGATTCCAGAACACCTATGGACACTTGGATACAGCTGCAAAGGCCTCTTGCTATGCTCTTTGTTCTTTCTCCACGTCAAGATCACCTGACATTTGATAACATCCCTTTCACCTCACTGCTGTCCTCAACTCCTTTCTGCACTCTTTTCTCCCTCATAATATTTTTATAAGGAACCTCAGCACCAGCTGAGTTTCTGCTGCTGCTCCTTCCTTTTTTTCAGGAAGGTCCATCACATCATTTCATGAGCAACTTGATGCAAATCCTGTCATCTCTCATGGCTTCAGGCAGCTGCCCTACCTTGTGAACCTCATTCAGAGTTGACTCTAAACCAAACTGGGTAACAACATTACCCCTTCACCTCCACAAATCCTTCCTGTATAATTAGGTTTCTCTCTGCTGTGATTTAATTGTGTACCTGGATTGGTAAGGTATAGCCCATCCCTAGTAACTATGGGAACATTGCTGTGTTTCAACTCCTTTGGACCTTCTCAGTGTAATTCCCAATAATCCTGTGGTGAGGTCTTGCCTGCATCTGTGAATCTGAGGGAATAGATGTGGCTAAAATATTGTACTGAACATGGCCCAATTTCCACTCAGTGAAATCCGTGGGAGCCCAGGGATGCCTCAGCTATTACAGAATATTGCCCTTCAGGGTACTTTCCCTCAATTGTTTTCACTGCCCCATGATATTTTCCTTTTTTATTGCAATTGCTGCTGCCATCCATGCCTGGCAGCTCCCTCATGAAGACATCCCCAGTGGCTCCTTCCTAGCTGGGTGCATGTGCCAGGCCAGCCCTAAGTAGTCTGTGGTGGAGCTGAAACTGCCTGTGTTTCTGAACTCCACGGTGTCTCTGCTTTGGAGTCTCTCACCAGGTGGGTCCCACCTCAGGTCCCAGATCCCCAGCAGTGATTCAGCCATCTCTCCATCTCGAACATCTTCTTCACATCATTCGCTCCACTTGCTCCTGCAATGCACCGTGTATCTCCCATGAGAAAATAGCTGTCTCCTTACCACACTGAGTTGATATTAAAGTAAATCTATCTTTTAAGAAGATTTGATGTGGACCTTTGAGGTAAAAGTGCATAATCTTCCCTTGCTCCTTGGCTCATGCCCTTGGTCAGCCATTAGTGCTGTTCTCTGGTTTGGGCACTGCACATCATGTTTCCATCCTCTTACTGACTGATTTCAGGAGAGATGAGCCTGTTCTTAGTGGGTCCAGCTGGTGCAGGGAAAGCCTCTTGAGGTGTGCAGGGCTTTTTGCCATGAATCATGCTGGTCGAAATAGTCCCTCCACATCACCAGTGAGAAGTTCCACAATGCCCTCCGTGATCCTGCCCTTGTGCTGGATCTGTGCAGATTCCCAGGGACCTATAGACAGAGGGAAGGAACAAACAGTGACTTCCATGCTTCCTGCCGGTCCTGACATGATGCTATACTCAGCCTGCAGAAGACAAACGGTTTCACATGGGAGAATTGCAGACACCTCCATTCACTGGTGCTGGCACATCTGATATGTGTGCCTGTGCAATTCTAGGGGAATGGAAAGATAACAAGGCATAAATCTTCCCAGAAGAAAGCACCACATATGTGTGGTTCAGATAATCTGTGAAGTGTAAATTCAATTACCAGCTGTGGATTCATGCCAGATTTATCAGGGAATTATGAGAATAGAGAAAGATGATGAAATTGAACTCTACAACTATTGTCTCACATGGATTTTAAATAAAAGAGCCTTGATTTCTCAGAAGGTAATATCTTGGCTGGCAAACCTTTCCAGCTTGTTTTTTTGTGTGAACAAACAGATGTATCAGGGAATAGGGCTAAGCTGTGCCAAATTTCTACAGGGACAGAGGAAGACTGTAAAACTGAGGAGTCTATCATCAAAATTCATTTCCTTGGAGAATTCAGAATCACTTTCTGTATGACAGGTACTGCATTTCATTATGTATTTGTTATTGTAGAAAAAAAAATCATTGGGGAGCATTAGGAAGAGCACTACCAGCAGGTTGAGGGATGTGATCCTGCCCCTCTACACATCCCTAGTGAGGCCAGATCTGCAGTATTGTGCCCAGTTCTGGGCTCCCCAGCACAAGAGAGACATGGAGCTCCTGAAGCAAGTCCAGCAGAGGGCAACAAAGATGAGTAGGGAATGGAAGCATCTCTGTTATGAGGAAAGGCTGAGGAAGCTGGGCCTGTTGAGGCTTGAGAAGAGATGACTAAAAGGGGACCTCATCAATCTCTATAAATATCTGAAGGGAGGGTGTCAAGAGGATGGATCCAGGCTCTTCTCAGTGGTGCCAAACAACAGGACAAGAGGGAATGGGCAAAAATTGATGCACACCAAGTTCCTCCTGAATATAAGAACTTCCTTACTGTGTGAGTGACTCACACTGGAACAGATTGCCCAAAGAGATTGTGGAGTCTTCCTCACTGGGGATTTTCCAGAACCATCTGGATGCGATCCTGTGCCATATGCTCTAGGATGACCCTGACTGAGCAGGGAGTTTGGACCAGATGACCCACGTTGGTCCCCTCCAACCTTATCCAGTCTGTGATTCTGTGAGTATGGTATCTAAGATAGAAACCCCAGAATTTTGCAAGTGCTAGCATTTACTTTACTAAAAAACACACACACATTTTCAAAACTTGCATTTGAGAATATCCTTTGTATCTAGAGGGCACTGACACAGAGGTGTGTAGGCTAGACACACCAAACTCAAGTTTGTAATGTTGGGTTCTACTCAACCTGGCAGCCTTCATATGAGGTAAATCAGCAGTGGAAAAGCACCAGGATGGACATAATAGACATATATAAGGCCTGATCAGGGGACTTCACACAGATGCTTTTGTTCCCCTGGGTATTGTGCCATCTTGTCAGTTCCTTTCTATTAACTTTAAAAGACCTTTGATCAGTTCCAAATTAATTTGACAAAACAGTGAAGTCCTCAGTGCTGTTTAGTTCTACATTTTTAGAAAATCTGGACACCACAGAGAAGACAGCCTCACTGCACTGAGCAAAATAGTGTGGCGAGGATTAATCAGTTCCTTGTATTGTTTAGGTTGTTGACTGGCTGGTCATTTCACAGAAAACCTGCATTGCTTGCATGGGGGTTCTCAGAGGTTAGAGAAGTGGACTAAGGAAATGTAGGGGCAACCAAGATGCAGGGAAGTAGGAGGGCATGGAGTGAGGATAACTCTGGGGGTATGGGGAACTGAGACCTTATTTGGGGCAATCGCATGGTATGTGGATGAAACAGAAGGGAGAACCTAGAAGAGCCCTTATGTCACCTCCTGTAGACTGAGTAGGATTCTGGTCACTGAGAAAGTGTTATATTAGGAAGGTTTATGGCCTGTATGCAAGGAATCCTTGGTGCCTGAGCGACTGAATGAAGAAAGTTATATGGACTACAGTGAAAGAGGTGTCCCAGAGGAAAACCTCAGGGACTAGAAATAGGACAACAGAACATGGTGGAGGTCAGAGTCTTGAAGTACATGAGCAAATGTGACTAAAGAGAGAGTGAGCAATGGTGACAAGTTCCTGCCTGGCACAGCAGCTGAGTCTCCTCTGTGACTGCCCCGCCTTCCCCAGGTACATCAGTTTCTGCCCATTACCTCTTGTCCTATGACTTGGCACTAGGTTTTGGTTTCTGCTCACTGCCACAAGCATTTTAGTAGCATCTGATATCTGTAATCAGTTTATTATTACACAGACTGAACTTCTAGTTCTGAATTTGCTTACTTTCCTCCCCCCCCCCCCCAT
>VWZF01003333.1:1384531-1432773 GCA_013396755.1 Sclerurus mexicanus
TTCCCCCCCCCCCCCCCCATACTGAATGGCAGCTCTTTTATGGGTTACAGTTTAATCTTTATGGCAAGAATTTTTAATCCATAAAATGACTCTACAACTCTGATCCATTTTTTTGCATTCCCCTCTGTCAAGTTAGCATTTATTGTTGGCTTTTTTTTTTACTGTGTTTTCTTAACCAGATAGTCACTGTTTTAACTTAATAATTTTTCTCAGCTTTTTTAACTCCTGAACTCCAAAAAGGAATGGTCTTTCGGTGTACAGGCCATAGTCAGTGAGGACAAAGAAAAGCACTCCCCCATCACCTACCCATCCACACAGCACATGCATACATAGCACTGCCAATACTCCTGTAAAATAACGTGCATGCAATCAGTGCAAAAAAGTGCCTACTGTCTTCTGCAGGCAGGAGGGCATCTATGCTTTATGGTAGATTATAAAAGGCTGTGCACTTGCTTTAAAAGTATGTCCCTCTGCACAGCACCAGCTGTACTAGTGTGGGGAGCAGTCCTCAGCTGCAACCTCTCACTTCAAGAAACTCTGCTGCTAGGTCTTTAAGGGGTTTTTTTGTACTTTTTTTTCTTCAGAGTGGGTCATAAGGAAGGAGCTGAATGATTACTGTGCTGGATTAGTGAGGCTTCAGGGCTATAAGCCTGACCAGAAGTTGAACTTGATGGAATTTGGGGAATTGATGGAAAATGTCATAGAGGTGACTACACCCATAAATTCAGCTCCAGCTTATCTAAATGCCTTGTTGTAACTTATTTTGGCCACATTTACAGGCATGCTAAGTTTGTTGCTTAGAACTGCAGTTGCCTACCTACGTTGGTTTTAATCAAAGTGGGCTCCATACCTTTAACTAATGACATTCCAATGTGTTTCACTGCAGGCCATGAGTGATAGCTTAGACCCTAGAAAAGTGTACTGAGGGAACAATATTCCAGATAGGTTTTTTTGTCACAGGGACACAAAACAATCAGTGTCAATTAATTTAAGATAAGAAAAAACAAAGGTAGACCCACGAAGAGCACTTTGATGCAGAGCTCGCATGGGAAGAGTGATGGGAGTTTGGTGCCTACCTCCTCTTTATACCTTCAGAGGCCTTCAGCACATTTCATTTGTTTTTTGGCTTCTTATGTTTAGCACTGAAGTATATGAAAACTCAGCAAGTGAAAGAATGCCAAATTTCAGAAAGCAAGGAGTGGAATGGGCTAATAAAGCTCCAGAACAAAGTTTCCCTTTCAGACTGTGGAGCAGATGGTGGCACCTGTGGCAATACATTTCCTTTCCTTCCCTTCCCGCCACTGTTATCTGAAGAGCTGGTGAGGAAATTTTGCATCTGGGCTGGTAGTTTGCCAAGAACTTCAGCAAAGCTTGATAATGTTATTTGTTAAGGGGATTGCAAATTATTCCAATTGCACTAATAAACTGTGCTTCAGTTTTACTTCCAGGTGTTGAGCTTACAGATTGTTGAGGATTTCTTCAAAGTTCTTTCTTTATTTTTTCCCAGAATCCTTCAAAAATTAAGAATGTTGCTAAAATACTTCACATGGATGACTAACCCATGGGTGGCTAACCACAAGTAAAAACCCCATGTTCTTCAGTAAAGAGAAAGAATGATTGCTTCCTCTGACTCCTCTGAGCAAAAAGTTGAAGGTAATTTTTAGGCACGAGTTTTTGCAAGGAGAAAGAGGTGCAGGTGGAAGGGATTGTTTGCATGTTGTTGAATATATGTGCAAAGACTGTAGTTTATAGTGCTCTGTGATGTTGCTTTGGAGAGCAGTGGGCTGCAAAAGCTCTCCCTGTCAGCAGGACAGCAGCTAGCAGCTCAGGGTAGGTTAGCAGTGCCAGGTAAGCTGATCCTGTCAGATGGCTTGAATAGAATGAGAGCTTGCTATTGTTCCCCATTTTCCCTGTTTTCCTCACCCACCCAGTTTAGCTCCAACTTCACTCAGAATTTTTCCTTCTGAGAAATAGAGACACCCTGAGTGAAAATTAAAGAGACAGGCTCACTCATGTCTGTTATCCACTACAGGTGAAATCAAATTCTGGCTCCACAGGGCAAAGTAAAGTAGAGCTTGCCTCCTGCTCAGGTGTGTTCCTGATGTATACAGGATGTATACCACACCTGTATTTTCAGATGTGATAACCAGAAGAATGTTCTCTCTTTATAGTGGACGATAACAAATAGTGTAAGAAAAAACTGAATAAAGAAAATGGTGGAACTTTCTTTGCTAATGTAACTGTAACATTACATCATTAAAACCCCTCTAAGCCAGAAAAATGGAAGTAACAGCTCTCTGCAGCAACTTTATTTGTTGCTGCTCATTCCCAGCCCACACTTTGTTGATGTCCCTGTGCTATGTAACACAAAGACAGAGGGTAACTCTGCTGTGTTTTACTGTATCAAGGCTGTAGCAAGCAACCATGAACTTGTTATTCTCACAGCCTGAGCTGGGCTAAAGCTACATAGCCTTGTCAGCAGGGTGCTTTGCTGAAACAATCTTAGCAGGTTATGTCAGCTGGAAATCATTATTCATAGCCAAAGGGCTTCCCAGTGGGACTGGGCTTGTACTTCACTGACTGGCAACAGGGGTAGAGTGCACGTAGTCCTGTCCTTTTTCGCCTCTGCAAAATACTGCTGAGACACAGACCTAATTAATTATCTGTCTGCATAACAACCCACTCTCACGCAATTCTCACTTTTTGCAGATTCAATGTCTGCAAGCAGCTACCTATGGCAAATGACTATAGGCGGAGCAGCAGAGACCACAGAACAGGAAGAGGTGGCACAGTTTTAGGGTCTTCCTGCTAGGACAGGGAAGAAGGAAGCAGGAGTGTGATAAAACTGGAACAGATGAAGAGTTACCTGCTGGGATGAAGAGGGAGCACACAGATGACTGTGAAAGAGAAAGGTGGAGGAGATGGGCAGTGAAGAGAAAGAGAGTGGTGTTGGTTGCTGAAAATCGTTGTGGGAAAAGTAGAGCATTCAAGAACCTCAACGAGAAGAAAAAGTGACACTGTGAACAAGAGAAGAAGAAACCTGGGACTGACCTTTGAAGACCACCTTCACTAGTCCATGTTCATCCTGCCTGTGCAGATTTTCTTTGCTTGTCAAGGATCTGTTGAGTAAGTCTAGCCTCTCTGTGAAGACAGTGAGCTGAAAAAAACAGATAGGCAATTGAAAGGTGATATAGAAAAGAAAATAGAAAAGTAAAAGGGAGATGGTAAGGCAGGGTATGCAGACATGGGGTGTTCAGGTGGGAAAAGACACTGGCTGTGATACTGTTTCCTGAAAGTCACAGGTATCCCATGCCTCTGCTCCATCTCTCAGGCTTAAAAGACCATCAATCAGTCTTGGCTGAACACTAGGTAATGTTAGCAGAGGTGTTTTGATTGGAGAGGAGCAAAAAGTCAGTAGCACTAAGTGGAGATAGAGCCCCTCTGTGGAGAGACATAAAGGGAGATCTGCTTCAAAGGAGAGGCAGTGAGTCAGCACTGGAGAGGCAAGGCAGGGGACATTTCTATTTCCAGGTGCCCAAGAGATTTGAGGAGATAAACATTTCTTGCTGTCACTAAGCCTTTCTCCATGACACTGTGAGCAATGGCACTGTAGGAGACAGGTGGCCTTATTTTGCTTCATGGCTGTTGCTGGGTGATTTGTAGATCATATGCCAGCATACAACATTAAATTCCCAGGAATTGCTCAACCCAAGATAACGGTAGGAAGTAGTCAGCAAAGTTGGTGAGATGATGGAAGTTAATCCTCAGACAAAAGTTCTTGGGGAAAAATAGCCATCTCGGATTTTTCTCACCCATCCCTTTCCCTTGCTGAGCCCTACTTTCGCTGCCTCCCCAAATGTACTTATTCTGCTGGGCTGATGCCAAGTGGTACATGCAAAGGGGGCTGAAAATAAACATGTCAGGATGTTTTGGTAGAAAGTCAAGGAGTGGGAAAGCAATTCAAAGCAGAAGGATGTAACCAGGAATGAATAAAGTGGAACAAGTTCTAAATATTAATTATTTCTTTCCCCCATGCACATTGGGGAATGGTGCATCTCAAGGCAGAAAAAGATCTGGCAGAAAAAGGAAAAGAAAGATGTCTGTACTGGTTCATGCTATACCAGTAGGAGGGCAATGAGGAGGGCTCAGCAGACCCCTGGAAGCCGATAGGTTGCAGCGGGTATAATCCCAAGCCTTATTGCTTTCCAGCTGGCTCAGGTTACTGGTGTTTGCTATACCCATGATATCTCTGATCGCATCTGTCTGATGTACTAATGACAAGATGCTTCATTCACCACTCAAGAGAGGGATTAGAGCACAAATCGACATTCCAGCTTGTCACTCACCAAAGAATTAAAATCTTCTTTGAATGTGAAATTTACTGACCCCTTGGGAGAGCCTAAGACTAAGGAAATGATGCTTTAAACATGAGATCACTGAAATAAAATAATGCATTAGCTGGAGAGCATTCAGCTTTCCAAGCTGTGGCGCACAGCCACTAGACAACATTATACAGGCACCTCACTCATGCTGCAGCCAGACAATCACAAACACCCCAGCCATTTCCTACTCTGAAGGAATAGCAGAGTACAGTACGGGGACCCCAAGAAACAGTTTTTAAAGAGTTTACGTGACCATTATGACCACATCTGTATCTTTCCTAGTGGAGGAAATGATTCATTTAATGTCCTGGTTTATCACTGACAGCCGGCCTTGGTCACAAGTCTGGGTCAGGGGATATGCAGAAAAACACTTTGAATGTCATCTGAGCAGAAGACCAATGCTGATAGTGATGACTTAAGTGAACTTACATAGATGTGCACACATGGGAAGATCAGCTTCCTGTAGTGCAAACCTGTGATCTCTGCTAGCTCATCTGTGCTGTGAAGTTTTTCAGTAGAAGTGAGCTGGTAATGAATTACATGTGCACAACAGTGGAGAGAATATCTCAGGAAACTAGACGGTTGGGAAATGATACACAGTCACTTTGGGTGCTCCGTGTTCCTCCAGAAATTACTGGCATCTGTGGTTTTAGAAAGTCTGAGGACACTGCGCCACTCACCTCCCTGCCCTGCCACTTCAAATTTTGAAAAAATATATTTAGAATTGTCCAGGAAATAAAATCCTTTTAAAAACAAACAGTAGGTTTGAGGTCTTATTAATTGGTTGTTGTTTTTTTGGTTGATTGTGTTTGGTTTGACTTTTTTTGTGTTGTTTTTTTCCTTTTGTTTTGCTTTTTTGTTTGTTTGTTTTTATTCCAGGTCAAGCCTCTTTTGATACTACACGTATTTTTGTTGGAATAATTCTGAACTTACCTCCTTTGTATAAGTACATGTAAGTACATTTTGAATATAAGTACAATTTGAGCCAAAATATGGTTCAAGTTGAAGCAATTCTGTTGTGGTTGGTGGAGTTACTATGGATTGATGGAGTTACAAAATAACAAGATATGATCAAGGTCAAAGCCTCTTTTTTTTGGACAAGCTCCTTTCATCGCTGGAATGATCCTTGCTAAGGTCTCCACACATTAGATCTCCAAAGCAGCTCTCTCCAGCTCTCTCATGAGGGAGGACTCTCAGTCTCCCAGGAGTGAAGCCTATTTTCATGTGATCACCGAGGCTCAAATCTCTTTGGAAGACTTAAACTGTGTCTGAGCTCCCCTAGGGATGAAGTACATCTGGGCATCCTATAGCTTATGTCATGCCTGCAGATCATCCCTCAGAGGGCAGTTCCCTGGATCGGCTGTGTGCAAACAGAAAAATCTCCAGAGCTCACAGCACTAGGCAGATCCTACAGCTCTTACAGGGCAGGATAGTAAGAAGGTGAGCTCAGGCTAGCAGGGACAAGGGTCTTCTTCAAGGCAGCCACAGCTGGCATGCCTCCTCTTTTCTCTGGAGAAGAATCATTGTTGCAGGGTTGTCAAAGCTGAAATCGCTATCCCTGCCATGCGTGTCTGCTCAATAGCATCTCATTAGTTTAAGGATATTTTCCTGTCTCTCTTGATTCTGCCTGCATATCTTCATGTCTGCCTGCTATTCTTTTTTGTCCCAAGTCCCCAGCCACCCATGTTTCTTAGTATTCACTTACTGTCATCTCATACCAGAGGTTCATCACTGGACCACAGTGGCAAGAAAAGCTGAAGTTCAGACTCTGGATGGTTCCCAGTTCAGAAAAAAAGAAGTCTTGAATGTGTTAGATGTAACAGATCACTTCAATGGAACTGGATTTCAAAGCAGCTAAATGAATCTATACAACGAATGCACTTTTCCTTAGTTTAATGTCACCCCCTAGTGTCACTTGGGTCCAGTTTCCACATATTGTATTTTTCCAGACCAGTTTTGATTTCTTACTTCTTCCACTCAATAGTATCACCTTGCAGATGTAATAACAGACACACCAGCAGCCATGCTCCTGGGAAAGTGACAGAAAAATTCAGGTCGATGTGAATTTGCCAAGACGTCAGACTTCAAATGTTTATCCCAGGAAGTAGGAAGCTTTAAAGCACCTTCTTTTATGCCTGTCTGAAACACGCACAAACTATTACATACAGACAGGGATACAGTTGCTTATTCTACCTTCCAGCAGAGGAGTGCAATGTTTGGTGGGGAGATTTTCACTCCTGATGCTGTATTTGCAGTAGATTGGTCAGAGGCAACAGCTTAGCTGGAAGTAAGACCAGGCAGATACTTTGAATGTTAATAAGTCACTAGGACTGCATGACATTTGCCTTAAAGTCCTGAAGGAATTCAAATGTGAAACTGTGAACTGCTGGCAAAGCTGTATAACCTGTCTGTCATTAATGTCTCTGTGCCTGAGCCCTGATGGATTGCTGGCGTAACCCCATCACTATAAAAAATGACTGGTGAGTTTGACTTCCATCCACAGTGATAGAGAGGTGTCTATTATAAAGAGTAAGACTGATGAGTACATGAATAACAGTCTGTTTAGAAAGAGCGATGTGGCTTCTGTAAAGGGAAATCCTGCATCACTGCCATGCTGGTTTCTGTGAGGGTCTCAATAAGCACAGGAGAAGGAATCACAGAATGGGTAAAGTTGGAAGGGACCACAGTGGGCCTTCTGATCCAACCTCCTTTCTCACGCATGGTCATCCTAGAGCACAGTGTACAGAATTGCATCCAGAGGGTTCTTGAATATCTCAATTGAGGGAGACTCCACAAGGAACCAGGAGACATAATACATTNGAAGAGAATTACAGTTTGAAGAGACCCGCAAGGACCATCCAATCCAGCTGCCCAACCACTTCAGGGCTGACCAAAGGTTAAAGCATGTTATTAAGGCACTGTCCAAATGCCTCTTAAAACACTTACAGGCTTCGGGTGTTGACCACCTCTCTAGGAGCCTGCTCCAGTGGCTGACCACCCTTTAGGTAAAGAAATGCTTCTTGATTCCCANAGAGCACAGAGTACAGAATTGCATCCAGAGGGTTCTTGAATATCTCAATTGAGGGAGACTCCACAAGGAACCAGGAGACATAATACATTTGGACTTTCAAAAAGCCATTGACAGATTTCTCACCATAAGTTCTAAAGGAACTAAGTTACTAAAGGTTTGGAGGAACGGTTCTTTTATGAAATGAAAGCTGAGTAAAGGACAAGAAGCAAAAGGTATGTAACACAGTTCTCAGGGTGGAGAAGAATAAGCAGAGAGAAAAGGAAGAGAAGAGGNACCACTTCAGGGCTGACCAAAGGTTAAAGCATGTTATTAAGGCACTGTCCAAATGCCTCTTAAAACACTTACAGGCTTCGGGTGTTGACCACCTCTCTAGGAGCCTGCTCCAGTGGCTGACCACCCTTTAGGTAAAGAAATGCTTCTTGATTCCCAGTGTGAACCTCCCCTGGTGCAGCTTTGGACTGTTCCCAGGTGTCCTGTCACTGGATCCCAGGGAGAAGGAATCCTCCCCTCCCTCTCCACTTTCCCTCCTCAGAAAGTTGCAAGGAGCAGTGAGGTTCCCCTCAAAGCATAACCCATGGATTGCTCCTGGGACTAGTTTTATTCAGCATCTTCATGAATGACCTGGAGAAGTGACTGAACTGTGAAATTTCCAAGTTTGAGGATGAGACTGACTTTCCTTGGACATTCAAATACTATTTGGATAACAAGGAGCTTCAGAAGGATCTCCTGAAACTTAGCAGTTGGGCAGAAAGGTGTCATATGACCTTCAGCATAGATACATATAAGGTAATATATTTGGGGAAAATAATCAAGTGCACTCCTACATGATGCAAAACTCAACAGTTGCAAATCAGAAAGAAGATCCTGGACTTGTAATTTATTACCCTATAAATGGGCTTATGCAGAAGACAAAGTAAATGTTGGGCATCACTGGAAAAAGTATTTAGACAGAGGATACCATTTTAGCACTATATCAACCTCCATGCATCCCGATCTTGAGCAGTGGGGGCTGTTCTGGTCTCTGTGCTTCAAGAAAAGCATGACAGAGTTAGTGCAGGGAAGGGTAACTACAGCAGTCAAAGGGATGGAATAGTTCTTTTATGGGGAACTACAGAAAAGGTTCAGTTTGAAGACAGGAAGGCTCAGAGTTTATAAAGTCTTCAAGGTGGTTGGATAAGATGAATGCAGTTCTGTCTATCACCAAATTCTGCAACATGATGCTGAGAGCTTCCCTCAATTACCAAGGAATTGTTTTCTAAAAGCTGACATGCTGTCCACTCCTCTGATACCATCCCACAAACAGAGGACTTCATAGGTGGCCCTTTAACAGAAAGGACAAGTAAGCTAAGATGCTACTGCTTAGGGCTGGCATTCACTCCTTCTCTGGAAATCCTCTGTCCTGTGAGATCTCTGTTCCATCCACAAGGCAAACTCTCTCCCATCTTACCTGCTTGACCCATCTGAAAGCTGTCACCCTGACAGGGAGAGACTGGAAAGGTGACAAGCTAGCCAGGTCAGGCAATCACTCACCAGGTATTTAAATAGCAGATATGGGGTTGTTCTGGGAGAAGTGGTTGCAGAGCAGGGCCATGGAACATAATGCCTTACTCGCTTTGCCTAAGGAGTGCTGCAGCACACTTGTGCCACCACAGCATTTCATTAGTGGAATGAATGAAAACATCTGAAATAGAACAGAAAAAAACACTCTTTAATGTTATATCCTGGCTGTGATATGGTCCAGTGGCAAATTCCTTGTGAAAGATATAAGAGCAGGGAAGAATATAGTAATGAATCCATTCTGGGTTAGGAAGCCATCTGTTTGTTCTGGACATGCTTCTAGTTCTTTTGTCTTACCTTTTGAAGAGACAGTGAGCAGTAATTTATTTTCAACTTGTTTATTCCCCTCAAGGTTTTATTATATCTATTTATTTTAGCTATTACAACTTCTCTGTCAACTTTTCTTTAGAGAACAAGGCACTGTTGCAGGCAGCCAGATGCCCATGTCACTGGATGTCTTTCACATAAAATCAGACAAAACATTTTCCTTGGCTGAGGCAGCCCTGGGGACATGCTGGGGACATCCCCCTCCCTCCTAATTTTGTGGAGAACCCCAGGAGAGACCGATGCAATGCCTTGACATTAGACAAGAGAATGACAGCAGGGACAGTGTCCCAGCAGCACTGGTCCATAGGGGTTAGTTGGTGGAAGATGCTTTGCAGGTTGCTTGTCTGCTGGCCTGTGAAGATGAAGCTGTAGAATTGAGGTGAGGTAGCACAGGAGGGATCAACCTTCCTTGGGGAAGCTGGAGCATCCTTTGACTTCCAGACCATTGCTAGAGGCAGACAAGGAGCTGCTGAGAAATTGAAGGTTAGGCAGGGGCCATCGTTTTGCCTTGCCCTAAGGGCACTGGTAAATCTTGATGGCCCTGGCCAGCCTGTCCTGAGCCTCCATGTGTAACCTTTGCCCAGGGCAGCCCTGGGCTTTTAGTCCCTGCCTGAACTGTGTTGTGGTCTGTCTCTACCCTTTTCAAGCTATGCCAGACACCATTTGTCTGGACCCAGGCATGTGGACAGACTTCCTGGCTTGACCTCATACCTGCCTGGCAATCACTGGACTGTGACTGACCCTGGCCTGCAAAGCAACTTCTCAGCTGGACCTTGAATCTGCTTTGCCACCACAAGCTCATCTGATGATATAGACTCTCAGTTGAACCTGAGTCCATCCCTGGGCCGACCTGCTCTCGCCTTGTGGGAAACTATGTAACAAGACAGCTGGAGAGACCTTTTCCTGCCAACCTTGTTGTCACCCTTATCTCTTGGATCACTATTGCTTAGGAGCAGCTGGCCCATCTCTCTGCCCTGACAGAAGAAAGCTTTCCCAGCAAAACATTTTGTTCCTGCCCCACCATCCAAGTCCCACTCTTTTTCTGCAAGTCCAGCCTTTTTTTCCTGCAAAAACTCACCACAGTTCTTCCATTCCCAGTATCTGTCTCCAAGCCATCCAGAGCCCTAGCCAGCTCAGCCTCCTGCAATGGCACCATCTCACCAGGCTAGAGTGGGAGCCACAAGTTGAGTTGCCTCCTGCACAGTCTCTAGCTGTACCTGTGGTGACAAATAAGTCACTAATTTTCAGGGATAAGTCTGATGTGCACCCTGGTTACTGGATATTGGGTATTTTTTTAAGCCCTGAAGGACAAGCTGGGAAAGATCACAATAAAAAAGGTTAAAAATACAGCTATTGTGAATCCCTGTCCCTGTGCTGAGGTGGAAGGCCACTGCCCCAGCATTGCTCTGAGGCACTGGAATCAGTGCTCATGGATTCCATTGGATTAGCACTGCCTCTTGCAATCATTCTGCACCCACTGCACCTAACAGCAATGTGAAGGGAGTAGGTTGAAGTGGGCCTGAGCAGAGTGTTTTGAAGCAGATATGGTATTTGGTGGGTGACCAGAGGTTTCAGGTGTAAGGGGCTTTGCCAAAGATGGGGAATATGGTTGGGAATCACTTCTGGGGAACAGTGCCTTGGCTCAGCATGACTGTTTTGTTAGCTGGAAAGTGAGGTGGGACATTGTACGGCACTGTCAGGAAGGCGGCCAGCAGATTCCTCAGTGATGGGGTAGCGCTGAATGACCTCAGAGCACAAATGGTCTGTGCAGCTGGTGGACTCCTCTGAGCACCCTGCCTGTGCTGAGCAGAGCTCAGAGCCCTAGCTCTCTTCCCAGGAGGCAGCCTGCACCTTGTAGTACCTTGCAGATTGTCTTGCCTGCCTCCTTGCTGAGGATGGGGGGCAGGAAGGTGTTGGCAGCTCACAGAATTATTAACAGAAGAAGTAGGAAAGCAATGGGGAAAGTCAAAGAACAATTCCCATCCCAGCGTCAGGCACAAAACTGGTTCTGGGCAGAATTAAGTGCTGGAAATTAAAGTAACATGACTGCTCTGTAAAAGCTGATATCAGTGACGTGCTGGGTAAGTGCTTATGGTAAGTTTGAGAATATATAGACAAACTGAGTATTGCCATAGACTAAATATTAAAAGAGCAGTGTCATTTCAGGTCCTGGTTAAGGAGCTTGATGCTCATATGTCAGCAGCTTTCTCTCACATATACCCCTGCTGTTAAGTCTCTATTGGGGTCAAATGGCATTAAATCTTCTATCTTCTATTGCCTATCACCCTAGCTGCCATTGGTACCTCTGATAGTACAGAATGGGAACTAAAGAGCCATGTGGGTCTGAGTAACTCTGAAACAGGAGTACAGACCTCCTCGCCCAACTCCTGTGGAAATCACCAGAGTCATTAAGCAGGGATATTGTGAAAAAGGGTTCACTCTAAGGCCAACACTTGAGAAACTGCATGTCCTGCTGAAAGTGTGATGGAACACCCAGTTCTGTCAGCGGTTCTTACGGTACTTGCTGGAGTCTGGTGGATTTCTCTTTGAAGGGGCAGGGTTCCATTTGGAACCATACATCTGTCATCATCTAACTTTTGAGTACTCATTAATAGGAGATCAACCCTGATACTTGAGAATTGTGTACGGTGTGTACTTGAAGAACTGCTGCTATTCTGATGGGAGTCAAATGGGCTGCTGTGTGTATGCCAATGAAGAGGGATAAGGAAAGAGAAGGAAGAACTAAAGGGAGAGTCCTTGACAAGGTCCCTTCATTGTAGCTACTTTAGTCCAGCTGTTCCTCATACAGTTGTCACTGCTATGACTTTGTGACGCTGGATGCCATGTCTAGCTCTTGGAAACATTCACATTCTATTATTTTTCTGTGTGCTGCCTGTTCTGAGCCAAACTTGCAAGAGACAGGATATTCATCATGCCAAACCAATAATAATTCAAAGAAGAAAAAGGATGCATTTTCACACAGTATCTGTTATGACATATCATAGGCCATTCCCAATACTTGTGTGTGTCACGAAGCATAAACTTGCATCTGAAATGAGCCTTTGCAGCAGACAAAAGTGAACAGAAGTGCTATTAATACCCCCTTGTAATTCCTCTGCTCTTCCACTTTTCCTCTTCTATTCACTCCCAATGGTTGGCTACAGAATCTGCATGAAGGATGTGTACAGATCCTCAGTTGACCTCGATTTACTGCAAGATTTGTTGTGGGTGTGCTTATGCCACTAAAGGCAAATTGATCTGTCTGGCTGGAGACAGTGTGTCATCGTGTCCACAGCCTGAGACCAACCTTCCAAGAGACCAAGGCGATTTTGGTTACATTATATTTCCATGTTTTGCCAGTGTTGGCTTTGACTAATAGCTTGGTTGCCAGCAGGACAAAATGTGTGCAGCATGGGTGAGATAAGTGTAAGTGTTCAATTACAGAGGCCCAGAAATGCACCAATGCAGAGTTCATTAGTAGTGCACCAGGCCCTAGGACATCCAACAGCTGCCCCGTACCCAGTGCTCAGGGAATAGAGAACAGGGATTCTCACACACATGTGATACACAGTACGTGACATATTCCCTGTTCATGAGGAATGCAGGACAAGCCCTGCAGATGTAGTGTCAGATGAATGGCAGATCGGGGACAAGCCCTCAGTGAAATTGCTACTCGTTGATGCACTGCAGGTAAGGCTGTGGAAGAGGTCCCAATCTCAACAGGAATGGTAAACATCGGGAATCTGTCTCTTAAAAATTTAACTGGGAAATCAGGAAGACTACTGCATTTTGTTCCTAGATCTGGAAGCAGGTTTAAGATAGTGATTAGAGAGAAGGGGAGAGGGACTGGGAGTGTCAGGGAACCTGGGCTCCCTTCCCAGAATTGCCTTGTAACAGTAGCTTAAGGCCAGTCCCCAGGGACACCTCTCAGTTCAACTTCTGACTTGTGTCTCAAGTAGAGGCAACAGTCTCAAACTCTCTGTCCACCAGAAGACTAGATAATATAGGGTAATATAGTAATCTTGGAGCAGTGATTACACTACACATTTTATCCCAGTGCTGAGTTCTTGGATATTGGATAGGTGTCTTCTATATTCTCACACCACCCCCAGCTGTAATGGCCTGTAGGGACTTCACATATGGAAGGCCTTTCTCAATCACTTCAAGAATGGCTATGAAAGGGGCAAGCTTGAATGACACAAGACCTTTAGGTCACCAGCAACACAGCCTCACTCCCAATCTCTTACCCAGAAGCACAGGGACAGCTGGGAGCCTGACTGTGCTACTCCTCTTGCCCTCTGATTTGCACCTTCTCTGAGTGGCAGCAGACTGGCTCTTCACAGGTCTGTGCTGTCAGTCTAGTTTATCTCACCTTATTGCCCCTATGCAGGGCAGAGCACCAGCCTAGGGAGCTGCTTTGCTCCCTCAGGTGTAACAAGAGCCCAGGCTGGAGCGAAGGGCTGAGTAAAGTGGGCCTGCCAAAGGGTCCCTGGGGGTTTACGATGGTACGGCTAGAGCAGAAGCAGCTCCACCCCAACCTCTGAAACACATCCACCTCCATAAAGCGGGTAGATGGCTAGCCCTCTTCTCTTCCCCCCGAGAGGTCACCTTCAGCAGGAGGCAGCGTGCCCCCAGGACCAGAGGCATGGGGAAGGGGCGGAGCGTCCCGCCTAGCCCCGTACCGCCTGGCTGCCCCTCCGGCTGCTCCGCGCAGACCGAGCCCAGCCCGGAGGCTGCAGCCGCGGGAGCCCGGGGTGCACGGCGGGCCGGCTGTGCTGTGCTGCTGGAGAAGGTGAGAGGCTCAGTACAGACGGGAGAGGAGTAGGGAAGGAGAAGTTAGAGCTGTGGCAGGATGAAGGAGACTGGAAAGGCGTGTAAAAGGGCACCCACCCCTCACAAACTGGGTTTGGAGGCTTGGGCGTAGCATGCGGGTACAATACGGAGTGCACCCATTTCCCACATCGTGCTCATGGTGAGCTCGTTGGTGCCTTTACCCTGAAGGGTTGCTTTGGGTCTTCTTGTGTCCGGCGGGGTGGTGCCGCAGTACTGCTTGGTTGGGAGGAGGGTGTGATGTGCCTTGGTCCCAGTGAGATTGCTGCTGATTTCTGCCCGAGGAGGCGGCTGTGCGGACATTGGGGTGCTCTGCTTGCTGGGCAGAGAGGCTTACGGGGCTCTGTGGGGAGCCTGCTGGGGGGTTCTGACCCAGAAGGGCAATACGCAGTTCTGCTACAGAGGCAGTCATACGGTTCTCTGCACTGAGATTAGACACCAGCCTGCTGACCAGTTTTAGAAAGAAGCTCATAAATCTACCAGCAATAAGGCCAGAAGCAAACATTGAAATAATCTTCTCTGAGTCCTTGCTGTATTAAACGTGGTTTGCTCTAGAACGGACTTCTTACGAGGAAAAAAAATGCCATTCTTTAATTAAAAGTTACAGAGATGGAAGGACATTCTTCTATACTGTTTCATAAGCTTTTTAGGGGTAAATACTCGTCGTCACAAAATCTGCACTGCAGCCGAGGTCTGAAATGGCCTCACATCAGCTTCATGTATTGGTTTTACTATAAATCATTTACCTAATGGGGAGAGCCCTTTTAAGTGAAATTCTAATACCCAGAAAGATACGTATAGTTGATAAAGTAACTTCTTCACTATCTGTTTGATAAGCTCTAAAGATTGCTCTCCTGGAAGTTTCCCAGTAATTTTCATTCTCGTGATTCTTGTCTGGTCCTTTTTCTGTCAAATGGGGAACACAGGCTTGCAGAATTGTGGGCTCGCCGATATCATTAAAGTGATAGAAAGCGCCCGATAGGTAGTTCTGTTGATCTATCAGCTGGCCTCCAGAAGAGTTCAGGAGAGTTCGCTACGCTGTCTTTACATCAGTATATTTTTAACAGTTCAAGAAACAGCATAAAAAGTTAGATAAAGAAGCGTACAAAGCAGAGCAAATTGAGAAAATAGATTTATAATAAAAATCCAAACTCCACTGGTGCATGATATTCTCAGTTGTAGAGCAGAAGCTGTTAGCAGGTGGTCAGCTCTTCAGAAATACAGCTTTCCTAAATCAGCTGATTATCAGAGATTAAATTTCAGACTGTCTCATGGCATCTGTATGCAGGAACCGCTGCAGTAACTGGAGTTCACTGTAAGAGGCACATCCTCTCAGAACAGATATCTTCTTTTGTTACAATCTATCTTAGCCTATTCAGAACTTAACAGCTGTATCTATTTTTTCTGTTTACAGTGAAGTTTACTTTCTTAATTGAGAATCTGGGAAATCCTCATTTGCCTTTTCGCTGGAGATGTTTCTTGCATCTGATGCTTTTTGGGCATTCTCTTCAGCAAAGTGAATGCAAAAGTAGAATATGCAACTTCAGTAACCCTTGTACTGTTATCCTCTGTCATTAAGATGTTTACTTATATCACTGTACATTGTTTCTAGTGCAGTTCTGTATCATCCAGTGTCTTAAGGCCTGGAAAGGAAGTGAGGCTATACCAGATCTACATTTCTGGATTTACATAGTGCCTGTTAAGCAGCATGAAGAACCTAGATGTGTCTGATTAATATGACTTTTCCTTTTTTTTTTTTTCGCTGTTATCCACCCAATGCCAGACTAAAATCCGTACTTTTTTGGTTCTTTGAAACACTTTTGTATGTGTGTATGTGCATGCACTACTTTCATCAATCAATGCATTGTCTACCCAAACCCTTTTTGTATCATTTGCAAACATTTTCTGGATTATTTCAGTGCTTTCTTCTAGATCATTGACAAAGGTAAAAGTATTATAACAGAGTTAGGATGTAACTAAATTGTTTGTGTAGGAAGAGAATACCAATAAAATATGATATTTTCCACTATACAGGCTTTATTTTTTAAATAATTAAAAACATGTGGCTCATTGATTTTAGCCAATGCCAGGATGAATTTGTACAGATAACTCTCAGGAAACAACCAGTGAATGGGATGTTTCTGGTAGGTTCTGTATAAATCCTTACCAGGATGAGAACTGCTTCAAACTCCCACCAACAATTTAGAGGTTGGTGGAAAATGCCTGCAGGTGAGGTCCTTACCAGCCCTAAGCAGTAATGAACATGGTGGTTTCATGCCAACTGAGACACTAAGTGATCTGAATTACTTGATACACTAAGTCCATTTGAGCAAAATGTGCTTTATTTAAGGTGGTCCAGAACTATTCAGGTAGAAACAAGGTAGGCAACAACCATAAAGGGACATGAAGAGGAAGTGGATTTTTCTCCCAACGCCCCTCAGTAATTTGGAAAAACTCTGGAGTCATAATGCATGTATAAGGTAGTGCAGCTTGTGTGGTGTTCCTGCAGAAAGAGATCTTGAGGCCACAGCATCAGGCAAAGGGTAATTCTAGCTGAATGTGTGACAGGAGATATTCCCCCTGGGCAGAAAAAAGAGGGGGCTTTAGAAAAGAGCCATAAAGCAGACCTGAGAGCTGGACAGTTTTGCTGAACAATCCAAGTTTGGTTTGACAATTAGACAGAAGGTTATTTGAAGGCACTGGACCAATAAGAACTCATAGAGGTGTCTTGATCATAGAGCATAGAGATATTTATTCTCAATTCAAAATGTGACCACATTTTCTGGAAGCCTCATATCTGTTTTTAAACTAACTGATATGGGCCCTACAAAAACACAGTGTGGCAGGTGGTTTGTGAAGCTTAAGTAAAGTGTTGGTTAAATACATAACCTGAGTTTCAGTCTGTACCCTGATAGTTTTACTCAATGTAATTAATTAAAAATATGTTCGCATAGGTGGTCATACCTCTGATCACAGTGCATATAAACCCTGCAAGAGTCCAGAGAAATTAACAGGTATTAAACCCCTCTTTTTTCTATCTGAGAAACTTCAGCAATGGCTTAGGTAAATTCAGATTAGGGTATCATATAAATACGTAACATCAAGAAAGTTCACAATGGCATTTATAATTGGTGAATTGTCTTTGAATCAAGCCTTAATGACTTTATAAGAGCTGCCCCAACTAAATGCTGTTTGTTGTTTGGGTTGCGTTAAAGCTCTATAGAAGGTCACACAAGAAAGTGGACCCTACATACCACATGCTCAAAGCCATTTTTAATAGAGCGTCTTTGATATGAGAGGCTGAAATAGCTGAAACTCTTCAGCTTGAAAAATAGAATGCTCAGAGGGGATCTTATCAGTGTTTAGAAATACCTGATGAAAGGGAATGAAGAAAAGGGAGCCAGACTCTTCCCAGTAGTGATCACTGACAGGACTCTCCATCTGTGGAGATACTGAAAACCTGGCTGAACACCTTCCTAGGCAACCTGCTTCAGCTGCTTCAACTTGAGCAGGGAAATTGGATTAGAAGATCTCAAGAGGTCCCCTCCAGCCTAAATACCTGTGATTTTGTCATCATAGCACTGTCTCTCTTATACAGAGATTACACTGGTTTTGTCTCTTGGTATGTATGCAGTGTTTTTCTGCACTAAGTACATTAATAATTTTGGTTGAAGAACCAGAAACATTACGTAGACTGAGACACTCTATCTCCATAGGTTAGCTTCTCCTCAGCTTCTCAGGTGGTTCAGAAATGGTGTAAAAGCTATGAGTTTTTTGCTGCTGTAATTAGAGATTCTTCTGAGGAATTAGAGTTTCTCGCTGTGAACAGCCTGGAAACTGGACCCTCCAGCAGGGATGAAGCACAGAAAGGGTAGGGGAGGAAAGAACAGTTTTAAATAGGGCTCTGCCTGCTGCCTTCAATACAGCAGAACCAAATGGTGAATGTATCCTGGCCAAGGCCCTGGAGAACTTTCTCTGCAGTCACACTGCAAAGGGCAAATGGCACTTTAGAAGGCATCAGAGGGAGGTGTAGAACACCCGGGCACATTCTGCTCAGTGGTGGCCCATATTTGGCCCTCACTTAGCTTCCTGGATAATGGCAGTGGCATCTCAGAGAAAGACCTGACAACCTCGGCTATTTTCTAAAGTATAGACTGTCTTGTAATTAATGTCTTCAAAGGCAGCCAGGACCAAAGTCAGAACTGTTCTGGAGTGACTGCAGCTGGGGCTTCATTCAGATGGACCTCTGATCAGACATGCAGGTTGTGGGCCCTCAAGAAGCTCTACCCATATCCTCTGGCTGATTTGTTGATCCAAACTGGCTGTTTCACTTTAATGTTCTGCTCTGTACCTAGACCATTTGCCCTCCCATGCCAGAGGGGCCAGGAATGGAAGTATGGCTCTGTGCCGCCTACATTGCAGTTTACTTGAATTGTGGAGTGGAAGAACACAAGAGTTTTTGGATTTGCCTTTTTTTTTTTTAATTGCAAAAGCTTGTGGACTGAAATGTTTTGACTCCAAAAGCTGAAGAGAGAACCAAGAATATACAGAAAAGCATATCCTTCCATTCCAAAAGCAAATTTTCACACAGTAAATAGGATAGAGACAATGAATCATGTGACATTGATAAATCATGTTATAAATAATTCTGTGTAGACAAAACCATAATAATTAATAGATATTTGAAAAGTATATAACTACTGAATAATACTTTAAGTGGATGTAGTGAGAAGATTCCAACCTTTGGGCTAGATAACACTAACAGGTGGCCAGCATGCAAGGGAAGAAATTTTATCTAACTCAAATTTGAGAAGTTATCTGAGAAGATCGTGAGCCATTTGCTGACAACAACTCGTGTATGACCATGAATTTGATATAGGAGGAACACTGTCTCACAGAAAATATCTTTTGATATTTTTTTCACAATTATAAATCTAATGTGTTCTGCACATGACAAAGCAGACATCTCTCCTGTTGTTCCATCCCCTATTTAATGTGGCTTGAGCCTATCTAATGTCAAAGGGAGGTCTCCCTTTCCCAGGTCTATTACATTTTAAGTTTTTTCTGTGTATTCCACCTAAATTTTTCTCTGTGTAACACCTAAATGCGGAAATGCTGGTTTGGAAATATTGTTAGCAGAGTGGGTCCATTTGCAGGTTCTGTGATGCCCTTGCTGTGTGGAATTTCACAAGCCATGTTGTTGGCTGGGAAGCAAACAGGAAGACATCAAAGCAAAATCTCTAAAATATTTTCCAGACTGTGAGTTCTGCCCAGCCTTCATCCCCTCCCATGCAAACACTTGTTCATTGTTGTACTCCCTAAGGACTGTACTAACTTGGACTGCTGTTGGCTCTCACACAAGCCAAAGCCTTTGCTGAAAAGTAGGGCCAATTACTTGGTACTTCTGAATTGGATGAGACTTAGCAATGCAGTCTAGGAGAGAAGGGAAGGGAAAAGAAGGAGAACTTACCCAAAAATAGTCCCAGTCTCCTGTACAAATCCATCCCTTTTCTAGCTTTCTTAGGTTTAATAGGAAATAATTTAAATAATTCTTTTTCTAAATTTCTTTATTCTTGAGAATGACTGGATTTAGCAGCAATGAGGCTCCTCAGCAGAAGACAGATGTGGACATATTGGAACAAATCCAGTCTGTGAAGACAGCTAAGATACTGGAGCATCTTTAATAGGAGGAGAAGCTAAGAGAAGAGAATGCTTGAGGGGATCATCTCTTACTGATGCGTGTGAATACCTGCAAAAGTACACAGCTGAGTGTATCACAGTATCAGGTGATAGGGACAAGACAAGAGGCAGTGGGCCTGAAACAGATTTTCTATTTAAGCATAAGAAAAAACTTTTTTACTATGAAGTTGATTGAACACTGGAAGAGGTTAAACCAGCAGTTGTGAAGTCTCCATCCTTGTAGATATTTAAAACTGGAATGGACACAGTCCTGGGCAACTTGCTCTACTTTATCATCCTCTGAGCAGGTGTTTGCACTACGTGATCTTCAGAAGTACCTTCTGGCCTTGACTATCCTGTGACTCTGGTTCTGTGACCTTGCTCAAAAGCCAGGACAGACTCCCAGGTCTGAGGTGTCTGTGTTCAGAGCTCAGGGAGGTAGACAGGAAGAGAGTGCTGCCACAGGGTCCTTAAAATGCTACCTCATAGATGGCTGGGAGGACTGAAAAAGCATTTCTCTGAAATAGGTCTGAGGCAGCTGGCTGTAGCTCAAAATGCCACTGATGTCCAAGCTTACTTCCTGCCTAAGTTTCTTGGCTACACAGGTGAGTGACTTTTGGTCAGATATGTCAGCAGACACATGAGGTACTGAGCTCCCTTTAGCTTCCTCTGACTAGCAATCCTGTTTTTGTCATGTGCTAGCTATGCCCCTGCCTAAGAGGCAGCTCTGTCTCTACTGCTCAAGGGCTTTCTTCGCTATGCAGTAGGGCTGAGTTTCTGAGACAAGGTCTTGCTGCAGCAGGCTGAGTAGAGCAAGAGGGGTGACTGAGTCACACTTGATAATCTGGGACTCTGTTTTGCCTTTTGCCTAACATTAGGCAAAAGTATTAGAGGGCTGAAAGGGCTTCCCTTCAGTACAGGGACATATGATGAGGGTCTTTGCCCAGAGGTGTGCTGTATAAAAGTACAAGTTCAACTCTAGCACAGCTGCAAGAGTGCTCCAGGCTCCAAGTGTCAGAAGTATCCCCTGCCATGGCATGGTTTGTGTCGCATGTCCGATCTGGCTTTCTCTGTGCATGTTGTGATGTTCCTGACTCTGGCTGTGGTGTTTCTGCAGCACTCAGCAATGGCCGAGAGCTCAGCTGCCACTGCAACAGTGTCAGGGACAGCGGCACCAACCATGCTACATGAGCTCCTGGAGATCACCGCTCAGAGCCTGGTGCGCACCGAGGTGGCTGAGCACTATGAGGTTATTCGGGAGCTGGGCAGGGGCAAGTATGGCCACGTGATGCTAGTGACCCACAGGCAGAGAGGTAAGGAACTGACTGCACGCTCTGAAATACTGTGCCTTGTCTCCTCTCCAGTCATGAAGGCACTGGTTAGGCTGGTGGCTCCTTGGGGCCAGGCACCAGACATGGCAGGGGGGATCCCCAGGGAGACCAGCAGGGTAGGGACCTCCCCAGCGAGGAACCATCTCATTACATTGAGCCATGGAGCAGGTGATGCCAGGGGGCAGCCCAGAACATCAGGCAAGGTTATAATGATGAGGCAAGTCCAAGATCAAGCTGGGAAGTCAATGCGCAAGTCAAGCTCAATACAGTTCACAGCTAGACACCAGCATGGATGTGATATAGCTGGAAACCAGCAGTCCCACCACAGAGCTCAGGCAGGGAGTGAAGCTCCAACCCTGAGCTGAAGTGGTGCCTTAAGGCCCATGGACAGAGGGTGTGAGTGAAAGTCCTGGGTTGGCCATTTGAGTGCCCACAGGGCCCTAACATTGCTCTCTGCCAGTAGTCCCAGCTCAGACTGATTGGCCCACATATCCTGAATGTCCCTTGCTCTGCCCAGTGCTCCTGTGCATGCCCTGACTGGCTCAAAACTCACACCAGTGGCAGTGCCTGATCCCAGACATGGTGTCCACAGGGTATACTCACAGAGAGCTTTGGACCGGAGAGCTCCCTGTGGCTGTGAGTGCTCAGACCCATGACTGTTCAGTGGCCTCTCTGTTTTGTCTTGGTGTAAGTGATTTTCAGAGGAGTCTAACCCACTTTTCCAATCCCCAGGGACTCTTATGGCTCTCAAGCTGCTACCCAAAGCCAGTACCAAGCTGCACACCTTCCTATATGAGTATTGTGTGGCGCTCTCCCTCGCCACCCACCCTGCCATCATCAGCATGTTTGGAATTGCCATTGAGTCCAGCCAGTACTATGGCTTCCTCTATGAACCAGCACTGCACAAAGACCTCATCTCTATCATCAAGCCCCGCGTGAGTGTTGCTACAAGGCTGTAGGGAGTGGGGCTGTAACGTTTGGCCACTCTGCAGGCTGGCTGGGTCAGGGGGGAGGGAAGTAAAGGCATTGGACTGTGGGGCTCTCTGGGATCTGCTTTGAAGCAGCCTTGGGCTTGCAAGATGAGAAGTGTAAAGGTCTTTCCCAGTGCAGAGCATTCTGGTGAGCACCCAGCTGGCAGGGCTGCCGAGGTGCCCGGCATGTGGCATACCACCTGTGTCTCTCCCTGTGCAGGATGGGATCCCTGAGCTGGCCGCAAAGCAGTGTGCCAAGCAGCTCGTGAGTGCACTGGAGTTCATCCACAGCCGGGGGCTTGTGTACCGTGACATCAAGCCTGAAAACGTGCTGCTTTTCGACCCTGACTGTCGGCTCGTCAAACTGACTGACTTTGGCCTCACACGGCCCAAAGGTACCAAGCTCAAGTTGGTGGCCGGGGTAATCCCTTACACCGCCCCTGAGCTGAGCAACACCACTGATGCCCAGGGGGTGCCCATTGACACCAGCATGGATGCCTGGGCCTTCGGTGTGCTGCTTTTCTGCCTGCTGACCGGCTACTTCCCCTGGGAGCAGAGCCTGCCAGATGACCCTTTCTTTGAGGACTTCATGCTGTGGCAGGAGACAGGCCTGGAGAAGGATGTTCCCCGCCACTGGAAGCGCCTGACAGCCGAGGCTGCCCTGATGCTGCGGAGCCTGCTGGCACTAGATCCTGCCAAGCGTGGCGCTGTCAGCGGGGTGCTGCGCTACGTTGACTGCCCTTGGAGGCTGGAGGATGGGCGCAGTGGGGAGGCTGCCATGAAGTCCTAGAGCCTCCTCCCCATGGCAGGAGGGAAGGTCTCACCCTGCATGGGGCTTTGAGGTTTGGGGCGCTATGGTGGTCTGGGTGTGAGAGGTGACCCAGAGGGCAGCTTCTCTGCAGCACTGCCTCTGCTGCCACAGAGTCAAGCTCCTTCCCTAGATGATGGTCCTCCCTGCCATGACTCAGTGCTGCCCAGTGCCACCCCCTTGTGCTTCCTTGGGGCTTGAAAACATCTCCTTTCTCTTGGAAATGACTGTCCTTGTGTGAAGCATCTGCTCATTTCATAATCACAGGAACTCCAGGGAGTTTTCTAGGCTGTAGCACCTGCCTTGTCTCAAAATAGAGCGAAGTATGTACTTTTGTGTTTCTTTATGTGGCTCTTTTTCCCTCATAATGAATGCCTGTTGGGATGCACTTGCTATTGGGGAGCAGGGAGCATGACAGAGCTTGCAGGTATCTCAGGACAAAATGTCCAAGGCAGGGGCCATCCCTGAATGCTGCCTGGGCCTCCACCAGGACTCTTGAAAGGTGATTTCAGGCTGGTGGGATGGAGGTGCTGGGGAGTCCCCAGCATGTGGCTGTGGGTGGTGGCTGGGGAACAGTTACGGTGCTCAGGTTAGCTAACATCAGCCTAAGTACATCTCCTCCCCTATACTGCATTCAGGTCCTGAGACAATGTCCCTCACACTCTTTTAGATGCCTGGTTACCCCTTTAGAATACCTTCCTTCTCCCATTTCCTATCACTACTATAACCTTTCCTCAGACACACACCTCTCCTAATGGCCCAGTGTCTTCCTAGGTGGACATTTTAATTCTGGAAAGGGGTAGCAAGGAGAGAACTAGGTAAATGGCAACATCCCCAGCTCAGTTTCTCCTCTCAGGGGCTTCATAACTTCTAACAATGCAGTGTTCCAGTACTATACTTTCTAGCATCCCAGCATTACTTTCATCTCAGGCCCTTTCCTGCACACGTTTTTCTTCTGTGCTTTGCCAACCTCCAGCTTCTTCTCACCCACTGGTATTTTATCATTACTTAACATCTCTACTAACATTCCCTTTCTACTACCCACCACCTGGTAAACGCCTTTTGCTCATTCCTTTCTCAGCAACATCACCTCCTAACAACTATTTTGTACTATTCCTGCTCCCTACATCCCTCATGCCTTGTGCCTTCCTTACAGCTCCCCAGTCTACCTTACCAATCAGCATCATGCTCACCCTGTTCAAGATACAGTTTTCTTCTGCTTACTTCCATCTCTTCCCATCATTACCCCATCATTACTTCCATCATTACCCCAAATCATAATAAATGCTGCTCAACTCTGGCCTGCTGAGATTTGGCTCTAATTACACTTTGATTACTGTACGAGTAGTAGAGGAATGTTAAGGTGCCAATACAGGAACTGTATTCTGAAGTGAAGAAGCCCTAAGACCAATGAATCTATAGGCCAGGTAGTTGGCAACTATCCAGTGAAAAATAATGGAAAATCTGATACAGATGCTTGCTAATACAGAATTATAGAACAGTAATGGGGCTTTTTGGAATGTGACACTAAGGACTCAATTTTATACTAAAGTTCTATTTGATAAATTCATAGGGTTATGGTACACAGTTTTTGTAAGGCATGACCTATTGATATAAAGAAAATTATGGTATGCTGTATTGATTCAGAAGATGCACTATGCAAGGTCCATAAAACACAGATTAAGTGAATTGAGAATGTTCAATGGTCAGTTTGGAATGCTCTTTGGTTATTTTGGTTGTTTTCTGCAGGGATCAGTTCTTGAATGAAAACCAGTTAACATTTCCAACCATGATTTTAAGGAAAATAGAAGCCATTGCAGGTAAAACTCTGCAAATGGCACAAAAATGAATAGAGTGATAAACAGCAGGAAGAACAGGCCACTCAAAGAGATCTGGCTAACTTGGTGAGTTGGGTATATTCTAAAAAAACACATTTTGTTACAGGCAGGAGAAACACATTCAGGTAGAAACATATAGGAATAAAAGCCATCCTTACAGAAAGGACCCTAAAAAACTGGGCAAGTCACAGAGAATACACAAGATTTCATGAGTTTTCATTGTATTGTGCTGTCAAAAAAGGCTAATGGGCTCCTTGTACAGCTAAAGAGGGGCAGACAAGGTGGTCAAATCTCCAGCAAAGGCAGCTAACAAGGGCCCTGCTGGCCTAAATATGAATGTGGGAAGTAGGAGTGAGTTATCAGTATTTGATGTCTCATAGAGAAATCCTGGGGCAAGCTAGAAAAATGGAGACAGCTCAGAAAAGAACCATAGTGGGACTATGGTTTAAGGCTGTAAGAAAGTCTTTAAGAAAGTAACGAGCTAAACTATCAAAAATAAGAAGGCTGGATGATGATTTGGTTATGGTATAGAATACTGGGAAGAAAATACCACCTACTAATGACCTATTTTAATTTGAGAAAGGTCCATGACCAACCATGAGAGGGTGAAGCCAAACACATTCAAGGAAGTCTCCACACTGCAGCGGTTCTTGCCTATAAAAGAAGCCATCATGTGAGGAGAGACTGAGACAATGGGGAGTGTTCAGCCTGGAGAGTAGAAGGGTCAGGGTGGATCTTACACTTCTTTATACTTCCATGCACTAGTATAAATTGGGAGAGCTGGGCACAAGATGATAAACTGGCTCGACAAGGAAGAATTAGCAAGATTTTAGGATTTATTCCAAATTAAAGTGCAACTGAACTGATGAAACACTGACATCACTGGGGAGACAGATCAAACCGCCCAGCCATGGCTGTTTTTTTGCAGGAGTCAATTATGTCAATGAGGATCAGAGATTCAGTGCTGCCTGACAAAGATGATGTGGCAGAGGCTAATGGCAGTGAGGAGTGGCAATGACTAGGATTGTTTCTGTGTCTCCTTTGTCACGGAGCCTTGAGACTTTGTGTGATGTGTAGTGAAGTGATGAAATTAGCCCTGTAACAGCATCATGGATGTGATGGCGGTGTGGAAAGGGCTACAATGAAGCAAGCACAGATTTGAGCACAGTGGTAAAAAGCCCTGCCCTGAGCCAGGTCCCTAGCCTGGGCTCCTTTTCTCAGTAGCCTGATCATAAGTGCAGCTGGATTTCTTAAATCAATGAATAATCACACCTGGCAAAGACTATTCCCAGGGGGTCTGAAAAAAGATCTGCTCATCCCCATCACCCCCGGAGCAGCTGTTGGGAGAGGATGAATGGAACAGAGCTGCGTGCAAACATGCTGGCCCTTTGCATGCGCAGCCACTGGCTGCAGGAGGGCTGGCCAGGTGCCCAGCGCCATAAAGGGCAATGTGTCAGCTAATGCAGGCACAAGGTATGGGGTGGATCTGATGTCATCCCCAAAGAGGCATCAGGTAGCTCCAAAGGGGAGGGAAAGATGTGATACTTCACTCTTCTCTGTGATGGAATGAGGAGATAAATTGGGTAATTACAGAGCACACTGGACTGTGTGACTTCTGGTTGCAGCATCTCCAAGAAGTGTGAATCCAGGCCCTGGTGCCTGCAGTGCACTGCACGTGCAGCCTGGGAGCACGGACCCCGTAGCTTTGAGTGGGATGTTTCATCTGTACTTCTGTATCCCCTTGTGCACCTCACTTCAGATTCTGCTCCCTCTTCTGCACTGTACAGTCCACTTAGCTCCTCAGTAGTTACACTCAGCAGCAGCCTGGGGACTGTGGTTCAGATCAGAGACTGCAGGGTGTAGGGAACGTATGTGCCAGCATGTTGGTATTGCAGAGGCGGGGCAATGATTTGAGACTGGATCTGTTAACTGGACAGATACCTTGATTGTCCCTCTTCTCCCAGTTAGGAAGTGTTGGTACGAAGAAGTGAAAGTGGAAGCTGTTTGCTAGACAGAGATGTGAAAATTCAGGCAGATTTGAAAGTGATGCCCCAGGTTGTTAAAATGGTTAACAGTGTCCCAGTTGAGCCATCTCAGAATTAAAATATTAATTGTTAAAGAGAGTCTGTAGGCAAATTATTCAGGCTAACCACAGGCCAGCAGGTCAGCAGTGCCCCCCAGCATATAGACTGTGTGGTGATGCTGGCTGGACTCAGGATATAGAAGGCAGGATAGGACCAGGCTGAATAGTGGGGTGAATGTCTTCCCTTTCCACAGGAAGAATAATGGAAGTCACTCTATTGGATGCTGATCCATGACCAAAGGCAGGGCAGAGTCCCAGCCTTCAGGACTTCACCAGTTAGACTTCTGGTGTAATTTCTAGAAGCTTACACTATAAAATTTTCCTTCTGCCCTGTCAACTCTAACACTGTGTTACTTCTATCCCTTCTCACTTAAGCTTCCTTAAATATCGTTACTAGAACTGTGACTGAAGTTTTTTAGGAAGAATAGTATTCCATAGCATTCGCTGATAGCCTTGTCTCCTGAATGAGACCACATGCTGATCATTCTGTGTGACCCTGCCCATTCTGCACACAGATACCAGGTCATGAGACTGCAAAAGGACTGAGCACCAGTTACCAAGAATGAGTGGGGGAAAGCATCTCATGCCAGGAAATATGATAGGGCAGATGCAGCACTGCATGGTGTCTGTGCCTGCCTCTTCCCTCACTGCTTGTTCTTGAGTTTTGACTTTCACTTCAAAGACAAAGCAAGCCAGAGCTTTGATAAAAACCACAAAATATGACCCTGTTCTGAGCAACATTCCTTCTGAGCACAGGGAGGGAAAGAGAAAATAGCTGGGGAATAAAGATGTGGGAATTTGTTACCTTTCATTCTTACTCATGTGGGGGCATATTGGCAACAACTGTGACCCAGCTGATGTCTTCTACAGCTGCCTGTTGCTGAGAAGTCATGAGAAGTCATAAAATGCCATTGTTATGCCAAAGAGTTGCAGGATTGAAAGTGACTGGATCAGAAGATACCTGGTCCCTGACTGGGAAGCATGCAATGGCTCATGGAGTTTCAGCTGTTAGCCTTTTTTTACCTCTATCCTGCATCCCTCAGCAGAGATGCACAAACCAGAGGGAAATGCCTTAGAGAAATGAAAGGAACTGCCTTGGTGTTTTCCACATTCTGAAGCTTGGGTTCCACAGTACTTTGCTACCCATACTATAATTTTAGTTCCCCTTATGCTCTGCTGGGCTATCTGTGTTGGTGCTGACCACAAGAAGAGAATTGACCACTGCTAAATCTCCTCGTATCAGTCAGTATCCTAGACTTTCTACTTAGGATCCACCAAGGTCTGACAGCCATCAGCCAATAGTCTGGACTTGCCCATATACAGGTCTGTTGCTGTGGGTGCATTTATTTTTTTCCCCTGGGCTGACAGGCAGCTGGGCATGTTTATGCCCTGGGCCTTGGCTCAGCTTTGTGCAAGAGAGGAAGGAAGGAGGATTTGGCCTGGCCCATGGTGGTGACAGAAGGTGGTCACAGTTGTCACACAGACTAATTGCACTTCTAACCTCTTTGGTGTTTACAAGCTGCCCCCCACCAAGGACTCGTGTCTCTGGCTGGGTCCTGTCTCAGGGTGGAATCACACAAGGCTCCAGCTCCCACTCTTGGCCCTGGTAACCACCTTCTGCGTGCTGACTCCGAGTGCAGCTTCCATCTGAGCTTTGCTGGCATATTTCATAGGTGGTAGTGAGAAAGATGACCTGTGACTATACAGATTTATTTAAGTGAGGTTCTTAGAAGAAAATTTACCTTAGAGTGATAAAACAGTCCTTTTTTTTTAGTTTATATCTGACATGTAGCTATATAGAGCTGGCTTCAGGCAAAGCAGTCATGTTACCATGATTAGAGGTTGTGCGGATGTCTGCAAAACACCACTTGAACAGTCCCCTGTCCTTGTGCTCCCTATGCCTGGCTTGGCTGCCTATCTTCTCTTCCACTGGTGGAGCAGGAGGTGGAAACAGAGCAAGGACAGAAATGTGCAGACATTGGTTGACATCTGCTGAATCTGCTCTCTCCAAAGCCAGGTAAGGAAAAAGTGGCAACTTTCACATCCCCTTGTTCTGCCATCAACAGTTGTTGCAGCTGATACTTCTTGAGATATTATTTCATTTTCCTCTTCAGGACAGTAAATCTTGCAGAGATTGCCAAATGCAGAGCTAACTCATAATTGTCTTCCCCAGGGGCATCCTGGGCAGGCTTAACTCCTGACAATTCCTTCAGCAGGGCCTCTCTCTGCTTTACCCTGCACCTCTCTCTGCAGCTGCTGCATAAATTCTGGCTGCTCAGCCCTCTTGGAATGAACTAAAACACATTTAATTGCTTCTACCTTTTTGGTATGATAAGCCCTTTGTCACCTACAGGCCAATTCCCTGAGCAGTGGATGTACTTGCTGGTCAAAACCCCTGAAACTGACCAAGATGAGCAGATGGTAGACCTCCATACCTTTGAACTGATCAGTACAGATTGAGTGCAGGAATTTCACAGTACACCGTATTCATGTGATGGATCTGACTACAGACAGACACAAGCCTGTCCTCGTCCAGGACTGATAGCATTGTTGCATACAGCCACACACGTATCACTGAGGCATGACAGTAATAGTTGTTCTATGCTCAAAGCTACAGATTACCCCAGGTGGGTGATGAGAGCTGTTCCATGTATGTGAGGCTTTGGTAACATTACAGTGCTCATGCTGCTATTGAGTAACATTCCTTACGCTGAAGAAAGGAACCTACCAGAGACTTCTTTCCTCCTTCAGTTCTGAGGAGCTTTCAGGGATTTTCCTTCTGTGGCACTGTTTCTTTTCTCTCCCTTTCTTGCTCTTTGCTCAGTCTTTCTCACTCCTTCAGCTCTGTTTTTGCATCACTTGCCTATCCATTATCTCCCCTTGATAAGGTTATCATACTGCAAAAGAAGTATCCCTTGATACAAAACTCTGTAAGACTTTATGCTCTCAAGAAGCAGTAGAGGGTGCTCAGTGTACACTTCAATGCCTCCTTTTTCCTGATCTGGGAAAGGTGTTACTCATTTGGATCAGTTCATTTACTTGCACCACTGATCTGAGGAGCTATAGCAAGAAGCAGCATGCACTTCTGTCCTCAGGTTCCTCTCCCTCATACCCATACTGCTCCTAGTACTTCAGGGAAGACTGCAGTGCCTTTATCCCAACAGGTCTGTTTATCACTCAGCTAAGAGAACACTTGCACAAAGAGCAGCTATTGTTCGGGTAGTGCTGGTGGCAGGGTAGAAGGGGTCTTCAGCAGGCAGGGCAGGCAGCTTCTATTCCCAATGCTGGAGGAGGTTAAGGCAAAGAGAAGCTGGTGATTCTCTGCATGTCTTTGAAGGCAGCCATTGCCAATCTCTGTTTGAGTTTACTGTTGCTGGGCTGCCCCAGGAACTGTTGAACTGATTGGTCTCTTCTGTCCTGCTCCCTAATGGAAATCTGGGGATGAAGTGGGAGCCATGATAGGCAGCAATTCTGCCCCTCCCACTGGTTCCTGGCTTCACAAGGGCATGTCAGGAATTGGATAAGGCTGGCAGAGACCTGGCTGTAACAGGATGCCCCTGTCCTTTCCTTTCTTTCCGTGACAGAAGATGAGATGAGTTTATGGCACGTGGTATGTGGGGGCTGCCAAGTGGCGCTGGCCAAAGGAATGATGGGACCTCAAGAAGGGAACTTGCTACCCACCACCACAAATCAGTTTACTTTAATGAGTTCAAACCTCACTGATGAGAAGTTTGGACACAAAGCAAAGTCCTGAGTTGTAACTCAGATCCCCCAGCAAGCTGGGGCTAGGAACAGTACTCAGTAATCCTGACTTCAGATCTCCTTAACCAGTAGACATATTTATCACTGTTCTCCCAGAGTTAGGCAAAGAATTGCAAGTCCTGACTGACCCTGACTTCTCATTTTCCTTTCCACTACTTCCTTTCTTACCTTATGTTAGGGAAAGCAGGGGCAATAATGCCTGTATGGATCCGCATCCTGTTTCCTGTGTTCCTAGTTTTTGACATGGCTGCTTGTTCTGTCACACTCTGATAGAGATTTTGTTGTTCTTTAGTGGCTCATGGGACTGTTTTCATCTTGCTAGCAGAGGATGGCTGAGTAACACCCATGTGTTAGAATTATTCAGGAGAGAGTAGCAGGTCAGGACCAATTCTCAGGTTGGATTAGGTTGGGTTTCACATCTCTGCTTCTAAACATTCATTGTTCTTAAGGTTTGAGGAAAATGGCATGGGGAAGCTGCTATTTTCCCATTGGTAATCCTAATTAGATGATGGTAAAGGAAAAGAAAGAGAAATGAGAAATTCTTTGCTAGAGGTGAAGAACCTTTCCGTACCAAGAGCAAACCCAGACCATCTGCAATGCAGGGACACTTAAGATGGAGAGTGTTCAGCTCTTTTTTTCTGGCTCTTCCCTTTATTCTGGGATCTCACAGGATGCTGGAAGAAATTTCCATGCTTTTCAGGAAGCTTTTGCTTTGCAAATCTCCCTCATTATCTTAGCTTCATTGTATTTGCGATTCTAATATGTACTTTTTTACTTCAGAAATAAATCTGCTCACCATTTCATTGACAGATGATTCTGTTGCAGTTATGACCCAAGGCTTGCTACCTGTCAGCCTGCAGACAAGGAAAGAGCTCGTGTAGATACATATTGCTTAGATTAGAAGACTAAAACTCACCTTTCTGTAGAGCTTGTCAGGCAAGCACTAGCACACCAGTCATATCTGGGCAGTCACTAAAGCAGATAATTTCTTCCTTGTGTCCTGGGGCTGAAAATAAGTATTTAAGAGTGGAAAATCAGCCAATACATGTCTTCACACAGACCTCACAGCCTCAGAGATGAGGAATTTATTGACTTTCTTTCTATCCCCACATTTTCTTTCCTTATAGTGCTGTCACTAGTCTAATGATTAGGGAATAGCTGAGAATAGTTCCTGAGAAAGGGCTTTATAACCTTCTAGAACCATCTCACTTTTCTAGGCCAAAGCTTCACCCTGAGGTTTAGTTATGCTAGTATGCAGAGAGGATAAATGTACATGTTTTCTGTAGGTGAGTAAATCAAACACTAGATAAATTTAACATGCTTAGATTAGGGGCTAGTAAACTCTGGTAGTATGAAAACTGGGATACATGTAAATGATTTCACAGGTTTCACAGAATATTCTGAGTTATTTCCAGCACACTCTTTCTGTATTTCTCCTCCATCATGAAGCACAGCCTGTGTATGCAGTTATCAGTCACTCGGTCCTGACTTTCACAGAAATCTTGGCAATAGAGCACAAGCCAACAGGACCAGGTCTCTGGTGTGGACAATCAGAACACCAGAACCACTGAATTGCCTTCTCTGTGTGCTCGACAAGACCTCTCCTATCTCATCTGTGTCATTTCTTGAACCCTTATAAGAGCTAGCCTGTCTTCCTTTAATGACCCAGAGCAGAGCCCACAGCTCAGGTTTGGAGGTGAGGATTATAATCGCAAACTCACTATTGCTGCTATGTGGTCCTGTCCCCATCTGCCTTATCTGCGGAGTACTTTCTTGAAGCAAAGTGGATCTGGTTTTTGCATTACCTTAAAGGGACTGTTTCACTACGGGATTTCTCACTGCCGCATCTTAGTCCCTTAGATGCTCACGCTGCTGTGTTGCAGTAGCTGAAGCTTCCAGTGCTGGGAATGTGCCAAGGATTTAAACACCCATACCCACTATAATCCCTGCCTCAGGAATCTAGATTTGCCGGGGACTTAGTAACATGACCTGTTTTCCACCACCTCTAAACTGCTCCCTCCAGAACTGAGTTTCATCTTCTCCCATGCTTAGTTTCAGCCAAGGAATGAAATGACTTCTGAACAGCTACTGGCCCTATTAGCTTCTGCACTTCTTCTCAAAAGCATTAATATTCAGTGCTCAGTTTTGAAATAGATAAATTTTCTGTTCTCTGCTCTTTCTAAACAATCAGGAGCTGGAGGTTACGTACTTTTTACATTAGCAAAAGAGAAGAAATTGCTGGACACTTCTTTTGTCAAGGAAGAGAAGGCAAGGCTGTGCTGATCTGTCCATCTCCTGGCCATTTGCATGATTCCAGCATGAAACAGCAAGAGACAGAGCTTGACCCAGATCCTGAGGAGTCAGAAATGGAGTTCCCATGGGATTTGTAGCAGTAGCTTTTCTTAGGGAGTGAGTCAACATAGCTGAAAAGCAAGGCAGCATAGCAAGTATTAAGAGGATGGGCCATTGCAATGTTGTGCCAAAGTTACTCAGCTAAGGATGCTTCCTAAGTGGATTTTCAGTCATTTCAGTCACTCCTTCTTCCCCAGTGCTTACCATACATTACGTTCTGTCCCTCTGTGCTCATTCCCGGGCACTAGCACTTTCACTTAACCTTAACTATTAGTACTGCCCTTAAATCAAAGGCAGTGCTGGAAACTTGCCTTTCCCAGCCTTTGGCCTGCTTCCAAGTACAACAGACGTGTTAATGAGAAGACCTCATATCTAAGTGTCTAGTCAGGGCACTTGCAAAATGCCAGCCAGCACAGTAGCTGGATATGAAAAAAAGAAAGCTGCTAACGTCAGCTCAGAGCAAGACTCAAAGAGCAGCAGAGAGAGATGGTTCAAGGCTCCTTGGAGAAGTGTTATGTTCACTGGAAAACCCATTTGGGTATGGGGACTATCAGCTCCTGCCAGTGGGTAGTGGGTATCCACACCTGGCAGCAGGCAGCTGAGGAGTCAGTGGTGTACGCGTGGGAGAAAAGGTCAGGAGATTGCAGAGGACTTTTCACTTGTGAGCTGGATGATGAGAATGGTCAGTGAGTGATGAATATGAGCAGCTGGTAGAGAATTTCACCACGAGATAGTTAAGTTAGAGAGCGGGAACTCAGCGATTTTAATGTTGAGCAGGTTTTTTTTATGATACTCTGAGAACTAGGTGCCATAAGGCACATAAATCAAAGCAGCTTCTTGAAACTGAGATACTCTGAGGCCCTGATGCCCTGAGATCAGAGCAGCTGAGGTGACACTAGATAGTCCCCTGTGTACATGGGCTCTGTCTGTGCCAACAGGGAAACCACTCCTTCATGATCTGGAGTGAAAAAATAAATAACATTTTTTAAGAATCAGCTTGGTTACTTAGAAGTTTTAGAGAAACAATTTTCTTTACACGGTTTAAAAAGGCACTGTACTTTATCAGAAATCACAAAATCTTTACATTCAAAACATGTTTTTAAATATTTGGGTTATATTTATTATTCTTTTAAAGACATAATTTCAAATTTAATGTGAGTTCAAAGAAATCTTTTCAAGACTGTTCATTTACTATCCAACTAATAAAAAGATTTAAAGAGGGAAAGTGCTTCTGCTTCAGTGGCATCTCTGTAAATTTTAATGAGTTAAAGTTTTTTACTTATTGAACTGATACAATATTGACCCAAATATAAAACAATTTTATTTGTTTTCTGCCAGAAATTAGGGTATGGGAAGAATGTACTCTTCCTGTACTTTGCATTATGTTCCAAGAAAAGAGGTACATTTAAAGGCCTCTTTAAAACTCTTAGAGAGCTACATAATAATTTTGACAATTGCCTTATGAGAATGAGAATCAATCTGCCAGTTCATCAGTGTTAGCCAGTTACTTCTTGTTCTTTACATCAGCTGGTTTTATCTGTAGCACAAAGTTTGAAGAGCTTGCCTCAACATAGTTATATTTCTGCATTAGACTAAAGGTCTAATCTAATTCATGCAGAGAAGGAAGAAAGAAATCTCCCTTCATTTGGATGGAGACAGAGAAGTGAAGCACCAGCTAAACAGCATGGGAATCCCTATGGCACAGAACAAATGAGTAACTGGGCAGTAAGGAGTTAGTGTTGCTATGCTTCAAATACTATGACCATTCAAGTGGACAAATTAGAACAGGATGTGTCTGGAAGTACAGAAGTAGGACAGCACCCTTCGGGGGCCAACTTTGGCAGCCAACTTTTCTGTTCTGGTCTGTGGAGACTCCACAACACAGAACAGCACAAGAGCAGAAGTGGGGTCAGGGAGTGGGCAAGACCAGTAGAGGTGGATCAAGACCACCAAATGGCCCTCAAAGACCCCTGGCCTATTTCCAGAAAGGTCCCAAAGAATGGGCTGCTCATGCTCACTCACTTACACAAAGAGTGAGAAACCCAGTCCCAGGGTGGAGAAAACTGACCCATAAGAAGGCACCCCCACAGACCTTAGCGGGTGCTGCCAGGACCCTGGACTCTCAGCTGGATTAACTGGTGGTCTTGCCTCACTTTTCTGATCTCTCTTTCACTCTCCCCTTCTTCCCTCTGTCCTTTTATTCTTTTATTTCTCTTACTATTAGAAAGTAGGGGCAAAATATTTATCAATTTCCATTCTGACTATGTTTTGCTACTAAAACTTTGTGAGCTTTCTTTTCTGGACTCTCTTGGCTTTTGCCTTTCCTTTTTGACCATGGACATCTATGAATCTTGGGTGCTCCCTTCCCTGTAGGAGTGGGATACAACAGTAACCAAGTCTAGCATTTTCATTCAGTCCTAGCATTTTGAATTTCCTCATTGCGGCTCCCTCTTTAGCCACTGCATTGGGACACTTGAAGATGAATCTGAAGCAAAAAACACTGTATCCCATTATGGGCCCTACTGCAAACAGAAAAAGAGAATACACACCGAGCATTTATAATCCTGTGTTAATCAGCAGCTCGGCTTTTCTGAGAGGGAAAGAGAGCTTAAGGTAGTACTCCATCCCATAGAGCTGATGTCTTCAGCAATCCCTGATAGCATTACTCATACTGATACATATTTTCCTAATTCTAATATTTTATTCTTCTTTACCTGATTATAGTTCCCAGTGCCCACCGTTCACCATAATAAAGTGCTCAGATTGTGCTGATTTCCTTGAGATTGCCCAGCTTCCCTTTGCTCACTCCTCCTCTGCTTGCACAGACCTTGCTTGTATACTGCATGAGAGTTGCCTATGCCAGAGAGTAAGGACTCCTTGAATGGTGTCCTCGCATTCTCTTTCTGGATGACTTCTGGCTCTTCCAGAGCTCCTTGACAACAATGTACCCAAGCTGGCAAAGCAGAGCAGGTCCAGCCACATAGAGCAGGGTCAGAGAAAAATCAAGATCACCAGGCAAGTCTGACTTGACAAAGCAAGGCTAAGGACAAGCCTGGAAGTCAGTCCAGCATCAGTATCAGCAAGGCACAGGCATAGCTGAGACAGTTCAGGCAAGGAGCAAGGGCATGGGCTGAGCTTGAATGTAGCTGGAGCAAAAGTGGGAGAGCTTCTCCCCAGTTCTCTTTCATTCCCAGCATTTTCCCAGCAATCTGATTAAGGGGATGAGTAGCCAATGCCCCAGTGTGGGGAGCCAGGAGAGCACACTCTGGCCCTGAGAAGAGCGGTGTTCCATGTTCAGTGAGCACCCAGGCACCAGAGAGCTGGCAGAGATCTGTTTCTCTTGGTGCCTGTGCTACTGCTGTTCAGCACTGCAAGGCAGGAGTCTCCCCACAACACGACCAGTGGTCCCAAATAGCTCAGGGAGGAATCTTGAAAGGATGTGGATTCAAGTGTATATACATCAGGCAGGTATCACAGCGTCTGTGTTTTACAGGGAACGTACTAAAGGTTTACTCCATGGTCGTTTGAGTTTAGCAAACTGTCTCTCTTGTATCACAGAGATGAGTTGTTTACAAACCAAACACTGTCAGTCCATTTAATTGGCTCTTTAACATGGTGAGAAATGTTCCCTGGCAGAGAGTTCCTGGGAAACCCTCCAAGATTTGAAATGGAGAGGTCCTTCTATGCAGGAAGGAAAAACAAGGCTAGTCTCCCAGACCCAAACCTCACAATGGAACCATCCCTCTTTGGATGATGGTGAACCAAGACCAGAGGGTCTAATAACCATCTCCATGGCCAATGAAACAGTAATTTTTAGCAGTGCAAGGGAGCATCACACCATCCTGCCACAGAAGAGAGCAGCTCCCACAGTGCCCTCTTTTCTGTACAGATTTAGCACGAAGACATACAGTCCGGGCAGGTTCTAAGCCACTCAGCTTAGTTTAGGTAGGTCTGGGTCTAGATATCCTAATATTCAGGTGTCCTGATAGAGAGAGCTGGCAGAGTGTTAGCAGGACAGCTTGACTTGCTCCATTAAAGACCCCGTCTATAAGGTTGTCAGATTGGATCATTCAGAGAGGAACTGCTCAAATTATGAGGTATCTTTCCTCATGCAGTATGCAGAAATCATCAAACAGCAGGTTTTTTCCCTAAACAAAGAAAAAATGTGTTTTATATCAAGAAGTGTCTGTAAAGAAACAACAGTGTTGTTTCACAGATCTGTTTAACCCTATTCCTGAAAAAAACAATCCGCTCAGACCTGATTTCTCTGAATCACTGTGGTGCACTCAGTCAGAAGCTCAGCCCTAAGCTCAGAAGCACAGCACGAAACAGCTGCTGCAAGCTGGGTGTGACTGGGAGAGATAGAGAGGGATCTATTGTGCTCCTGGCAGCCTTGCCCTGTGTGCCTGCAAAGGCAAGCCTTGTGTCAGCAGAGGTGTGAGAGACCGGAGGAGAAAAGGAGCCCAGGCTTGGGAACAAAACAGGAGAGTAAGAAAGGAGGCTGGGAAAAGCCAGCTGGTAACAGGGGAACTAGAAGTAGCAGGACATAGAGGCAGGGCTGGGTAAGGGCCCTAGGAAGGTGTGATAACTTGAATATGAGTGAGGACATGGGGCCAGTCGTGAAATTAGCTTGTCCTAGAGCCCTTGAGTGGAATTCAGAAAGATTCAGGTCCTGCTGATGGCACAGTTGTGCCATGTCAGTGATGTTGGGAAAGACCTGCTGGCTGCCTCAGCGTGCTTTTAAAAAGCCTGGATGCAATTTGCTATGGCAGTGATAGGCATATGTCGCCCTCCTGTGGTGAACCTCCCATTTTCCCAGGAGTGAGTAGTACTTGAAGGGACTGTGGGGCCCAAACGACTAGACAAGGCTTTTATTTCCCAGTAGTTACAAATGCACCATTATTAATTTGAACATCAGTGTTTGTCTCCCACAACCTTGTCGTTATTCAGATACATTTACTGTTTTGTTTGACCAGAGCCAGACCTGCACACAAAATCCCACTATAGGTATTCCCACTGTTCTGTCAAAGCACAATTTAATTACTCCTGCCATGAAAGTGTACCAGTTTGAGCTGCACTGGTTTCATTAATTTGGTTTAATACTTTCAGTTCCATGTTGCATGCTGTGATGAAAGCCATTTGTCCTCCATTTGCCTCCATGCAGCAATGACTGACAGTGCTAATGTTATATATTTGTTATGTTGAAGTACAAACCTTTGAAAAATTAACCACTTCCATTTCTTACAATTTTATCAAAGTTCCATTACCAAGGTTCAGACTTCCCATAATAAGATCTAGTTGAACATTAAGAAATATTTATACACAGAGAATAAAATTTTTTTAAGTCAGACACCAAAGCCACAATTTCAGATTTCAAATTAAATTGTCCTGTGTTCCTAGATATTTCTGAATTAAGCAGTTGTTACAGTGAAAACTTGCCCTGGGAAGAAAAAAACCCCACCCAAAACCAACACACCACCACTGAATTCTGGCCAGGTCTCAGCTCACAAACCCTTAGAAATTACCAGCACGTCCTGCTGAAGATCTATCCAGTTACTGTCAGCTGCAAGTTGCTGTGAGCCAACCCTGGTACCATCTGCAAATCTTTCCCCCTGTCCAGTTGCAGCATCACCTGCACGGACCCCTCCCTCCTCTGCATCTTCGTCAGGATATCCAAAAATGTTGTGCAGTACACCCCATTTCTTCCTGGCACCTTACAGTTCAGAGGAGTCACAGCATCTGAACTATACCAAAGGGAAAGTAACTAAAAAAGAGTTGATAGGTGAAACTTTGAAATAATTACTAAAGGGATTCACCAATGTGGACAGGCAGTTATGCTGGCTCTGGGTGGGATGTTTATTTTCTTCACGGTAGCTGTTACGGAACTGCGCTTTAGATTTGTGACTGCTGGAAACAAACCAATATTTTCACTATTGCTGACCAGTGCTTGCACAGTATCAAGGCAGCCACTGCTTCTCACGCTGTCCCTGTCCCGCAGGAAGTAAGCTTGGGAGTGTGCAGGAGGTTGGGAGGGGTCACAACCAGGCAGATGACCTGAACTAGCCCCAGGGCTAGCCTATGCCAAAGTTCCCCAAATCAGTTATTTGTGATGGAGCCCTGTTCTCCTGGAGATGGATGAACACCTGCCTCACCCTGGAAAGTGATGAATGAACTCCTTATTTTGCTTTGCTTGTGCCTTGATTTTGCTTTCCCTAATAAACTGCCTTTATCTCAACCCATGAGTTTTCTCTTTTACTCTTTTACTTCTCTGACTTTCTCCCTCACTGCACCAGGGAGGAAGTGACTGAGTGACTGTGTGGGTCTTAGATGCCATCTGGGGTTAAACCACAACTAGAGGGTACAGGAGATGTAGGGAAAACCTAGTAAAAGGGGAATAACTGTTTCCTCACTTCCTATCACATGTAAAAGTTCACTATGAGGTGAAAGGGGTACATTACTCCCTTTTAAGTTCTATCTACAGCTGTTTTCTTTTTGTGTTAGTGAACAAAGTAAGAGATGGCTCTCTGTGAACTCAGGTATTGATGGGCTTTCAGATTCACTTACAACCATGAACAGATTTAGAATGCCAGAGTTCAGCAGCAGTAAAACTGTTTAACTGTTGTCTGTCCACTGACCTACATGTAAATGAAGCCAGAGAGTAACCATGAAACACCCACTACTCATTTTCTTACAATGACAACAAAACTTTGCATGATTTGTCCTCAGTTCAGGAAATAAACCAGTCTCACAAGTAAACTTTTCGTTTCTACCCCTTTGTTCTCTATCAACAGTCACTGAAGGGATTTTGCTTGGCTCAAATGAGGTATAGTCACAGAAAAAAACCAATCAGAACAAGACCTGCTAGCAAAGAGTGGCCAGTAAAAAGCTTCCTCTTTCCTACACTATACTGAAAATTTAAAATTATGCATATGAAATGTAACATAAGTAATGTTGGATTGATATTACAATACTTCACTCACTTTTGAGATCTGCAAAAACCCCTGTACATTAGGTTCTAGTCTACCACTTGTTTCTTGCTGATAGTTTCACAAGCAAGGCCCCTTACCAATAAATTTTACCATTCTAAGATCATATGGGGGAACTCTGAAGTAAATGCTGTCAAATTGTTGTACTATAGACATAGTTCTGGGGAAAAAACCCACTTGGCTGAATGTTTGTATCCCTGAAAAAAAGCCCTCCTTGTAAATAAATCTGGAACAGGGTACCAGCAAGTGAAAAACACAACGGGAATCATGAAATACTATACCTTTAAATCTTCAGAGTGAAGCTTCATACTTGATATATTTAATATATGAGAATTACTGGAGGCTAAAATAGTTAATAATTAATAAAATGAAAATTTATTTTAATAATTTCTGCTTGCTTCACTGAAGAGTGACAGACCTCTTAAAATGAGAATATGTGGGCTTTGCTCATAAGCAGCGAACAGTTAGCTGCAGGAGCAATGGAATTTTATTGCTGCATTATTTATGTTTTTTCCCCTATACCTTCAAGAAGTGTTTTCTATGAATATTCACACCTGTCTAAGAAAAGATGCAACAATACTTCTGAAACAAGTCTTGAAATCACCAGTGCTAAATTGTGTTTTATTTCCAACAATTAGCCATTACAGTATGTGAAACAAAAAGCGTCCAAAATAAATAGCTGAAGATGAAGCATCATTATACTACCGTCTTCGCTACTGTTGTGGCCCCTTAATGTTTCTGGTTTTCAACCTTCACTCTTCAGATTCTCCAGGCCTACGGATATCATCAATCTTCAGGATCATTCTAACAACTTGAGTTGCCAGAGAGATTTGCTGTTTCTTACCAATCAAGGTTTCTATAACATGCTGTTGCTTCATATCTGCCAAAAGGAAGCAGAAAAATTAGACACCCTCCTCAAATATAGATATTGTATTTAGTCTGAAATAGCAATTTCCATGAAATTTTAAAGAATATTTTGAAATTATTACTCTTGGCCACTGGTTTACAAACACCATTTGTACAAATTACAGTTTGGGTTTGTTGTAAGTCTGGGTTCTTACCAAAGATCCTGGGACATTAAGATCCAACTATTTTCCCAACTAGGTCTTCCCCAATTGTAGCTTTTCACCATTCTGCATAACTTTTTGAAAAGCATGGTTTCCATACAGATATATTAAAAGCACCCTAAGGGTTGAGCAACCACTAAAGAAATGCAAGTTCAAATGCTGTAAAACAGAAACACCTCATCAAAGAGAGGTTATGAATTTACCAATTCTGCAATTTACCACGTTTTTTTTTGAAAGTGTACATCCAGATGAAAGTTTTTATACACTCGCTCCTTAGTCTTCACATGCTTGTTACAGGTCCGTATGTGCAAACTTACTGGTGTGAACAAAGGTATAAAAGTATTTTCAGCCTTTTGTTTACTTCTTTACAAGTTGTTTCTCAAAACAACTGTTTGCAAGGCTGCAGCGTAAACTGGATCACTAAAACTGAAGTATTTAAAACACAGCCTGCTCTTGTGTCATTATGAGAGTAGCTCTTCTTCCTGTCTCACAATGTCAGCCAACATCTTCAACAAATCTTGCCAACAAATAAAGCTTTTCAAGCAATTTATATTTTCTTCCTAATAGACATGCATGAATCTCTCCACCAACACTGCCATTTATTATGATAAGATGCAAGAATTTGAATTATTGAAGTGATTCCAGGTTTTAAAAAAACAACAGTAAGCCTTTTCATCTTAGAAAGAAAACCCTTTTATGCTCCTCCTCCACAGTTCTTACCGTTTGTTCCTTTCTGCAAACAATCAATGCCGAGGGCTGGATTATTTTCTTTCACTTGCCTAGCCCGTACTTCCGTCATAGTCTGTATTGGATTCATTCCACTGTTCTCCGAGAGTGCCATGGGAATTACCTCCAGGGCATCTGCAAAAGCTCTAACGGCATACTGCTCCAAAGATGGGCACTAGAGGAAAAGAAATTTAAATTAATAAGTTATGTCAGGAAAAGCAATTTTCATACTAGCTGTAAAATATGTACACATGACATGCAGATTTTAATGGGCATATAACAACTGAATGAATACCTCTGGATGGTAACTACTTGCAAATTAAAAAGACCCCAACAAACTGCCCTTATCATAATAGGAAAAATAGTACTAGTAATGACTTTCACAGATAAGGGAAGGAAAAATTTTAATGCTGGTTATCAGTGAATGTCAGAAAGTTCCATAATATCCACGTTTTGGAAGATCTTTCATGTTTTTCTGGAATCTCTAAAGCCAGACTTGATCCTTCATAAATTCAAGACAATTTTAACTGTTCCCTTCTGACCTTATCTGCTGCTTCACTGACTGCCAAGGCACAAGAAATTTCAGCTGCGCCACCACCATATACAATACGATTATCACGAACAAGATTCCGGATTACACACAATGCATCATGAAGAGATCGCTTTGCTTCTTCAATGATCTGGAATTATAAAATAGCATGTATTTTACAACATACACATCTGAAGGTTATGAAGATCTATTTCCTAATACAGAAATGAAAACTGTAAATAAACTGTAGGATCTTACTGTGGCTCTAACGCAGCTCTACTGCCAGTATGCTATATTACTTAAAAATACAGAATGTTAGACAACTAGTGACAAAGAAAGAATAAAAATATACGTATAATTTCAATGTTATTTATTGAATCTGTAATTTGAAAGGACAAAGACTTACATAGCAAAGTTTTCAATCTTGCATATTTACAAGACAAAAACCACTACAATTGAAAAGCCAACATTATTTCCAGACTGCAATTTCTGTCAACTCCCAACTTTAATAGATGTAGGAGGATTTAACAAGTCATGCTAGCCTTTAAAACAGTATTTTTACTTCCTTAAAGAACTTTTCAGGGTATGGTCTTTTTTCCTGAGGTTTTTCACTCCGACTGAAAAAGGATTTGACCTATAGTAAATATAATTTACCACTAAGAGTACAACCAAAACCCAGGTTAACTACATAAGCATTCAAAATGCTGTCCTTCTGGGAGGGTGAGGCAGCGTGTAGAGTATGTGTTGGTTTGGGTTTTTTATTTTTCATTTTTTTTAACTGGACTAAATCAGAAATGTTACAACTAGGTCTAAAATAAAACCAGATCTTTCAAAGATGCTAGTATGTACTCACAAAAGGAGAAAAAAACAAATTAAGAGCATCCATAAGTGAAGTTATTTCTATACTTATGAGCTATACAGTCTAATAGTGAGAAACCAAAGTTTTCATTTAAAAACATAGGGTGTAAATCTAACAAGTGACTTCTGATACATAGCCATGACTGTCTACAACTGTTTCTCCCTTCTACTTGTCCACACTGCTAGGAAAACATAGACAAATATCAAGAATGGTTTATTAATATGCTTCAGAAAGAAACTACACATTCTGCAACTTATGTATCAAATGTTTGTAACAAATGAAGCGACTCACCATTTTATTTCCTCCTCTAATGAAAATGGTCACAGCTCTGGAATTCTGACACTGTTCAATGAGAAGCATTCTGTCCTTTGTTGTTCCAAAGGAGATCTCTCGGACCACACCCGCAAACCCCAGTTTCTCTGCTGTGAGTTCGCAGAAGCGAGGAACAATGCGTCCTCCAGTTGCAATGGCAATTAACTGAAGTTAAAACAACCACCAATTATTTTAAGAAGAATTTTCCATTGTGTTTTTCATAATATAAAATTAGTGGAGAAGAATCTGTCAAATGCCTTCTCCAAAAGGTAAATTCCCATCACTTGAAAGTATTTCAGGCAATGCTTTGTTTCTGCAAACTGCAAGACTAAAGCAGAAACATTCCTAGACACCTAAACTAATATACACACAATCCAATTATAAACCATAATCCCATTCATTGTATGTTCCTCCACAGATCCCCAGGGATTTCTCTCCAATACCCACTCATGCACTCGATTATGTTGTTCTCCCAGAAAGCCTGAACTTTTAGCTGGTACAGCTTATTAGGTAACAAATGTTTGACAACTGGTACACAACCCAATTTTACTTACTTCTATTTCAGGTCCACCAACCCAGCGAACAGCAGGCAGCTCATTCTGGAGCAGCAAGTGATTTGCCTCATCATCAAAACCCCACTGGCAAATAGCAAGGTTTGCACCAGTGTCTTTTATCTGAAAACAACGCAAATCATCAATCTTCTGATCAGAACTAACACAGGAAGGAAAAACAATCTCTTCATGGTTTTAATTATCACAATTTTCTCAAAATAGACTTCTGAGAAAGAACCCTCTGGCACAGACATCAAAATGTATTTTAAACCAATGTGGTATCTCTTTCTTACATGAACTTTTATTCATAGTATTAGAATTGCTTGTATGTCACCTCCTACAAGGCATAAATTAATGCACTATGCTGTTTTCTGTAAGGCTATGAAAGACGAAGAAAACAGAAATAATCCTAAAGACTACCTGCTTCACCATCTCTTCAAACTTCTCTTTTTCATATTTCTGCAGTGCCTTGTAGTCATCCACAGATGTGACATCAAGCTTATGTTTGGTTTTAGGTTTAGGTGGTTCAAATGGACAAGTAAGGATTGCAATTTTAACATCTTTTAGCTCCTGTAAAATAAAAAAAAAACAAAACGCCAAAACAAAGTTGAGTTTGGACCTCATTAGCACCTCTTTCTTGTTTTCAAAACTTACAGACATATTTTTATAAACACAGGCATAGGAGGAAATTATTCTTATAATATATATAACTTATTCTCAAGTGGAACTAACTATAAATAATTCTGTCAAGAATCTCTGTAATGCACTTAGAAAAACTCCACAGCTTTTAGCCCTTAATAGTCTTTACTGCTGATGCCTTTTTACAGTTTAATTTTTAGAGACCAGAAAAAAATTCAATGAAACCATTATTCACCCTATCCACTGTGACCGAGAACTAATCTCTTTATAGCAACTTTTCAAGTACTACCTGACTGATATTTTTCACCAGCCTTCCTTTTTACAGAAGAAACAGCACCACTAACAAGAAAAAATATTTAAAAATAGTAGAAATTTTAAATTGTCTCCATTTTTCTTGAGATACACTGCCCAAAAACTTGGAGACCTTACTTACACTAAATATAATACAAGGACAGCTCCTGGGGTGTTCCAAACAGGACAACAAAGAAACTCGAAGGTTAAGAAGCATTTCATTAAGGATATTAAGCCTGTCACACACTATGGATGATTATTTCTGCTTAAACATAATTCTGCACATGTCCTCACTTAGTAGGACAGCAATTCCTCCCCCTGCCATAATCTCTCAGTACTGTTATAAATTCTAACTTGGTCTCTTCCAACACGAGCAATTTCATTCTCCTCTCTTTATACATAGGTGACAAGCCAAGCCAAACCACAAGAGTGTTTAAATACTTAATAAATGCCAAGACAGCATTTGAAGACAGTCTTATTTAAGCCATCACATGTGACAGACACACACAGGGACATCACTTACTTTAGGCATCTGTGGATGACTGAAATCTTTATCCACAATCACTCCTTTAACCAACTGTGTATCTTCCAGTCTACCTCCCACTTTGCCTTGTACTTTGATCAGTTCAAAATCAACATCTTTACGTTCCATGTCTGCTACTGTCAGTACAGCATTCACAGCAATTTCTGCCATTTGTCTGTGACAACGGTTAACTCTATGTTCAAAAAAAATACAATTAATTGCAATACATTCTCTCAATTTGGAAGAAAAAAGTTAATCTGTCCATCTCAAACAGCAGAAAGCATCACTATAGCTAAAAACTTTTAAAGAGAGGGTCCCATTTGTTTATTCAGGGAAATAAAAGGTGCTGGGTATGGCAGAAGACAGAACATATAATATGGTTGGTGTAAGCAGCTTTTGTGGACATTGTCTTGATACAGATTTTAAACAAGTGAGGAGAACTAACTACTAATAAACATTCAAGTGACAGAAACCACTGTTAAGACAGCTCTGCAAATGAAGCCCTTCCAATGTCTGAACATACACACAAAGACCATACAGGAAAATGAACTTATGGAACTATGTCAAGTTATAATTTTTTGAGGAGAAAAAGCCCCACAACAAACAAAATCTGAAACATAACACATAATTATTTTTAAGAGATTTATATTACTCTTGGAATTTGCTATGATGCAGAAGTCTGGAACTAACATGTCAGAATGAAGTTGATTGTGCAGCTGTTTAAGTTAATGGAACTGACTCTTTAGAGACAAAATATTCACAATTTCTTACCCTGAAACATGAGTCCACTGAGAAATTAGCCAAAATGAAACACGAGAGCCTTAAGCAGCACTCCAACAATGCAAACAATTTAATAATGCTTCTGAACACCAGGATTTCTCCTTCCACTCAAAACATTCTTAAGTTTTTGTGACTTACACTTTAGACCCCAGAGTTGTCTTTGCTGTCTGGATCAGAGGCTCAATGTTCTGTGGATCAACTGGAAAGCTGTCACTGATTTTGTCTAAATGCTCAATAGCAATTCGGGCTGCCTGTTCATAACCGTCTGCTATTCTGATGGGGTGAATACCTCGATCTAGTAATTGCTCAGCCTGTTCCAATAATGCTCCAGCCAGAACTAAAAATAAAAAAAAAAAAAAAAAAAAAAAAAAAATTTTACTCTTGATTGGAGCNAAAAAAATTTACTCTTGATTGGAGCATCATTTTAAATGCATTATCAACAGATTAAAAAAAGCATATTTTCTAATTTTTTCTGCAATATTTTAAATAACTCTAAACAAGCCCCTACTTACTATGCTTAGAAAGAAAATCGCATTATGGCAAGACCAAAAAGAAGCACAGGCATCAAGGCAGGACAGCTAGAATATTATGGAAAAAAATTATACAGAAAAATGTTTAAAGTACAAAGAAGGCTCTCAGCACTACCTTAAAATGTAACCATACTTAGAAAAGATGAAAAAAGACAAAAGTGTCTTTCTGATTAGAAAACTTTTAATACAAGAACACTGCAGCAATAAACACTCTAAAGTGCTACAGAAAAGCCACTGTTACTTCACACAGGATTTCTCAAAATAGCTGAAGAAGTTTGACATTAACTCTGGAAAAGCTCAGTTAAATTTAAGATACTTTCTTACCAACAACTCCAGTAGTTCCATCCCCAATCTCATCATCTTGAGATTTAGCCAGCTCCACCATAAGTTTGGCTATCTGGTGATCCACATCCATCATATTCAGGATGGTAGCGCCATCATTTGTCACAGTCACCTCACCATCCTTGTCCACCATCATTTTATCCAAGCCTAAAAATACACGTTCAAAGGATGAAGGAAAATCTAGAAAATCCCCCCAAAACAATTACTAAGGGAGAACCATTAAATGTGTTTCATTATTACCATTGGGCCCAAGGGATGTTCTCAGAGTACTTGCTACAGCCTTTGCTGCCATTATATGAGACTAAAAGACAAAGGAGAAAGAAGGTAAATCATTACCATGCATTCCAAAACCATAACAATAAGCCAAGAAAAATACAGCGAGTAACACAAATTTAACTAACAACAACCGATCGTGACTGAAAAAAAAAATAAATCAATATGTGTGTATTGTCTTCATGCCAGAAGCATTTGCTATGGCTTTTCTTGTGTTGCTTGTACTGGCTCCACTAAAGAATGCAAAACCAGAGCAGCCAGAGCGACAGCCCCGAGGTTTAACGCAGGGCAGCAACAGCAGCAGGCAACGCTACAAGGGGAAGCCAGGGCAATGTTACTCATGACAGAACGGTTTGGGTTGGGACCTTGAGAATCACCCAGTTCGAACCTCTTGTCATGGACAGGGACACTTTCCTCTGAACCAGATTGCTCAGAGCTCCATTCAACCTGGCCTTGGACACTGTCGTGGATGTGGCACCCACAGCCTCCCTGTGCAATCCCTGCCAATGGTCACTCCCCTCCTTCATCCGTATTTGTGCCACCCGCATTCACACACGGAGCCGGCTCGCTCGTTCCTCCTGCTCCGGGGCCCGGCGACGGCCCCGGGAGGGGCTGGGGAGCTGCTCGGGGCCCGCGGAGAGGGGCCACAGCCCCAGAGCCCCGCAGCTCCGGGGCGGGTGCACGGCACGGACACGCCGCGGGCCCCGGGGCCGATGCCTTCCCTCTCCCTGCATCCCTCCCTCCCGCGCTTGCGGGCCTAGGCCAGGCCCATCTGCCCTGCGCCTCGGGCGGGGCTGGGACGAGCGCGGCACCGCCTGGCCCCCGCGGGCTCCATCCTCCCTCCCCCGCGGCGGCACGGCGCGGCGCGGCACGGCGCGGCACG
>VWZF01003334.1:0-22493 GCA_013396755.1 Sclerurus mexicanus
CAGCCATTCTGTGATTTTATGACAAGGGGATTTCATTGAAACTATTGTCAGAGTTTGGGAAATAAAGGAATGTGGACACAATAGTTTGAAAAAAGACGACAGTGAAGAAAGAACACATTTCTCTATCAGACACACACAATTTCCTGAATGGCTAAACTGGGGAAAGTACTTTGCTGATAGCTCCTTTAACTTTTAAGATGCAGCCAGCTTTGTTAAGGTTACCCAAGAATATGGAAAACACAAACTGCTTCTACGTTTGGTTCCCACATAGTACAAACAGTGGGACACCCTATTTTCCCTTGCACATAACAATTCCTTTTGTATAAAACAGAACTGTGCTTAGTGGGAAGCTCACAATAGCTTCTCTTTGTGACAGGCTCTCCATCAAACCTCATTTTAACTGTTCTAGAAAAACCAGCACAATTCACAAACTTGTGTTCTTTTCCTCACTGAACATCTTTTTCATTTTTGCATCAGAGAGTGTTCCCCATGCCTACAGGCTGTCAGGATTTGGTGATTTGTTTCAGTTGCTCCATCCCTTCAGGACTCCTCTGGACCCCTTTTCACAGAGCCTTCTCCCTTGCGTGTCAAATCCACCTCTTTCCTGCTGATCTGCAACTTTAATATCTCTGAAAAATAAACAAAAAACCCCACAACTCCTGTTCCTTCAGAACAAAACGAATGACATATTTTAGTTTCAGAGTGGGGTTCTCTGGTGTTAATAAATTGCAACATTTGAGGCTTCTTTTAGAATTGTGTCCCTACTGTGTTGCTTCCCTAAGGTCTTGTAGGAACTCACAGCTGTTCTTTCAGTCCTTACCCTTTCCAGCCATTTATTCACACAGATTTTAGGCCCTTGCTCCTTTACCAGATTTGGATTGCGTGGACAGCGTGATCATCTGATTTTCCTGGCTATTTTTGTTTGGTTTTAAGTTTCCCACTTTTTTGGTGTATTGTTTTAGAGGGATGTGGGGTTTATGGGCATAGCAACAGTTACAGAGTGTTTTTGTGCAGAGAGGCTGTAAATTCAGCATATGGCAGCATTCTGTTTTGGGCAGGGAGGCAAGAAGGCATGTCAGGGATCTAAAAAACATTGATTACAACAACAAATGTATTTTTACTGCCCAAAGCTGAGTAAAAAAGAGGAATTGATCACACTATTTCTATAGCAAATGGCATTTTGCTTTTAGGCTTTATTGCTTTAGAAAGCCTAGCAGAACAAACGTGACATTTTCTGGGATGAAGTTTTATAGACATAATTGTTCCATTTTTCATTTCTGTCGAATAGCTGCTCCATATAAACAGAAAATATCTAGCTGTCTCCTTTCATCCCCCTCCCCAAAAGGCAGTGAAGTAAAATCCAGGGCAGTAACCTAATCACTAAGCTGTTTATGCTGAAACACATACCTAATTCTAATGTTGCATCAGGAGTAGCTGCTTTTTAATTATGCAATTTCTTTTGTATTATTTTTTTCACTTGTGTAATTTGGTTTTCTAGTCTTTGTAATATCTCTGTGGCATTGCAAATACTATGGGGTAATTAGGAGATGAGGATGTGAGACTGGATTGCAGGGAAGTGCAGTGGCTGCTGGCACATGGTGACTTTTCTTATCATTATGAGAGTGACAATATTTTCATTTTAGCTTTTGAAATCTTTATTCCAGGAATAAAATTTCTTGGATTTTGTTGGAAAAACATTGCAAATCTATTCTATGGAAGACATTTGCGCTTCTTATTGTAGAAACAGAGGACACACAAGCTATGGCATATCAACATACCCTCTAAATTTCCCAGAACCGTTATCCAAGGAGTACTGTTCCTAGAAGAGGTTAACATACATCTAGTAGTGCCAGCTCCTTGAACTAGATGCAGGTACATTCTGTGAAGGCTGCACTCACAGAATGATTGTGTCACAAATACACACATTGCACAGGTCATAAAACATGTGAACACACCTAACCAAACCAAACAATTCACCACAACAGACTCAAATCCACAAAAATAATGTTTAATGGAAAAAAGAGCAGGGGACATCTTGGGTGCTGCAATGGCCCTCAGTCCTTTTAATACCATAAATTTTTCCTACATGAAGGTGTTCATCCAGATTTCATCCAGATGATGTCCACACTATCTCCCATAATATCCTCAGGAACAGTGTTGTGCTATTTGGTGTACTACTTATGTATAACTTGCTTAGCAGAACAGCTTAGCTTTAGTAGCTAAATTTGCTGAAGCCTTAGGCTCTTAACTAAGGCTGTTAACTAAAGCTTAACTAAAGCTGTTAACTTTCACCCAGATATACTGAACTTTTACCTAGTTAAGTCAAAAAAAGCCCCAGAGCCAGTTCGAGCTGGAAGACAAGGAATCAAGAAAGGCTGGTGCAATCAGCTGTTGATGCTGCAACCTTGGAAGTAAGAGAAGAAACAGCCTGAGTAAAGACAATGAAGGGACACAGTGGAGAACAGGAAGACCCCAGACCCTAATGTAACTCCTGGTCAGAACTGTGGGAGGGATGGGAAATTTAGTTTGTAAAGGTATAATTGCCCAGGGATGGTTTTGTTTGGAGTCTCTCTTCAGATGTGCCCAGCTTGACCTGCTCCACATGTTGGATAAATAAACCACTGAGTTACTCAGCAGATTGTCAACTCACCTGCTGCAAGAGGAGCTTAGGACTGAGTCCTGTTGATTGTGCCATAATTTGTGAAAGTTGGTGGAATTTCCTCAACAAACAGACTAGGTCAGTGGACAGTGGAGTGAATTTAAAACTCACTAACTACTGAGCTGGAAGTGTTTTGGTCAGGAGCACAAAGTCCACCTGAAGGCTGGTCACGAGTGGTGTACCCCAGCGGGTGATACTGGATCCATACTCTTCAACAGCTGGATGATGGGGCAGGATGATCCTCAGCAAATCTGCAGATGTTGCAAAGCTGGTAGGAGTGACTGATAACACCAAGTGATTGTAGGAACATCCAGAAGGACCTTAACAGGCTGAAGAAATGGGCTGACAAGACTGATGAAGTTTAACAAAGGGAATTGCAAAGTCCTGCACCTGAGGGAGAGTGATCCCATGCACCAGTTCAGGCTGTGGTCTGGTCAAATGTACAGCAGCTTTGCATGAAAGGACTTGGGAGTCATGCTTTGAACGTGAGTCAGCCAAGTGCACCTGCAGCAAGGGATGGCAATGATATCCTGGGCTGCAGGAGAAGTGTTGCCAGCAGGTCCAGGGAGGTGAGAACCAGACTCTTTTCATGGCTGTCCACTGGTGAGCAAGAGGCAGTGAGCACAAATTGCAAGATAAAGAAAAAATAAAGTCCATTTATACGTAAGGCAGAAATGGTTTTACTGTAAGAGTAATTGAGCACAAGCACAGATTTCCCAGAGAGGCCATGGAGTCTCCATCCTTGAGGAGATCTGAAACATGATTCAACATATTCCTGGGCAACCTAGCCCATCTGATCCTGCTTTGAGTAGGGGTTTGGACTAGGTGGTCTCCAGATACACATCCCAGTGTCACTAGGTCTGTGATTCTTTTATTTATGTACACTTGCTGGTAGACAGAGTTTATGCAAGGGATAAAAAGATACGGAGCTTATTTATAGCTGTTCTACCAAGCTTATGTGGCACCATCAAGAGCTCATTGTAGCAATCATTAGCAAACAGCTTCTCAGCCCCACTCAAAATCTTAGACAATTAGATGAAACTCAGTGACTCATCTGTTTTCACTTTGAAACAAAGACCTTAAAAAAAATGACTTGAAGGCAAAGCAGACAAAACCAGAACTACGTGCCAAAAATAGTAAATAAATGTACTTCTCTGAGCAGTGCGTGCATTTCTTGGTGTGTCTGTGATTTCTTGGTGGGAAAAGTACGTGGGTAGCTGGCTGTCAACCCCCTTCCGTGATGGCAGTAACTTCAGATTCAAAGAATCATAGAATGGTTTGGGTTGGAAGTGTCCTTTAAAGCCCTAATTTTCCTCAAAGACTGTAGGCATAAATTTTTAAGGCTTAGTTATCTATCACAAGATGCCTGCTCAGGAAAGATCTTTACAGACTGTAGTTCCTCCTGAATTGCAAACCTCCTCCAAACTGCAGTTTTCTCCTGAAAGAGGAGTTAGCTTCCCTTCTTCCTTGCAAAATATTTTTAATGACTTTCTGCTCCTCAGTAGGAACACCCCCCACACACTAGTTCACTCACAATTCTTACTACTCACAGGATGATTAAACAGTTTTCCTCTTTTCTTCAGTAACTGCTCTTGCTGCTGCTGTTACGATGGATGAGGATGATTACTCAAAAATAATACATTTAGACCTGGCAAGTTTGCCCAAACTATGCAACTATCTCAACCTTAATCTGAGGTTAATTAGTTTTGGAAATACTTATGAGGTATCATAAAGCAAGGATCCATGGACGTTTCATGAGCAGTGTGAGTCCAAGGACTTTATTGATTCTGTGTGAAAGAAAAAGCTTCAGTCATCTCATGTTCATGTCAGTGCAGAACGGCTTAAAGGGAAAATACAGAACAGCAGTTTGCAATGATGAGGGATGAGCTCTGTTATTGAAAATTCTCACCATTGAGACGTTGTTTAGTGAGATGTCTCTATAACTGAATTTGTCACTTCAGTTGATTTCCATGATACATTAAATGATAGGCCAGGTATTCAACTGGTTTCTGTGGATGCATCTCCACTGATTCAATCCAAGTGCTCAGATTTGCCATAGCTGGCGACCCAGTACATGGCTTTTGACCCACGATTATAACTTCTGAAAGCTGCTGTATGAAGGTGCAGTAAGTACCTCCAGTATTGCAGTTTCATTCCTCCCTGAAATACTCTTTAGCTCATTACATCCTTTCCCAGACTGCATTTATTATTGTTCACCTGTCAAATCCTTGGAGTCTTTGGACTGTAAGGAAGGAAGAGCTAAGTGCTGGCGTCTGACACTTGCTTCTTATCTCTTGAAAGACATTTTAGAACATGGAGTAGTGGTTTGTGTACTGGATGAAAGATTGGTTTGGAATGGGTTTATGTCCTAAAGAAGGACATAAACTAGAGTATGAATAAAGAGGTCTCCCACAGAAACTGAAACACTGGCAACAATAGCCAGCAGGCTCAGGGAGTCACAGCAGCGTGGAGAAATTTGTCTGACTGGGAACAATGTGTGGGTGACTCCTGCTTTCACTTACTGCTTGAGACTGGAGCCAGCTAGTCCCTCCTGTGAGTCTCGCCAGGACTACTCATTCCTCTGGTCCCTTCCCCTTTATTTCATTTGGAAGGCATTGAAAGGCATTCAAGGAATTTATGCCTTGAAAATGATGAGGTGCATCAATAGCAAGTTTTGGTGAGGATGGTCCCTACTCCATGTGCATGTGGTCTGCCTGACATATGAGACATGCCAGATGTCCACTGGTTTACCTAGAATAATTTTGACTGGCCTCCAGGCTGTGTGGAAATGTCAGAAATTGTCAAATTCCTGTCAGCCATGGTAAAACTTCAAGGGAACAAAAACATTTCCAGGGCACTTGCTTGAGCCCATCTTTGATTTTTATAACAAAACGCAATTAGATGAGTGAAAACAGTGAGCAGAGATGGCAATATAGTTTATTTCTACCTTTACTTACCAGAGTCTTGCATTGTGCCATCCCTGCTGCATTAACTGAATGAGAAAGTTGTGGGTGAGGGAAAAAAAATCTGGCTGCAGAGAAATGCATAAGATCATCTGCCCAAATAATTTTTGTGTGTGGACCTTTCCTTAAAAAACAGACAAAATATCTGCTTGATTATAAATGGAAAAAAAAAAAAAAAGAGAGAGAGAAGAAATCGCTTTTATTTTTCTTTCTCTTACTCTTCAATTGTATGAAAAGATATAGATGGTTAAGGAAATGCAAATAATAAACACAAGAGCTCGGGTATGACTCTATGGTACTTAGTCATGTAATGATTCCATTTTGAAGTCAGTGTGGATTAACTATCTTTAGGCACATGAACTGCAGCTCTGATTTTCCTGCCAACCACTGCCCACCTTTCACTTCAGCAGACCCCTCAGCACCAGAGCAGTGGTGAGATCTCAGCACTACCTGCAGCAGTTGCTGTGAAACCTTTCCCAGAAGGGAAGGCAGTGTCACCTCTGCCTCTGCCTGGCGCTTCATACCCCCCAGCTGGGGGCTGTACCTGTGCACCACAAGCTGCTCCTTCAAAAAATTAGAATATCACCAGAAGTGCAAGGCTTCCCACAGGAATTCTTGATGTATCGCATTTATAAGGCCTCCATGGGGTCTGGGGAAAATATACTTTTGGTCTGGAATTAGGCAAGTGCTGCTGGAGCAGTGCTGCCCTACAGCCTGGCTGGATTTTCCAGATGAGCCATCTTTCAGAGCTGTATAAATAAAAACCAGTGGATTCTAGTATTTAAGTGGCCTACAGAATTCTTTGAGTGATGTCCACCCACCCAGTATTATTGTATGTACCTTCTCTCTATGGACACAGATGCCAATGTTTATGCTAGCTGGTCTAAATTTTCTACTGCCATTTATCAGGAAGTGAGCTGCATTTGGGAGCAGTTCCAAATTCAGCCAAGGCAGTTTATTTTCCAAAGAAAACACTGTTGACAATAGAATTGGAGTTTAGAGACTGGATCTTCTAAATGCACAGAGAGATTCAAAAGTTGCTCTCTAAAATACGGAGCAAATACACTAATTGGCCTCTACACACCATCCCAACACAGTCCCTGCCTATTTGTGTACATTAGACTGGACTTTTTCTGGTGCTTTTGAAAAAGGCTCAAGGTGAGGGATTTCAGCAGTTCACAAGGTTTAATGTTGCATGGCACAGCCTGATATTTTTTGCAGGTTTATATTGGCCAATATTTATTGAATTTTATTGAAGAGCTGTATTTTGTTTACATTCTGGCTGGGATTTTGAAATCCCTTCGCCAGACACCCACAAATACCTTACTCCTTCTAAAAGTACAGGTTGTACAGAAAAGAGGCAATATGCAGCCTGTCAAAACCACGTTAAAGGGAACACACTGTTACTGGAACTCCAAAGGATCCATGTAGCTCCACGACCTTGCAGTTTTGGTGGCTCTGAGGGGCTTTGCAGCATCTGCCCAGCCTTGGTAATTCCACACAGGCTGCAGGAGAAAGACCTGGCAAGACCTAGGAAGGTTTCTGGAGTCTCCAGGAGCAAGGAAAGAGAAGGGAGCACAAGGCCATGGCTGGGGTGAGACTCCTCCTTGCTGCATATACGCTCTCGACACCCAACTCCCAAAGGATGGCAAAGAGCCCATCCTACCTCAGAATCTCTCAAGGAGCAAAATCATGGCAAAACAACAATAGGGAAAGAGCCTTGAAAGCTTTTTCTTACTTCTTAAAATAGCTCTCCTCCGTGTACCCGCTCGCCCGCCCTCCCCACCATTTTTTGGCAGGGAGCTGGCTGTAGCAAGTAATTAAAGAGGGACTTTCATGCTGGGACAAACATGCAGAAATGAAAATATTTTACATTCTTCTTTGCCAGTATGTACATTTCTGAGTAAATATTATTAAAGATGCTTGCATGAGCAACACAGCTTCTTCTCTGGAAGGCCAGATGACTTTCCCTGGTTTTATTCTGCAGTTAACAAGATGATGTCTGATCACAGTTATATCTATTCCCTGAAAAAATTATAAAGCAAGGATTCATTTTGCAATTATCTAGGAACAGAATGAAGCAGGTGACACTGTATAAATCAGAAATGACATTTATAAAATGTAATTCACTACAACATATTGTGTGGAAGAGAAAACTGGCTTATACTCTTTTTAACACTTGGCCTTGGCATTTTCATATTTAATTTCACGTTCATTTTGAAATCATAAAAACTTTACCAAAAAAAACACCTAAAGCAACCAAACAAACAACTCTCCTAAAGCCCCAAACCAGTTTTAGAAGACTTTTTAAAGCAGCATATATGGCAAAAATCCTTTTCAGAAAGAATTTTGCCTGGACTAGGGAATCAGGACCAGTCCTGGTCAGACTTATGCCAAATTCGTTCAGAATCACTGAACTCCTCAAAAGATTTCCTTTATTTTCATAGTGGTACAACACATCCCAATCTTCCACTTTAGTTTACTGCTTTTTTTTTGTGATGATAAATTGTCCTCCCACAACAGCAGCATCAGTTTTAGTTTTATCCATCTCCATGATCAAGATTTATGTTTATAATAATATTTATACTTCCTTCTCTCTGTTAGGAGAGGAAAAATTATATATTATAATTAGGCAGTGGCAACAAACAAGATGTGTAATTGCATTATTAGTGTGTGTGAATTCAGAATAGGAAGCCCTGTGAAACTTTGCTTGGGAAAAAAAATGCCTTGGGCTTGCACAGTAGGTGACTGTTACCTTGCCAGCTATTGCCAGTCTCAAAACACCAAGACTTACCATATTAGTTCACTATGGGTCAGATTCATTCCTCAGCAGTGGACATTTAAATGTTAGTTGAGTTTCACTGAAGCCTCTGAAGGGGAAACATGAGTGAGCCCTATGCCTTTTCCATGTGCTCTCCTTGTGTGTGAACATCTCTTCCAGATATATTAGCATAATAACAAAGGAAGACAGAGAGGAAGAAAATTAAAATATAATTGAAATTAAACAGCATGAAAGAGGTTTTAAATTATGTATTTTTACATATATATTTGTGCATGTGTTTACCCACAACAGGTTTACCTTACCTTCTTAACTTCACTGACTTTCCCAACTAGCTTTACCAAATATGCAAATTCACCAACCCAGAGATATTAAAATATATTGCAAAACATTTCTTTATCGCTGAATTAAAATTTATATCCTGTAATATAGAACCTAAGATTAGAGAACGTGTTCAACTCAATTATTACTTAGCGCTGCACACCAGAGTTACATTTCCAGCACAGAAGATAAAAGCAGGTCCTTTCCATTAAAATTCCTGGGCATCACCTCTTATGCAATAATTACACTGAGGTTCAGTCTTCAGATGCTGCTGCTCTGAATAAGCAAAGTTTAGTTTATTTTGAGTTCTAGCTTAACCAAGTGAGGTTCAGAACATGGTCTGGAACCTGCATAAAAGTGGGTGTTGTGAGCCAGGGAGTACATTTGCAGTATACAGCAATATTTGTTACTTCTGTTCAAAAAAGGCTTTTTTTCTTTGTCCGTTAAAGTTTAACAGTTTTGTACCTTTGCACAAAATAATCCTATATTTTCTGACTTTAGGGAAATGCTTTTGAAGTCTCCCTTTCAGTGAAGCAATAATTAATAAATGTCTTTTTTGGTAAAGCATTGCTGTTAACAGGGTACAGCCACTACAGTAATTAGTGCATACCAAGGCAGGCACGAAGCCACCATCCTTTGAGAGTGGATTCATGACATGTGGTTTTAAGTGTGTGATGCTCCCATTAGTCCTGCCCTCTCTCCACTCACAAATACCAAGAAAACAGCATTTATTGTGGGATTTCTTTCCTCGCCCTCAGAGAACAAATATGATCTGCCTGGGGTGGCCTGTAAGTGTCCAGTGCAAACCTCAGAGGCAGCTCAAAACACCAGGGGCTGCGACACAAACATGCCCTAGGAATCCAGCAGGGAATGAAACTCCCAGTGAGATCCCTCTGCGCAGTTTGATGGACAATTATCGCGGCTGCCAATCCAGTGGGGGCTGAGTAAATGGGGTGGGTGGGCGGCCACCGAGCCCCAGGGAGAGCTTTGCCTTGGCTGTGCCTGCTGTCCGTGTGTGACCACATGTGCCTCCCTGGGCAGTCTGCATGGACACCCAGCCGGAGGGAGCTGCTGGGCAGCAGGACCGCTGCTGCTGGCTCTTGCCCTGTGCGCGCTCTCCTAATTGCTTGGCCTCGCCTGCAAATTCACCACCAGCAGTGTGGGATGGCTTCAGGCCCAGCCAGGCCATCTGGGTCTCTTAGAGGCTTCAAATAAGCCCTGTAAGTCATGCATCACCTTCGGGCCAGGCTGCTGTGTGATTTCATGTATAGCATTCAGCCTTCATCTGCTGGCGGGTTCTCCTCGGCGCTCCGGGTGCACCAGGAATCAGCCTTACCCTCCAGCCTTCCAAATAAACAGGAGCAGTGGCTCTGTGCTTGCACTCAGCACACCAGGCTCACACAGGTGCAAAAGGGCTTCAATGTTCAGGGTTAAGCCCGATTTGCTGAGTTGTCATTGGGCTGGTCGGGTTGAATTTTGTGATCTGCCCAACACAAGCAGTGTGTGGTTGGCTCGCCTGCTCACATTCAGTAGCTGCGTCTACACCCACCACACACAGATACAGGTTTCTTTTATGACTATGTTTCTCCCTGCTTGGACTTCAACAGGTTTCTGGTGACTGTTTTATCCTGCTGGAAAACATACTTTTGAAGAACTGCCACAGGAGGGCTCCCATGTTTAAGTTTTCCAGATACAAGCACATTGGTAATACACGCAAAGGGCTTTATTTCCCCCACTCTTCCCTTTGGCATTGGGGAGGTCTAGCTCACGTGTCAGGGGACAAACAGTGGCTTTACAATGAGCAGGTGATGTTCTAGGTCACACTGAAGCTCTCCCTCCATGTCTTTCCCATCATATCATCATTCTCCTGACCTATATTTCCTGATATTTCCAAGCTTGAACTCCTTGGATGCTAAGCTGGATGGTGTTCTTGAAGAAGTGCGTGATGGAAGCCTGTGAAATGAGTTTGCCTAATTCACTTTTACTGGCCCAAGTAATTTTTCTGCCCCTGACAAATCAAATGCTGTTGCTTATCCCTCTCACCCCCTCATCATGTAGGACTACCCATGCTGATCACTCTGAAACAGCCGAATGCAGCAGGAAGGAGTTCCAGAAATCCCACAAACCACATGTCTGTTCAGTTTGTCCATAGGATAAGAGAGCTCAGCCATGCCAAAGGCTCTGGCCCAGGATCCTCACAGTAAGGTTTAGCTCCACAGAGTGATTTTATGACAGTTTCCTGTCCAAAGATGTAAACACTAAATACCGCCTTTGGAAAAAACTAGAAGACAAAGAGCGGAAAAAAGAAATGTGGAAATGTGAACTTTTGCCTGGTTTTTTTCCTCTTCTTCTGTATGAAAATTTCTAGCACATTTTAAAACCTCTAACACAAGAGCTTTTTCATTTCTTTCTCACTAAGTCAGTTTTTCTCTAGACTCAGCAAGACAAGCTCTGTTTATTAATGTGAGCTTGTCCCAAGACCTGGTTTTGCCAAGTCTTGAGCATTAGAAATCCCCTAAAAATCCTTTCCTTCTCATCCATCCTCCTAGCCTTCCTCTCCCACAACATACACAAGGCACTTCCTTAAGGTTTGCTCTGAGATCAGAGTTTCCTCAGGATGTTCAGCCTCAAAGCTTGAGAAACACTGCAACACATTAGTCACCTCCCTCACCACAGTTCCCAAATACACCAGCAAGCCAGACTTCCAGCTGATGCAATTCATCAGCATTACCCTGTCAAGCTTCACTGAGGACCTGATCCATGGCCACTTGCTTGCCTTGTTTTGTGCGTAACTAGAGAGGCACCATGTCCAAAACAAAAGTGTTGGAAACACATTCCTTATATTTAGGCTCAACTGAATATTAAATTTATGCCTAGAGCCAGATACAAAGAAGGAAATGTGTGTATCTGGTGTTGTAGAAATGTGATCAAAATAGTGTTATTCTTTAGGAATATCTCTTTTCCTTTTGAGTCCCTCATTACCTGGCAACAACAAAAGCATGTACAAAAAACATCCAATGGTATTTGGAGTACATACCAAATTATATTTACTTTATTGTAGTCACATTTGAGAGCTCTACAATTAGACATAATTCACTCAAGATGCATTAATTTTTTTTCCTTGCCCAAGATAAATTAAATTTTTTTTCCTCATGACATGACTGGATTTCCAGGTTTTAAATGGTAGTTGCAAAAGGGCAGTTTGTGCAGCAGATCTGTGGTATCTCAACATGGGGCAGCTCCTGCACCTCATGGCACCGGCCACAGGGCAGGGATGGTGTGAGTTGCTTACACAATGATGATACTCACATTCCTCTAAGTAACAGCACATTCCCATTCACAGCACATGCCAAGAGATAACTCTAATTCCATGGTAAAACAGGATCTCACTGCATTGTCACCTAGCTCAAGAGTGGAATCAAGAGAGGGACCTCAATCTACTATGCATGAACATCCTTGAAAAATTCTGATCAGCTTCCTCATCAAAGCCCACCTGTGTTTTCTGCTCCTGTTTTCCTCATTGGATGTGCATGTTAATATATTCCTAAATAATTTTCCAGAGAAGTTTTGTTTTGTTTTCCAGTTTCACAGAATGGTTGAGTGGATTTTCCTCAGACTTTCTCCCAGAAGCCATTGGCTGAGCTTGGTGATGGAAAATTTCAGCCTAGAAAGTAGAACCTTTCAGAAACTCGGGAGCAAGGCAAAACACTGAACTTGGAGCAAAAACTGTTTTGCAGCCTTAACTACAATACTGCGTCAGCATCCGTGTGGATGCCGTGGTACAGACATAGCATTGATTTACACACACAGTTTTTGAAGCCGAGGCAATCAGTGTTAGTTATTTTATGGACCAGTAACACAAGGAAAACAGAGGATGCACACAGCTGGGCTGTGCTGCTGGCCTGATTTGACTCACCAGGCTTTCTCAGGAAATGCTTGAGTGTGTTCCATTCAGTAGGTGCAGCCGGCGTGCCTGGACACAGCACACCTCTCCTGTTTGATGTGGTTTCATGGGGCTCGAACATCCTTTGTATCACACAGGCCCGTGGGTGCTCAGGGCAAAGTGAAATTGGCTGGTGGTTAAATGGCAAGCATATGCAGTGGCACCCTCCAAAAGTCCTCTGATACTGTAAGAACATACAAATAAGGGCTCAGGTGACAAACCCATTTCTCCCAGTTAACCCCCTGTAACCACATGATGGCACAGAGGATGAGAAGGAGCAAGTCCAAGTCAAGAAGCTTCATTAACACTCAAGGAATTTATTTCTCTGCAGGGACACCATCATTCCTTTTCTGTATGAGAATCAGGAGAGATCTTTCTTGTGGGGGCAGGCAGCAAAATCACTGGGAGTCATCCTAGGTGTGTGATGTAGCGTTTCCTTTTTGCTTTTCACAAAGACTTCTGTTGATAGGTAAGACAGGGCTTGCTAACATTGCCTCAGCAATTGGATTGCAGCTCACACTGAGCACCTACACTGCTTCGAAGGAAAGAACTCCTTAGCCTCGTGGTGCATGAGCAAGTGCCCACAGAATAGCAATTACTGCGTCTTTCCATGCTGTGTGGCAATTGCTGCTCCCTTATGGCACCAGCAGGAGCTCAGGAGAAGCTAATTTGCTGCTGATGCAGTTTGCAGCAGGAAAAATAGTTAACCTAAACAGAAACAACCTAAACAAGGTGGTCTCAGGCCTCCTCGGTGGACAGAACTCCTGTTCTGACTTACAGTTGGGACCAGAAGTTGCCAAAACGCCATTTAGTCTTCAGGTTGGTGAAGTGGTTTTGGGTTCTGTGCAGAAGGTTTGTTTATTTTCTGTAAGCTTTGCTCTGCAATGAAAAAAAACAACTCTTCTTCATTTTACATTTGAAAGGCAAAGTATCTAACCAGTCCTTTGAGAGTAGGAGAGGAATTGATTCTTGCATAAGCTTAGCATAAATACCCAGAGAAGAGAAAATGTATGTTTCCCTAGCATAACTGCTGTGGTTGCTCTGCCGTTCTTGTTTCCATCAGAGGGTGCCCTTGTTTCAAAAATTCCCCAAGCTGGGGTTTCTACCATCAAAGAGTTGCCTTTAAAGCATGTCTTCAAGTTAGGTGGTCCAGTCCAGTTACTAAATGCTAAGCAAGGTAGAAGACAGCATGATTAAACAAGATAGCATTACTTATTTTCTCTGCTGTGCAAGTCAGGAGCACTGCAGACATTAAAGATCAAGAGGCAGCAGCTGTGTAGGAACTGTTCTTGCAGTCTGTCATTACACAGACCCTGCACAGAGCCTCACCAACAGGCTGAAACTTTTCACAGTTTCATTCTTTTTCTCTTTTGAAAGTGAAGAAGCCAAAAAACAGTTTACATTTGCATTTTAAAGTCCATTTATACAAAAGCCTTCCGCTTTGTACAGAAGATTGAGAAGAAGCTGAATCTAATACTTCTAAGACTTTACAACTAGATGCATTTTAAACAACCAAGACAAAGCCCAATCAAGCATAGGATAGGTTCTTCTACTGTCACATTGGCAACTATGATATCCCTCTTCCCACAGAGCCTTCTATCTAAAAGGACATTACTTGAGGGAGATGCTGACACTTGTGCAAAAGACACAACACAGCCACTTTCCATTCCTCCACTTCCATTCTTCCCTTCACAGCTTCTGTAGAGGATGGAAATTGCCACGGACTGTCCTCTATAGCTGCCCTTCTTCTTCACCCCAGTCCCTGGTCTCCTGAAGATTGTAGCCCATCCGGACAATCCATACGGAAACATTTTTTTAAGTGCTCAGACTCAAATGATTCTAAAAGAAGACAGCAACAATAACACCGAGTTCCTGGAAGTACAATGTTGGCTGGCTAAGCACTGTCAATATTTGACAATATCACAGCTAAACATGCCTGCATCTGCCTCAGAGAAGAGACAGTTGACCCTTCGGGTGTTGTGGAAGCTCCCCCCAAGATCCAGCTGCAGACTAGGGAGAAACAAATCTCTCCCACCGCTTCGGTTGCCGCTGCTCTTACGACTGACACTCCTGGCTATGATTTCCACCAGTGTTCAGCAGCAGCTGTGCCCCCAGCTGGGAGCTTTCACTTTCTATTTTTAAAATCAGTGAAATCAGGAGCATATGTGGCCTATAATTTACCATGTATTTTTAATAATAAAATCCACTCAGCAGCGTTTCAGTATGTAATTCTACACTGGAGATGCTTTGCTCCCTGGGAGATGCTTTGCTCCCTGGGAGATCCTTTATCAGGGCTTAATATACCTGATTATACTGGGGGTGTGATGTTCTCTGCAATTTGCCATCTTCAAAGTGTGCAGTATATCACACAAAAGTCTCACCCATACAGAGTTTGTTCCCCAGGACCAGGCTAAGAAGCAAATAAGTGAAAATAGCTTCTCACTTTGGTGCAAAATTGGAAATGGTGCGTGACAGCCAGTTAAGTCTCAAATACCTTCTTATTCCTGGGTTATGACAAAAGTTAGTGAATATGAGATATTTGGATTCATAGCACATTTATGAATTTAAATGGTTTGTGCATTTAAGTGCATATATATTTAAGCATTGCTATATTTTCAGGGGTTTCTGTTTCTAGCTAGAAGACAAAATTAAACAGAAGGAAGAAGAAAAAGAATTTAAGTTGTATCTGTCTAAGGGAGAAAAGAAAACTGAAATGAATGGCAAAGTAATGTAGGTGATAGAACTTTTGCTCACCATAAAAAGAAACAAAGTCTTTTGGAATTACAGGGTTGATTCATAATGTTCTGATTTTCCCCTTGTCCCTTAGAACTAAGACCACTTTTTTTCATTGCAGAGAGGTCTAAGAAGTCTAAGGTCTAAGATGAAGCCTAATCTGGTGTCCATCAGAACTAGACCTATTTCTGACTTAGGCTACTCTAATCTTTTCACTGAAATGTTCTGGAATACCTTTATTGTTGAAGTCAGGAGGCTTCAACTGATGTGTAGCCTGTAAGAACTGCTAGAATGGCAAATCCCCCAGGTCTTGAAAGAAACACAGCGTGTTTCAAGTTTCTTTCATAAGCAGATGAACAACTAATTATACAGCAACCCTTCTGGTGTTCCCATGGGTGTAAAGATTTTACTTTTGCCAAAGGACCACTACTTGCCTTCTCTGTGTGACCTTGAAAGGCCACCCAGAGCTTTCTACATTCTGACCCATGGATGCTTAGAAGACCTAAGTAGGCTGAAGAGATTCTGTTTATGAATGATCTCTGGCATTCAGGAGCACCTATTTCTCATTTGCTTTACCTCAGTATGATCTGCTGGAATCAGTTTACCTTTTAAGGTTTCCCTTGGGGACTGCCCATCCTCCTCTGAAGTGCCAACACAGAGGAAACCCATGTCCCTGAGATGCCTCTGGTTTGCCAAGGAACCAACTCTTAGGAAGGCTTCTCTGACATTCGGTGTTGATGAAAACCCAACAGGCTCTCCTCTTCCTGGAGGTGTTATGAAAACTAAAACCTGGTCAGGTCTCCATCACTGGTGTGCCTGATGATCACTTTGTTATCACTAATAAAATGAAATTCAGCTACAGTTGCTGGTGATCTACTTTAATGACCAATAAAGTTTATATTCAGTTTCTCAGTAGTGTTCTCACTACTCCACTGTATTATAATTATTGTTGCTGCCTGGGCTGGACAGTGGAGAAAGGGGTAGAAAAATCCTGCCTACCTACCTTTGTAGAAGTTGATACTTGTCATATCCCGGTTATAATTTCACATGCTACATCACAGGTGACAAGAATAAGTGTTGAGAATGATTGTTTAAGGGCTTTAGATCTAAGGATCTGTGAAATGGGGCTTTAACTTAGAGCCTTGTGTATGAATGAGATGGGCAGTGAGTTCTGTTCTCAGGACTAGGATGTTCTACCAGGAGAGCCAGGGAAAGCTTGCTGAGCTGCTGCCTAGTTCTTAGGTTTACAGGGAACTCAACATCTAAGACAGAAAAGCCAGAGCCTTTCAACAGCTCTAAATTCACATGAAATAAAACCATGTCAAGTAGAAAAACCTGGATCCTGTTGGCAAACACCAGGAATGGAACAAAACCAATGAGAATGATGTGGACAAAGCTACTAAGCTGAACATCCCCAGACCTTGGAGCCAGAATTGTTTTCTTAGTGCAGTCTTCCTTGCTGTGCAGCTTCGAGGAATGCTGTTGCTGACAGGTTTAACCCAAAGGTTAACTGGTGTGAAATAAACACATCCTAATAGCATCATATTTGGCTTCTGCTCAATCATCAAATTGTGTTTGTCTTATTTGCCTCTCCTCTCACAGTATTTCCAGCCTCATTGTCTTTAGTTTTTTGTTAGCAATTTCAGGTTTCATACTCAGCCAGTTACCTGGAAAACTCACCAGTAGTCACTCACACTGGGACAAACACTGTTTGATGTCTTCATCAGTGACACTGGTGATCGAGTGCACCCTCAGCAGATTTGCAGAAGACATCGTGCTGAGTGATGATGTTGACATGCCTGAAGGACGTGGCCATCTAGAGGCACCTGGACAAGCTCAAAAAGTGGCTCATGGGATTCTCACGAGGTTTTACAGACCAAGTGCTGATGCTGCACCTGGATCAGGGCAATCCCGGGTATCAATCCAGGCTGGGGATGAATAGATGCAAGGTGGCCCTGGGGAAAAGGACTTGGGGGTGCTGGTGGGGGAGAGGCTGGACATGCCCCATCCCAAAACCCCCCGTGCCCTGGGCTGCACCCAAAGCAGCGTGGGCAGCAGGGCAGGGGGGGATTCTGCCCCTCTGCCCCCTCTGGGGAGACCCCCCTGCAGAGCTGCCCCCAGCCCTGGGGTCCCAGCACAGCAAGGACAGGGAGCTGTGGGAGCGAGGCCAGGGCAGGGACACCAAGGGGATCAGAGGGATGGAGCAGCTCTGCTGGGAGGAAAGGCTGGCAGAGTTGGCATTGTTCAGCCTGGAGAACAGAAGGCTTCAGGGGACTTTTCAGTACGTAAAGGGGGCCTATAACAAAGATGAAGGCAAACCTTTTACCAGGGCCTCTTGAGACAGGACAAGGGGGTAACTATTTTAAACTGAAGGAGGACCAATTTAGATTAGATTTGAGGAAGAAGTTTTCTACAATGAGGGTGGTAAAACACTGGAACTGATTACCCAGAGAGGTGCCTCATCCTTGGAAAAATTCAAAGTCAAGTTGGACGGAGCTCTGAGCAACATGATATAGTTGAAGACATCCCTGCTCATTGCAGGGGAGGGAGGGCTAAGTGACCTCTAAGTGTTCCTTCCAGCTTAAACTGTTCTGTGGTTCTATGATCACTGTTCAGGGTGACATTTGTTTACAAGGGCAGTGCTCATCATTCACAGCCACCTCCTCAGCTGAACTCAGTAAACAAGGCTCTGAGGAACCAAAGAAATGCTTCAGCTTTCAGATCACGAGACTGCTCTGCTCTAGCGCTATCTGATGAAGATACAGTCAACTCACTTAACAGACAGAAGTGGAAACTGGAAAGTAGCTTGGCTAATGTTCCATACTTGAACCTGCTTTGGCAGTGGGATAGATAAGATTACTTAATAGGGCTTTTCAATCTCGGGCTTCTAAATTCCACACTGGTCTCAGGAAATACTGAATAGCAGATACTTCCATTTGTCTATTTTGCTGACTTCTTTATTTACTCTCTATCTCTTGGTTACCCTGGGAATTAAAGAAAACCCCAAAACATATGATGCAAGTAGGAAGGCACAGAGGTCAAAGCCAAATGAGGCTAAATAAAACTTTCTTATAACATGCTTCAGAAGATAATTCTGAGCTGTTCCTCAGGTTATTTGGTGGATCTGGTTTGAAAATCTTCCTGAACGAGATACATGATTCAGAAACAGAGTTTTCGTCTGTGTCAAATGCCTTCCATATCAAGACAGCAGACTGACTGTCTTTCAGATCACGAAACATCCTGCCCATAGCTGGGCATGCATGAGTATTGCCTGATTTTTATTAGTTAGGACAGGGAAGTGAAGGATTAGCAGTTGGAGTAAGAGTTAGTCGAAGTCCTGGGATAGTTTGTGTGCAGAAGTATACACAATGCTGCCAATGCATGACAAGATTTCTTCTGGTTTTTGAAGCCTGAAGCTTTCCTACACAGAGATTACCAACTGGTTTCATTTCTTTGACAATCACAAACCTACTATGAGGTAAGAAGAAAGTAACTTAGTCATATTCACTTTTTGACCTGAGGTAGAAGTTCAGCTCACGTTCCTGCCATTGTAAAAGTCTCAAAGCAGTCATCTTCTGTGTCCCATTTATAGTTATATTCCATGAACACAAAAAAAAAAAAAAAGGCAGAAGAATCCACCCATCTCATAAAATGTGATTTTGAGGTGCTTAAACCCTCTGGTAAAAAAGAGAAAGAGGAATCAAGGTTGAATTTTGGGACGGGGCTTCCAAATGTCAGAACTGCTGGAAGAAAAGAAAGAAATCAGACCAGTGCAGCTCTTTTTTATCTCCTGCTGTGCCAGGAGAGGCTACCACTCTGATGAAGCATTCGAAGGGCAGAGTTACTGAAGAGACTCTGAGTAAAACCGAGTGTGGATGTCAGCAGCAGGCAAGGCAGCACAGGGCAGAAGGTGCCAAGTGGCTCCTGTCAAGCTGGCACATCCCCATGGCACAAAGTCTTGCTGTGATACCAGATCAGGTCCAGAAGGACAGCTCAGCAGCCCCAGCTCTCCTGCTCAGTCCATGGCGTGGTGAAAATAAACCCATTGTACCAGCGAGGCTGAAATGCTGAGCCATTATTTTTCTTTCATAATGTCTGTTTCCAAGCTGGCTGTATTTCTCTGCCAGGTATAATGTGGGTAACATTCACTGTGAAACACTGGCAGTGGGTGGTTTTCTAGGAGGCTTCTCTGCTCGCTGGCAAAGAGAAAATACCTCCTTCACACCCCCCGCATGCTCTACCAGAGGAACAAAGAACAGAGCAGTGCCTTCTCCAGACGTGCACTTGCCAGGTCTGTCCTTTAAAGGGCCTGCAAGTCTCTGGGAGCACCTGGAGCACTGCCTTGAACACCATAAATATCCCAGCTTACAAGGTGAATCCATGTGTGGATGCGCGGTCCTCCCACTGAGACTGTGTGCCTGCAGCCTCTCCTGAGACTCCATCCCAGGAGGAAACTGCTCATGGGCTGCATGTCCAAGGGGAGCTCCAAACAGCACAGCGTGACCTCATCCAGGAGCATCGACGTTGTCCCTGACTGGCTGGAAACTGTGACACTGGAAAGCACGATCCCTCTTTCTCCACGTCACCACTTCCACCCCGGCTCTGGGCATAGTGTGTCACCTGCTCAGAAGTCAGTCAGGGGAACTCTGCAGACCAGAGCTGTGCCTCTCACAGCAGGGACTGAGGAGGGAGGGAAATGCTCTGCATTGAGCCTGTTTAGGAAGGTTAAAAAGTAAGGAATATTGTTATCTTTTGTTTCTTACCTTCCTTTGTGCAAGTAAGGGAGGTCTAAAGAGCACCTGAGAGGAGATAGAAGACCTCACCTTAAGCACTTTTCAGAAAGTAAGCCCCCCTACCCAAGTCTGCCTGTTACTGTAAATTTTCAGGAATTATCCTTTTAAGCGATAAAGGGGAGAGAAGGAACAGAGAATAGGATTGTGCCTTGCAGCCAATTTGAGAGGGGAGCTGAGCTAAGTCTGGCATAATGCCAATTTGCTGGCTCAAATTTCACCTGTAAAAGCCCTATAGACATTAAAAAAGCATTCATTATCCACCCAGACACAAAAAACTCATTATGCTCTATTTTTCCAATTTTGCTAACTATGCATGAACTGTTCCTGCTGAAGGACAGTATTACCTGTTTCCTTCAGATTGCTTGGATCACAACAGCTCATGAGGGTTTGTTTTTAATTAGACAGAAGGTTCTTGGCTGAGCTTCTCTCGAATGACCACGAACCTACATGTGTGAATTCCTCTTTAAAGTGTTCAGCAACAAGCATGATCCCAAGGCCTGCTCATCTTTGCCATTTCTTGGGACATTCACACACCACAATCAAGTGACTTGTTCCCTGTAGCCATAAGAGTTCAAGCAGAATCTGGTAGTCCGAGCAAGGCATTTTTCCATAATTTCTGTGTATAACAAATCCTGTGCTGTCTATCAAAGGATACTAAATGTCTTCCATAATCCATTTAGGCATTTTTTGTACAAATTTGCGTCCTGCATGGTAGAGAAAGCTCCATCTGGAATTTAATGATGAGTGTAGACATCCCTATTAAAAGGCTTAGCTGAACCCTATAATTAGATTTATTTTAGTTCTACATATACTTTTATTAGCACTTTGGCCTCAAGAGGAAATGTGTTATACCTACCCTTAGCCATGACATCACAGCTGTTAGCACAGCAATAACCTCTAAGCACCACAGTTAGTGCTTTTCCCCAAGCAAAGGCAACTGTTGTATCTGGTGGTCAGACACTCAGATAAACTTTGGCAGTGAATTACCAGGCTGCAGGTGCCACCCCAGGTGTGCTCCCTGCCAGTTACATAAAGGCTGAAACCAGGGTCCTGCCATCTGAAGACACCAAGTCCATCACACAACCCAAAGGACTGGTCACAACAAGCCCCTGCAGTGCTACAGGCTGGGTCAGAGGGGCTGGAAAAGTGGTGGGAAAGGCCCTGGGGGTGCTGTGACAGCGGCTGGACGCGAGCCCAGGGGTGCCCAGGTGGGCAAGGAGGCCAATGGCACCTGGGCTGGAGCAGCAATGGTGTGGCCAGCAGGACCAGGGCAGGGACTGTCCCCTGTGCTGGCCCTGGGGAGGCCACCCCTCAAACCCTGTGTCCAGGGCTGGGCCCCTCAATACATGAAGGACACTGAGGGGCTGGAGCGTGTCCAGGGGAGGGCAGTGGAGTTGGGGATGAGTTAGTCCTATGAGAAGCAGCTGAAGATGCTGAGGATGTTTAGCCTGGAGAAGAGAAGGCTCAGGGTGGACCTTATAATTCTGTGCGACTCCCTGAAAGACGCAGTGGGGATTGGGCTCTTCTACCAGGCAGCAAGTAACAGGAAAGGAGGGAATGACCTCAAGTTGCACCAGGGGAGCTTCAGGTTGGACATCAGGAAGAATTTCATCATTGAAAAGGTTGTCAAGCACTAGAATGGCCTGCTCGGGGAAATGGTGGAGTCCCCATCCATGGAGGTGTTCAAGAAATGACTGGATGTGACACTCCGTGCTCTGATCTAGTTGACAAGGTGGTGTTTGGTCATAGGTTGGACTTGTTCTTGGAGATGTTTTCCAACCTAAATGATCCTCTGAGTCTTTGACTGCATTGACAGGACCTTTTCTCAGATAACAGCTGGCTGCGTTTTGATTGTATGACTAGTAAGAAATTTCTACCCACCTTACCCCATCGCAAAATGCCACCAGTTGTTCTGTGGCTGCTGTGCAAAGCCCTTAGACCAGAGCCACACTAATGGAAGAGGAGGACATGTGCAGCATAGGGCAGGGAGCTTGCTCTGGAGCCAGAGTTCCCAAAGAGGGGCATGTTCTTACCCTCTGAGCAGCCCAAAGCCTCCTCCTGCTCATGCATGTGTGTGACAGCTGCTGCCTGGTCTGGTATAAAAACGTGGTGCTTTTGGGAACCCTCACTCTAAGGCATGTTACAGCTTTTCTCTCAAGACCCAAAGATAATTTGGGACCCCATTTTTTGCTAAGGAACATTATTTCAGCTTTAGTAACTCTTCTGTGCAGCCTTGATTTCACAAGAGCAGGGACTGACAGTAAGCAATGCTTAATAAAACACCCAAACACTGCCCAGGTTC
>VWZF01003334.1:23230-143754 GCA_013396755.1 Sclerurus mexicanus
CCCCCGCAGCTCCAGAGGGGGCAGAGGGGCTGGAAAGTGCCCAGTGGGAAAGGCCCTGGGGGTGCTGTGACAGCGGCTGGACACGAGCCCAGGGGTGCCCAGGTGGGCAAGGAGGCCAATGGCACCTGGGCTGGAGCAGCAATGGTGTGGCCAGCAGGACCAGGGCAGGGACTGTCCCCTGTGCTGGCCCTGGGGAGGCCACCCCTCAAACCCTGTGTCCAGGGCTGGGCCCCTCAATACATGAAGGACACTGAGGGGCTGGAGCGTGTCCAGGGGAGGGCAGTGGAGTTGGGGATGAGTTAGTCCTATGAGAAGCAGCTGAAGATGCTGAGGATGTTTAGCCTGGAGAAGAGAAGGCTCAGGGTGGACCTTATAATTCTGTGCGACTCCCTGAAAGACGCAGTGGGGATTGGGCTCTTCTACCAGGCAGCAAGTAACAGGAAAGGAGGGAATGACCTCAAGTTGCACCAGGGGAGCTTCAGGTTGGACATCAGGAAGAATTTCATCATTGAAAAGGTTGTCAAGCACTAGAATGGCCTGCTCGGGGAAATGGTGGAGTCCCCATCCATGGAGGTGTTCAAGAAATGACTGGATGTGACACTCCGTGCTCTGATCTAGTTGACAAGGTGGTGTTTGGTCATAGGTTGGACTTGTTCTTGGAGATGTTTTCCAACCTAAATGATCCTCTGAGTCTTTGACTGCATTGACAGGACCTTTTCTCAGATAACAGCTGGCTGCGTTTTGATTGTATGACTAGTAAGAAATTTCTACCCACCTTACCCCATCGCAAAATGCCACCAGTTGTTCTGTGGCTGCTGTGCAAAGCCCTTAGACCAGAGCCACACTAATGGAAGAGGAGGACATGTGCAGCATAGGGCAGGGAGCTTGCTCTGGAGCCAGAGTTCCCAAAGAGGGGCATGTTCTTACCCTCTGAGCAGCCCAAAGCCTCCTCCTGCTCATGCATGTGTGTGACAGCTGCTGCCTGGTCTGGTATAAAAACGTGGTGCTTTTGGGAACCCTCACTCTAAGGCATGTTACAGCTTTTCTCTCAAGACCCAAAGATAATTTGGGACCCCATTTTTTGCTAAGGAACATTATTTCAGCTTTAGTAACTCTTCTGTGCAGCCTTGATTTCACAAGAGCAGGGACTGACAGTAAGCAATGCTTAATAAAACACCCAAACACTGCCCAGGTTCCCAAGAAGTGAAATAACAAGAGAAACAGAGGTGTAGGAGAGGCTTTTCTTGTCATGGCTAAAGGCATCCTGCACCAAAGCTGTTTTACCCTATGCAGATTCCTCAGAAGAACCTGAGATGGTAGAATCAGGGGGACACTGTCTCAGTGGATGCATCACCTGATTTGGAACTCCAGATCGCAGACTGCACAGTGGGCAGACCAGTTGGTTCCATCTGGCACAAGATGGTCCCAGAGGGAAGTTGTGATGTTTTGCTAAAGTGAATTGCCAGCCCTGCAATGAGGGTCTATGAGAAAGGAGTCAGCCCGGTGGATCTGCAACCAGGGATTGTGAGACTTGGCAGGTCTGAGACTGGCACTGCAAAGCTTTTGCAAAACTAGCCTGAGGTGACAGAGGGGTCTATAAACAATCTTGTACTCCTCCTACTTATAAAGATAGCAGGAAAACCACCAGCCTCAGGCTTTCTTCAGCTCTACGGTCACTTGAAAACTCCAGCAAAACTGTGTTTTGAGGTAATGGAAAAACACAGTGAAGTGAATGAAGAATATTTGATTGTTTTCCTGCAGCTTTTCGTCTGTGCCTCTCCCACTAGGTGGCTGAATTCTTAGTAAAGAAATAGCATGGCAAATCTTTGCACGTACATGCATCACGTGTGAGGATTAAAACAAATGTTCTTCAATCCCATGCTTATTTCTCCAAAGGGCATGAAGTGAAACAGCATGAAAAAGCCTTGAATGGTGAGAAGTATTTGGAGCTGGATCCCCTGCAGACACTACCAAAGGTTCTTTCCCTCCATAGCTGCCTTCTTCTCCCACACTTGGTCTTTATCTGTTTTTTCTCTTGAACCCTAGAAGTTTTCTTTTCCCACAAGTTCTCATGTAGTACGCTTACAATGGTACAATTTAAGAGTAGGAGAAGAGAATTCCTATTTATGGTTCCAGCACATAAAATGTTATCTAGGGACAGTTCATTTTGTCTTAAGTGATCAAACAGAAAAAGGATATGGCAATGAATAAAACCTTAGAAAGGATATTCATGTGGTTAAGGCATTAGCCTGTTAATTCCGGAGATTTTTGTTCCTTTTCTGGTGCACCTACAGCCTCCTTAAGTCCCTCATGGGTTAATTTCAGTTCCTTGCTTCTCTTCCTGCAATATTGGGATAATGCTGACCTATCTCACAGCTTGGTGCACTGAGGATAAATTAATTACTCTGTGACAGATTTTCAAACACATTAGTGCCTGCTGCCATAACAAAGCCCGTTATGTAAACAAATACCCCTGGGAAAACAAGGGGTTGGATTTAAATGTTGCTTTTGAGATAAATTCCTATACCAGCACTCCCACCATGGGCACACACCCACACCAAAGGAAAAAAAATAGGACAAAGGTAGGGTGTCATGCTTTAAAGATTTTGAATATCAGCCAAATCTGTGATATGTTAAGGAGACTTAATGCAATACTTATACATCCTGGGGCTAATTCTCAGGAATGCTGAGTACCCTCTGCTCCCCCACTGAGTTGTGGGCACTCAGCAAACTCAGATGTAAACAATCATTTAGTGAACAAAGGACATTTGAACAAAGACTTATTCCTCAACCTGCACATTTTCACAAATGCAAATACACTTACCATAGGAAGTTCCAACAAGCTCAACTGCTGTAGGTGCAAAACTTGGAGATCTGTAGCTTAGAACACCAAATTAGATAGGGATTATCTCTTTCTTCCCTCTCTGATTGTTCCCCCAATCCATGAAAATGTCCTTGTGTGGCTCCCAAGAAGGCAGCCAGGAAAGAAAATAGGGTGAGGACTTTGCCATTACTTTTTCCAGTCTCTAGGATGCTCTTGGTCCTCCCTTTCTCTCTCATATGCATCCTGGAGTCCCAAAGCTTCAACACCATGTGAGCACACTGCAGAATCTCCTGGCAGATGGGAATCCTTCCCTTTTGCACCCATTTTCCCTCATAAACTGCAGGATGAAGAGCATTATTTTCCACCCAGTCAAAATCAATGCGACAGCTTTGAGTGGGGGAGTTATGTGGTCCTTTCTCAGAAAAGCAGATGGTTTGTTTCTACTTGAAAATGGTGCTTGATTCCTTTCTGGTCTGAGACAGCTTTTAAAACTCAATTAACAGTAACACCTGGCTTTTGGGGATGTGATTGAACCAGTGCTTCCCTGTCTGAAAACGCATCACCTTTGAGGAAGCTGACACCCAGAGCTGTGCTCGGTGCAGGGCTGTGGTTAAATGCTTCCCTTGAGCACTTTTATAGGCGCAGAAGGGGCACCAAGGTGCGATGGTGTGAACTGCTGTTGGGGAGAGGAGCAGTGTGAGCCTGGCCTTGGCCACACAGAGCTCTGGAGGGGCCAGGGGGACGGCGTGCCACCGCAGCAGGGTGTCACCCCTCCCCTCGCTGGCAGAGCGTCCAGCCGAGCCCGGGTGGATCAAAACCCGAAAAACAGAATCAAAGCAAAAAGCTCCTTCCCGCAAGGCACACACGCGGGGCTCGTGCCATCCTTCATCCACGCATCACGGAACATTTGCTCGTAGCAGCGCGTGCCGGGCAGGGAACACCGGCGGGGCCGTCGACACTGCGGGCCCTGTTTACCAACCAGGGCACGCTCCCTTGGCTTGGCCTGCCCGCTGCTCCTCGCTGGTGACCAGCTTTGCCTCAGACCCACCTCAGAGCTCTGTTTTCTTTGGCGGGGCCCGCGACCCCGGGCAACCCAGCCCGGTGTTTGAGCCTTGCCCGGCGCGTTGCGGAACAGAGAACACATGGGGTTTTGTTTCAAAGATATTGCTTAAAATAACTCCATCTCTAGAAAGTTGAAGTTGGACGCCACCCCCCTTCCACCTCTTCCCCTTCGCTCTCTCCTCTTTGCACAGCTGTGGCTCCCATGAGGACCCAAATACAGATGTGCCATGAGGATCTGGTTATCATTCTTCCTTCACACCCCCACCAAAAAAAGAAATATGTATATATAGACATATTTCTTTCTCTGGGTTGCTGGACAACAGCAAGTGACTGTGAGAAAAAGGGAGGAAGTAAAGCATTGGATGAAAAACATCCCCTGCTCCCTTTCCCCCCTCCCTGTCATCCTGTGCTCTCTTCAAACACGTTTTTAAACATACCAGTTTTGGTCTGGTTTCCTGGATGGCACATCTTCATGTCTCGCTGGGCTCCATCCATTACCTCATGAGACAGGGTAGAACCGAGGTGACAAGATTGATGAAACGTTTTATGCAAGGGGAATGGGTGAGGAAACTCTCCCAGGAAATCAGTGGAAATGGGGGAAAGGGAGCACTTTTGTTTAAAGGCATTGAGCAAATCTATTTCAGGAGACAAAAGGTAATTTATATTCTAGAGAGATAATTTGGCATTCCCACTTGTTTGTCCTACCAAAATGATGAACTGACTAGTTTCATTTTATTTATTTTTTATTTTAAATTCAGTACCTGAATTTGCCCATGTTTCATTTTCTTTTGCAGTTTGGAGGGGGGTGAGTTAAAAGGCCTGCCTCACCTAGAGTTCAGAAGTAACCAAGTTACTTCCACTTCTGGAGGGTCCTATATTATATTCCAAGCTGGCACAAGATCTGTTCAGTTATTCTTAGCCTTCCTGACACCTTTTTGCTTTTGTTACATTAATGCATGGATGTGAAGAGGGAAGGGACTCTGAGTTCTGGATCCTGTTCCACTGAGCTGCTAATTCACATTAAGAAAGGTCAAGTCTAATAGAGCATTGCCTTATGTTGAGGCCAAGAGGAAAAGCAGTTCATTTGAAAACTCACTTTCCAGGTGTATTAACCCCTTCAAGTGACATTGTGCTGCATATCTGTCACAGCAGCAGCTCTTTCATGGAGGAGCCCAGATAAACTGGCTTGTTTCTCAGCTTTCAGATCCAATTCTCTATAGCTCAGATCACAGCTCTGCTGGGTTCCCACTGCTGCTTAATCTCACTTTGTATCAGGCTGTTGCCTGCCAGGAGGAAAGACACCCCTCTCTACCAGGGTGTGTAGTTTGTACACGTCTGTTTATTTATTAGGGCACTCTATGCAGAGTGAAGAAAGGCAGCAAAACAAACTATAGAGGATCATTCGAGCAAACCCTTTGGGTTGTTTTTTTACAGGCAAATGCAAAGGTGTCCTTCTGGGTGCAGTGGAAGGGTTTTGATTCCTGGAAAAAGCTGAAAGGCTGAGGGGATAATATGCAGAGGGCATTCATCTTTGCTATTTGTATTCCAGCATCATATTAAATAAAGGATCTGAGTAGTCTAGAAGTGCTGGCTTATGCCTGAAACCCTACATATGTGGTTGTCAAAAATGAAGATGAAAGAGAGGAAGGCTAGATGGCAGCTCAGGGGCTGCTCAGGGAAATGGAAACAAAGTTTACCAGCTGATGGACAGAAATACATCTGTTTATCTTGAGCAGAGGTAAGAGGTATGAGGAGTGAAAGAAAATTTGCTTTTGTCAAAAAACAGATCATGGTACTCGGCCACATCACAAAACCTGAAGTTGATTGGAACACTTTAAGAAAACAGAACTCTGGGCTCAGCCTCAAGGGAAAGAGCAAACAATTTACTTTTCACTCTGTCTTGGTTCAGACCAAGTTAAGAAACCCTTTCCTATGAGAGAGACAGATCACGAGGAACAAAATAAAGCAAAATTGCCACTACCAGAGTGTGGGTGGTTCTACACATGCTTGGTATTGATCTGAGCCCCAGGCAGTCTAGTGAACGTAGATCCACAGCCAACATTGGTTTGCAGTGGCCAAATTAACTTGTTAAAATGCAAAAAGACTGCAAAAGGAAATGAAAACAAAACAAGAGAGACATCCCATCTGTGTATATTCTACTCTTTCAGGATGTCTGCTTCTACAGGGAATCTTTTCCTTAACCTCAGAACAGTTAATTTTCAAATCTTCTTCTTTGAAGAGGAGCTACTTTAGTGGTAGATTTTTCTTCTGAACACTCACTGTTCAGTTTATATCTCCCAGTGAGACTACATGTGTGACATGTTTAATATATATTTCTATGCACATGGAAACATAACAGTTGCTGAAACATATAATGAAAGCCATGTATGATCTTTTACAAAGCTTCTCTGCACAGTGGCGATCTCAGGTAAAGCCTTTACTTAGCACTAGGATTGTCACAGCACATCAGGTGTGCCTCTCCTCACAAACAAGGACAGGTGAGAAGCCACACTGACCAGGTGATGGGACAGGAGACAAGGAGCGATTTTGTAGAGGTGTTGCAGCTGGAGACCAAAGAGATGAATCCTGATGGTGCTCTCAGTCAGCGCTGCCCTTTTCCAGGCACTCGGATGCCCCACGAGGCTGGCAAGCACCCTCCCTCCAGGAGGGAAACTCCCTCAGTGTTGGCTGGGAGAAGAAATTCAAGTCTTTTCCCTGTGTCCTTCGAGAAAACAAGAATTTCTCAGTTTGTGTTTATGAGAAGATTTCACATTTGATTCCAGCTGGAGAGAGGAAGAGAGAGAAAAAACACACCCTTCCCTTAGCCAGACTGGAGGTTGTCTGCACACACAGGCTGGGACTGTAGGCTATTCCACAATGCTGTGAGTGTGCCCCACTTCCCACCCCTGCCGAGAAAGCCTCAGTCCTAGAGGAGAATAGAACATCCCAGTGTGTGGAGGCCTCGGTGGTGGGCGAAGAGTGAGGTCTGGCTGAGACAGGCTTGGTGCCGCTCTGTTTGGCACAGCTGAGGATAAGGATCCCCTCTGGCTTGCCAGGAGGGGCTGTTGCCTGAAGAGCACCCTCAGTGTGTAGCTGGGCTGTGATAATACACATATTTGCAAAGTCTCCTTGGGTCTTTCATCACCAGTTATTAGTTTCATGAAGGCCAAGGCATTTTTGCACAGAATTAAAAATCCTAGAAAGAGTCCCAAAGCACAAAGTTATTCAAGATCTGAACTATTTCTAGGGGAAGAGGATGAGTTCAGGCCATTACAGACAGGGACACCAAGTCTGGATCCAGACACAGCTTCCTTGGGAAAAGCTCAGGTGTGAGACTGCAGTCTCTTTCCTGAAGGAAATAAGGGTGAGATACGCAGTTCAAACTTTGCCACACCTTATGTGTTCATAAATATGAAGCTCCAGGTGAGGCCTCTTTGCTTAAATCAAGCAGAAACTACCCAGGTGCAGACACAGGACAAGAGCCAGTGGTATAGCTGGCCTTGCAGCCCTCTTCAGCTTTGAAGGACACGATCTGCTTTGGAGATGAATGGAAACCCAGATGGGAGAAAGATGGGAACCAAAGTGAGAACAAACTGTGCAGGAAGATCTGACAAATGTTGTCCTGAAGCCCCATTTCTCTTTAGCTGTTGTTAACATGCTGCTGTGAGTAAGATACCTGGAAAATGGCATTTTGTGTCACCTCTCTCCCTTCTCCTCCTGCCCCCGCCCCTATCCCTACATCCCTCCTGGGTCAGAAGAGAGCATCTGTGTTGTAGCAGCCTGGTCTGCACTAGTGGTTGGGTAAATGGTTTCATACAACACCAGCTGTGGGCTCCAGTAGGATTATGGTTAAAGTCCTGCATGGTTTTTTCCTGACCTTCTGTTGTTATCCAGCATTCTGCTGGGACTCGTGACAAGGGCAGGGAGGAGGGCAGGACAATCAATTAGAGTCAGAGCAATAATGATCATGATAAGAAGAAGAAGAACCGATACTGAATGCAATTCCCATTTCTCATTACTATGCTACTGTAGCTATGGTTTGGCTCTCCTCCTGGCCTTGGCAAACACGATCCACTTCTGCTTCTCCTGTTGGCTGGGCTCCCACCCTCCTCTTGGCTCCTGCAGCCGAACTCCTGGCTGGCTGCAGCAATCCCACATAATATTTCACGCAAATTTATATGAAGCCCGTTACAAAGCCCAGCAAGGAGACACTGTTTCTTTTTCTCAATACAATTAATCATTTATAGCTCCACTCCACAAACCAGCCTGTCTCCTGTGTGACTGCTCCTTTCTGTCAAGGAGGCTGAGAAGGAGCAGTGCCATGGGGATGCAGGGAGGAACCCAGCTCTGCCTCCCTCTCCCACACATCCCCAGGTGAAATCCCTCTCCTGCAGAGCCCCCCTGCCTCCTTCCTACCTGTGTCCCACAGCCCACCTCCCTCCCTGCAGCACAGGTTGCTCTCCTGTCTGTGTGATGCCTTGGAGAACACACTCCAGCTGCTCCCGTTTCCTATCCTGACACTGGGAATATTGCTTGGGATCACTCTTGCCTGTTGCTTACTACTATGTAGTTAATCTTTTGCTACAATTCCTCCTTCCCCCCCATTCTGTCCCCCTGCTCTTTTGAACTATTTCTAGTGTTGTGGCTGGTTGTTTTTTTTTTTTTTTTAATTTTATTTTTTTTATTCTTTTAAGTAGAAAGTTAACCCACAGTCTAATGTTTCTGTGGCTATGCAGAAGACCCAAGTCTCTGGGCTTGTCAATCTAGGACCTCACACTAGTACTGAAATTCAGACAAACAGGAAAAAAAAGGATCTCTTTTCAGCTTGTAACTCTGGGTGTCCACCTCTTTACTCAGTATTTCCTCACTTGAGTCCATCTGGCACGTCTCCTAATTTCTCCTCGTCTCAAATATGTCACCAAGAAGATAATTAAGAAATATATGCTCAACAAAACCTATATGCCTCCTTTTAGCATAAGACACAGGAAGGGTTTGAAAGATGCAATCTGTTTTTTTCTGCCATTCCTATAAAATTTGGGGTAGTCTGGTTCAATATGATATAGTAAAGGAAAAAGTAGTTTAATTATGTGTTTAATAATTCTAAAGACAAATGCTAGAGGAACTGCCTTTATTTATTTTTTAAGCTAAGTACACAGAAGGTTCCATTTTTACTCCCAGAGCAAACTCAGGCCATGTGTGGTAAAAGAAGGAAACTAAATAAGAAGTTGGCCTTTTTCTCTTCTTTCCCACTCCACAGATTCATTATGGGAATATTCTGTATTCTCCGAAGCACAACCACTGATTGCTGCTAAGTGAAATACTCTTGCCCAATAGCTACAGTTCCTGTGTTCAAAGCATATTTACAAGTTCCCAAGGAATTGGGGGAACAAATCTATTATACTGCAGAAATATTTTCCAGTTGTCACAGGCTTACCTGCCAGAGAAATATTTCCTCCCAGCAGATAGCAATCTTTCACTGGCTGTCCAAGTTGATGCATTTCAGGATCCTATTTGCAACCTGAGGTAAGAACTATAACTGAACCAATAGGAAGGGACGTTGCATTGCAGTCACACCTGGAAGGTAACATCATTCCTGGAGGTTAAATTTGCATGAAAGCCTTTCCACACTTTTTTTTTTTTTAAATCAGTCATTTCCCTCTAAATTGATCCAGTATCTGACTGGCTGAGCAGGCAGCAATGCTTAGTAGCATTTATTTATTTAGGAATTGTGGCATCATGGTGAATAAAAGGTGGACAGAACAGGCTAGGGAAGAAAGCCCTGCTATGAATCTGGTATTTAGTAACATTTCATCCCCTGATCAGGAATTCTCCAAACATTGGCTTCCAGAGGATGAGACAGCACACAAAGGAGAAGATTACACCTGGAAGAAATATGCACCTGTTTCTTAGACTTTTTTTTTGTAAGTAGATAATAGTGTAAACTGCCAGAGACAAGATACTGAGTCTGACGCTTTTGGCCAGATTCATTTTCTTTTTGCTAAAGTTGCAAAATCATTGTGAGGTGTGTGTCTTTGTTCGTGTTGTTTCATCTTTTGTTTGTTTTGGTTTTATTTATTTGTTTTTTTTTCCACTGTAGATTGGGGATTGGGAATTTTTTCAAAATACTTTTCTGTCAGTTGCATTTTGTTTTTTATTATTAAACATATATTTCATTCACATAATTTTCAAATTTTGCAAAATTCCCATTAAAAATAAAACCGACAACTTATTTTCAGCTTCTGTCATATCTTTGTGGAGCACTTTTTACCACCTTCAGAAATGGCCCACACTGGAGATTTCTATTTGAACAGTTAAAGTAGAGAAGTGAATTTTCAGGACAGTTTTCATAAAAGGAGAATTAATTGAAACTAAGATAGATATACAGTGTTGTATATTTTCACTGCCATATTTTTGGAGGATAGCAGTTTCTTACCACTCTGTTAGTAAAATATACTCCAATCTTTTACTTTAGATGTAGACCTGATCAAAGTTAAAATCATGAAAATGATTTTTACAGGACCCTGAATCAGTCAGAAGTTTGAGGGAGACTTGCTTGTATATTTTGCTTAAAGTAGAAATTCCCCCATAACACCAGAAGGAATTCCAAAACTCCAGAGTTGGGATTTATGAGAATCTAAACTAAAGCAGGGATCTTTTTACAATGTAGAGCATTAAGATCTTCAGGGTAACTTGAACTAAAATATAGGAATTTGATGATAATTCCTCCTTCCCAATCCACGGGGGGACCATTTCCCTCAGGTTTGCTCATGGCACAACATCATTTTCAAGTGTAACACCTCCTTCCTGGGATGCAGCAGCTCTGCACAGACTTCTCTGGATCCCTGGGAACAGCATCTTTCCATCACCTGGGAGGCCTGGCTCTGTGCCTGCTCCTTGATCTCCTCAGCAGTCCATGATTTTCTCCATGACTTGGAGTTGATGTTTGCAGTCCCCCTTCCTATAATGCATCTGTTCAGGTTCTCCCAGGGAAGGAGCAATCTTCCCATTTTCCCTCTTGTCCAGCAGTCAGGGCAGGGAAAAGAAGTGGTTCTCCTTTCTCTTGCCCAACCACTCCATCTAAAAGATGTACACCAAGGAAAACTGTCTTCTACTTGGAAATAACAAGTTGTCAACAAACAAAAACAGAAACCTCCTGTCACAAGACAGGAAAAAAAATGCTCATTTTTGTTGTTTTAAAATAGTATGCTCTGAATAGAACCCAGCTGGGTGTTCCACATGCTTCCTTCATTCCAGTATATCCTGCTCTAAATATTCACATCTTTGCAAGATAACTTTCTGGCAATGCTTCATATATTGGAAAGTTCTTCAAGTCAGAAAATTGCAGCAGTGCCTGTGTCCTTCTGCCCACTGTCAGACGAAAAATTGCAATGACAAGCTATGGCTCCTGCTTTCCTGTACCCAGGCCCTGAAACCTGCCTGATACACTTTCAAGGATGAATCCCAAGAGGTCTGGTCTTCATGAAAGATTTTTGAAGATATTGTTATGGTATTTGAGTTCATTTCTTCTTGTGTGGCAAGGGGAAAGGTAGCATTGCACAAGGATCTGTTGATCTCTCAGCTGGAAAGGAGGAAGTAATTGTCTTTGAACACCATGGCTGGAGCTCCAGATTCCTGGAGAGTGAATGTTGCCAGATGTGCTTGACCTGGACAATGTATAGGGAAACTGGGAAGGGGCTCCTGAATGTAAACCAGCCACTACAGTGTGAGAGGAAGTAGTTAGCCCAGCCTCTATTTTTGAGCCAACTGTGTGTGATTTCAGGGCTACCCAGAGATTTAGGCTAAGTGCTGTCTTCCATACATCAAAGATGTGAATCCTGACTGGATAATAGAGAGAGCCATTGCCTGCAATATGATACACGAACCCACTTCAGACATGCCAGGAAGCCCATCTGTTTGCTGAGCGTTTTGTGCAAAGCAGTTGGGAGGAAGAGCTTTGGTTTGACTGTAGTTTTATTTATTTATGTATTTTCTCATATCTGTAGAAAATGATGTGAAAAAATTCACTCCTCTGGAAACAGAAGTTATCAAAATAATCCTTCAAAGACCAGTGTGTAGCAACAGTAGCAACACCACCAAGAACTCAGAGCAAAACAAAACCCACCACTACTTGTTTCTAGTGAGTTACCTTTACAAACTGCACTTTCTCCTTCTGCTGCCCTCTTCCTTCCCTGAGGCCATCTTTTTCCCAAGACACAAGCTAAGCTTTGCCAGGCTTCCAGGATGCTCATAAACAGGATGCTGGGGAAAACTGGGGGCAGGAACACATGGTATCTCTCCAAGCAGAGGAAAGCACAGGAGAGCTGATGTGCTTGCAACAGGCTGTTATCTGATGTCAAGTCATTTGATGCAGACAGACCATGGCAATTCAGAAGATGGAGGAGAGTTTTGGTGGCTGCAGAGCAAACATCTGGCAGTGCTTTTCATTGCAAAGCTCCTTCTAGGGCAGCACCACACCAGCTACAGTGTTGTGCTACCCCTTTTTCAACACTCTGGGAGCCACAGGCTCTGTGTGTGACTTTGAGCAGTTCCCATCATGCTGTAATGTTTTAATATGCCATGTGTTTCTGGACACTGGCAGAAAATTCCACTGGGCATAAGCTCTGGCAATTTGAGATGCCATTTCTCCCACATATGACCAATCCCAACACAGGGCATTGCTGCTCTGTAGCAGACGTAAAAGGATGAACTAAAAGTTGCATTGCATTGTCTTCATTGATAATCTATTGTACTCAGGAGAAGGAAAGCTTCCATTAATATGCTGGACCCTGAAATGGGTAGACTGAGCCACAGACAAGTCCTATCCCACCACTCCCTCTGCTTGGCATCAAACCTGCCAGATGGCCATGGCATGATAAAGCCATGGATAACCAAGCAGTGGCAGCTGGTTGCTGCACTGAACACACCACAGCAGTCATAAAATGTCAACGAAATAACATGCTTTTCTTTATATCAGCACTGTTTTAAAGGCCTCTTGGGGAAAAATAGAAAAGGTTATTGCTGTAATTCCAGTAAGAAAAAAGAAAAAGTTCACATTTATTGAGATGTAACAGGATTTTGGCCAGAAAAGAGTCTGTAATTATTTGCACCATTTTACTTGTACAGACACCCAGGTACAGATGCTTTCATGGAAACTCTGGCTACATAACAGAATTAATTTTCTCTGAGTCCTGAGACTATTTTTGGGAACTTTCAAAAACTTGCAGGAAGTACCTTTCCTTTTCATTTATGTACAGACTTATTGTTATTTTTAATGTATTGAACAAATAAATGGAGACACTTTTACTCTGCTCCTACTAGATTTCACTCTAAGAAAGAAGGTGTGGTGGAGGGGAGAAAAATGTTGGCTTAACCAGTTCAAAAACAAGGCTTGTGGCAACCCAAAAGGCTCTTTCTAGAAAATCTGGTCTTAAGAGCAGTGGTCTCCTCTGGGACTGCCTGGGCTACTGCTTGTGTTGTGGCAAAGCAAACAAACAAACAGTAAAGTAAAGATGAGAGGGTCCACAGAGATTTGGGTCTTTTGCTGTCTCTTTCATGAGTAATGAATGGGGTGACCACACAGACTTGGAAAGCCCTGCAGTGCCTGAAACTGCTGCTGGCTTTCAAGCAGACAGAGTGTAGGTTTATCTGGGATTCACTGAGAATATTAGGGAGTCAATTAGAGGGGCTTCAAGGGAAACTAAGAGATTTTATTGCTCATACAAACACAGGGGGAAAAAATGTAACAGCTGCTCTTTACTCTCACCGGTGGTATGTAAGCAGAAACTTGAGTTATACAAGAGAGTCCAAAGAAACTCCAGGAAAGGCCATGTCTCCAGCTTGGGTGTCCAGGTCTGCTGTCTGGAGACAGCATGAGTATAACTCAATTCTCAGCAGCAGCAGGAAAGCTCCTGTTCAGCTGGCCTGTTTGAGGTGACCATATATCCCAAGGTACTTTCCCAAACACCTGGGTGGTCTCAGCCCCCCTGAAGGGAAAACTCTTTCTACTGAGAAGTGATAAACAAGGTACATGGAGCACATGTTGGCCAGTGTAATCATACAAAGTCTTCAAACACATGCTGCGTGCCACTGATCATGGCCCTTCGTTCTGTTCTCTCCTTGAGTTCTCTCAAGTTGTTCTCAGAGATCTGTAATTACAGCTGCAAGGACTTACTGGAGCAAGTTCTTCGAAGCTACACATGGAATAATGGGAAGAGCTGTTTACTAGGCAGAGGAGATTTAGTCTTGTCCTCTGTGCCTACTAGAGAAGACAAGGCAGATCCTTTTGACTGCATCTTGTGGCTAACAGCACTGGTTCCCCCTTTGCTCCCAGCAAATTACCTGGGTATGGCCCCTGTTTCCCTATTGAAATTCCTTCTTTTCTGCTTCATTTTTTCCCCTGAGAGGGTATTAGCAAAACTTTAAAGTTCATACACAGGCTCTGAATGTTTCTTTGTAATTAATCAAGATCTCCACACATGCTGTTCATGAAGGTAAAATATATTATCCTTTTCTTAGCATGTGGAGGATTATAAGGTATTTGAGGTAGTTGTGAGAATGGCAAACTTTTAGAAATGCTTCATGCTGTGGAATTCAAATAGGTATCTAAGCGTAGCAGAAAGAGAAGATTTCTGTCTCTGGTGCTGCCATGGTCTGGTACCTTTCATGAGCAGCAGTTACGTGTTTCAAACCACTACAAAGAATAAAAAGTCAAAGCTGATAAACTCTTCAAAATATACTGTGAAAGAAAGCCAGCATTAGAAACATGCCATGAAAGAAAACCAATTCCCTTGGAAGCAGGCAATAGTATCATAAAGAGGGAAAAGTATAAGAAAAATGGAGAAAACTAAACAAAGTTATTAACGACTAAAAGAAAACCCAACCCTAGAGCTGAAACAAAAGGACGCTGCATGCTGAAAACTGTACAAGTTAGAAGAGGAATTAAAATAAAGCCAAACAATAACTTTGCAGTCTTCTCTACTAGCACAGAGCTTGTCCTGACCACAATGCTCTGTGCCTGGTGGGAATGCAGAACAATGGAGGGCTTTAAAGATTAATGGTTGTTAAAGTCAGAAGGGACTTGTTGGACTTTCCACAGAAAATAAGTCATGGATGCTCAGCCAGCAAGAGGCCACAAAATGTCACTCAATATCAAGCCTAAAATACAAAGACTGAGGCCTTAGATTTTTTCTGTTTTCAACTAACTATTGGTTTCCTGAAGGAAACTAGATAGCTAGATATAGGAAATTTACAATAACCAGAACTGCTATTTATGAAGTGAATCATAATGACTAATCCTGAATCCATTAGGCTGGCCTTAGTCTTTTTTTCCCAGTTGCAAATGGAAAAGATGTTTTTTGTTTTGGTTTGGGTTTTATTTGGGGTCAGAAATATTTGGCTTTCAGAAGAAAATCAAAGTTGCAGACAGTCATAAAATTTTGAGGCAAGATTCGAGACAGTTTTTTGAAGAGCTTCTTTTCCCCTAAACAGATTCACCTCACTAATTGCTGAGCTCCAATGAATATCAGCTAAATCTCTTGATAGCTTTGTGGTAGCTAATTATTCATGTCTGCTGTGAAAGTAATAAGGAATAGTGGATCTTTGCATTGCTGCTTTAAGTTGCTATCAGGAACACACTCTAACTTTAGAACAAGGTAATGGAATTACAGACATGCTTTCAGCTCCCAAGGGCTTGGGAGAGAAGGAGAGTTTGCTCATCATAAATCTGAGAAGGGATAGAAACAACCCACAAACCCAAGCTTTCTCAGCTTAATAATTTTTCCTGATTCCTATTCACCTATTCCCCTGAGGAAGGCCAGCATAAGTCCTGTGTGAAGTCCTGAGTAAAATCTCAGCAATGTAGACACTGTGATTTGACTCTGAGCCAAATATTCTCCCATTCTGGCTCCTTCTTTGTCCTGAGAGAGGTGTGGGCTCTGGGGGACTGGCTGTAGGTGGCCATGGGCACAGTGAGGCTGTGCAGTGATTTGCAGGGCAGCAGGTTTTCCATGCTGGGTGATAATGAGCAGCAGCTAGTTGTTGGGTGCTGTGGAGGATGAGGAGAAGCCGTAACTGTGGCAGGATTCCTTCCTTGAAGGAGGAGCACCACCAATAAGGCTCAAATGCTCTCATCTCTGCCTAACCAAAGGTACAGTGCATAGCAGAGTCACTTTTTCTGCAGTGTTTCTATGACTTTCTGCTCTCTGGACCAGCTGGATGCAGAGAAAGAATGTTTTATGTTATCTGGCATGCATCCATTGTCCACTTCCAAGAGTCCATCTCAAATGTGGATGATTTTCTCTGAAAAATGAGATGTAGGTTTTATCCCGAATCAGATGCAGAAGGCTGGTGTCCATAATACACAATATTACTGCAAACTGGAAAGGAAACCAATTTTTATTTCTTAGAGCTTGCTGCCTGCCATAACATCTTGCCTTGTTCCACATGTTCCCTACACCATAAACAGAGCCCTGAGTAACCTGAAACAGTGTCACAAATTAAAATAAGAAATACTGCTTTAATTAAAACACTGGAGTGAATTTGTCCAGTAATTAACAGTTGGATTTGTCAGGAAGGTGGTAGGGTCTGCTGTGTATGTTCAGAAAGGGACCACAGACTAACATATACAGTATCTCCCTTGAGGCCATGAAGTAAATTGATTAAACAGTGCCACAGGCCACGCTAAGATTTATAGCCAAGGTCTCTAATGTGTTTTTTGAATGAAAGAGTAAAACCCCTACGGTTTTCACTTCAAAATTTTTGGCAAGCTCCCTATTAACTCCACTCACATGCCAGCATGGTGGGCAGTACTGGGAGGGCACTTTATTCTAAGGTACTAAAAACTGTGATTAGGCAATGATTTATGGCTTTCCTTAAACTCTGAAGTGACTTTTTTAATAGGAGTATTTTTGGCTGGGCTAATTGAAGTAAAAGTTGACTGATTTATGGTTTAATTTACAAAACCTTTTGCCACACCTTTAATGATGAAACCTCCTCCTTTTTTTTCTTTTTTTTTTTTTTTTTCCACTGAGGCATATTTTCCATTACTGCTATGCCAGTATGGCATTAAAAAAAGCAGCTGCCATCTCAAACATCACTGAAAGGCTCCATTTCTTCTTGGGAGCTGCTTAAATTATATATTTAAACTCATCTTTCCTCACCTCCCTCTAGCCCCAAACTGTAAAAGAAGTTATTCCTACAGCATTTTTAAAGCTTGCACAAAGCCTTAACTTCTGTCTTGCACAGAGCAGGTCAGTGAGGTTAAGACTTGCTTAATTCTTTTCTTTATAGAATATGTGAGCTCCTCCTCCTATGGTACATACACCCAAGGGGGTTAAAGCACCCAAGAGCGACCTCTTCAATACACCACTTCAAGCTGCTGTGGAGGCAATAAGAGAACTCCTTCTTCTCCAAAGCCAGTTTAGCATGGTCTGAGCTATTGTCATTTAGTGATTTCATGGTGGCTTGTCTGAAGTGAGAAAGGAGGGCACAGGCAGGACACCAGGCTGAAATCTGCCATTTCCTTTGGCCTATGAGCAAAGCTCTGGGAAGTCAGACTTGGGATGGCAGGTGCTCTCCTGGAGAGTGACAGTGATTCATCCCTATCCGTGGCTTTTCCTGAAAGCTGAAGTAATGGAGGATGACACGGAATGGAGGATGCAAACACCAAAATCTCCTGCTCCCTGACTTCAGTCATGTCAAGTCCATGTCTTTTGAAAAATCTACCCAAAACTTTTGGAAACCTATCCAGTTTTAACTATGCTGCAGGCATTTCAGACACTATGGGATGCAGTTCTACTGTTTTAAAGACTTGTGACTTCTTACTGCCTATCAACATTGCTGCTAGAACCTTCAACATTCACCATTCAACCAAACAGCCACAGGGATCCACACTTTTCAGAGAGTCTACTTTTCAGGTTTAGTGAATTTTTTAGTTATGTTTTGTGCTCTTAGTAACCTGGCATTTGAAACAGATTTCAGTGTAGGGCAATATGTATAATATCAGCAGCAAAATTAACTGAGTAATTGAAAAAACCAGAGCAACTCTGGGCAAGTTGAGCTCTCCTAGTTGTGTGCAGAATAATTGATAGTATTTTGAATAGCACCTTAGTCTACATGTATAGACAAAAGACACCAACTATAGAGAGACCCTAAAATGATAATCTGATTTTTTACAGTGACTGCTTTCGTGTACTTCCTGCTTTCAATAGTTTCTGGCTATTTCATTCCAAAACAGCATTAAAAACATGAGAAAGGGAAGGACAATCAAAAAATTAAAAACAAAGCTATAAAACTTGTTATTTGATGCCTCTAAGGAAAGCTTCAAAGCTGCAAAAAAAGGGCCCAAGGGAGAGTTGAAACAGGGATTTATAGCAGAATGCTTTGCAGAGCTTGTCAAAAGTCAGAAAAATCAGTAAACAGATCTGTGACACACATAATACTCCCAGACAATGATCAGCGTTTGGAGAAAGACAAGAGAACTCAGAGATTTGACTCTCAAAATTTCACATTCATCAGACAAATTGATCATAACCAGAACTGACCATGACCCTGCAAATGAAATTAATTTCTTTTTAATGGTTCATACAGAAAGGTGTTCTATCTCTGCAAGGTAATAGAAGTTAAATGGGTGACATTATAGATGAACCCACACTGAAGCATAATATCAACTAAAATTAAGTAACTTCATGGAAAAAGAACCACTTCTAATATAACTTGGAGAAAAAAAATGATAAATTACAAAAAAAGGATTTTTTTTTTGTTTGTTTGTTTGCAGTGAGGTGTGAATTTACTGAAGAAGAATGAGGAAGGTTTTCTTTGAAAAATATAGACAAGAAAGAACTCAAATGTCCCACATGATGTCCTTTGTGACTGTAAAGGAGATCTAAGGAAGGTACTGGTGCAGGTAAGGCATTTTTCTGGGAATCAGAGAACTAATGGAAGAATCTACAGAATGGATACATAACTGGTAGAGAAAAACAAAAACCTTAATGTATGTACAGGTACAAATAGCCTAAGAATGCAGCCCTCTCCATGGTGATATGTGTTTGGAGAAGAGCCTGGTGCCAAGTATCTTTCTGCCTTCTGTGCCTTTGCCTGTGAGTGTTCTTTGGAAAACAGAGAATCCACCTCTGTGTGCATGGTGAGTTCCACTTCAGGACAGCACTATTGAGGCACAGAAGCAGAATCGCCTGGGAATATTTCCAAGCTGAACACCACAAATGGAATTAGTAGATTTAATAATTATTTCTGTTGGACAAAGGTGATTCTGATGCTTTAGGGGGACCTGAAGGCACACACAACAATGCAAAATACTGCAGGAGCTTTACTGAACAGTGCTCGTTGGCTGCTGACTTGACTGGAATATTATATAATGTTCAATCTGATTGTTAATTACTGCTTTTGTGACATTTGCCCTGGAAAGAAGCATGTAAGGGCACTTCACCATGACAAAGCGTCAGTGTGAAATTTTTGGAAGCAGCCATGGGAGGCTCCAGCACAGCAGAGCAGCTCCAGCTTCAACACTGAGACTTCCAGTCTGTGTTCACTCTGCAGGTATCTGCATATCCTCGTGGTGGGTTTCTTTGCTGTAGTTTTTATGGGGTCAGTTAGCAAGGTAAAACTCAAGAAAACCAGAACTGAACAACTTCAAGACCTGTCTGGCTCATCAGTGTTAGTGAGATTCAAAAATCAGATTGCCTGGAAAGAGTAGTCTCAATTACTACAGTTATGTGAGAAAAGAAAGTCAACAAATCTTCAAAGCCTTATCCCTTAATTAGCATCCTCAGAAAGTGCATCAAGGATGAAGAACAGAAATGTCTTACAGAATGCATGCAGGTAGTTAACTCTCTTAATTTGATAATAACTGACCCATTATCTCAAACTTGACATTATTTACAAAATTTGACTTTGAGAAGTAACATGCCTTGAAGACTTTTCTTCAGCCATTCTTAAACTTCTTCACAGAGAAAGAATAATCAGAATAATCTCTCTTTTATCCTTTCTGTGTTGTGTGTGTTTGTGTGTGTGTGTGTGTAAGAATTCAAGAATGAAGGGATCAAAGCCAATTTCTTTGTGACATGAGTGTAAGTTTTGAAAATTTCAGTATCAGAAAATAAATGTATGAGCATCTGAAAAATAACAATAGAGTGGGCTTTGGAACTGGACTAGAGCAGATGTTCCCTTCACCTGTTATATTTAACAAAACAAGATTCATTTCAAAGTACTGTGTTTACCTGCTGCTTCACTTCAGAGATGTGGGATATAGGGGAAAAAGAGAAGTACAGAGGAGCAGCATTGTGGGTGTCTGTGAAAAAGGGAACACATATTTTACAAAAAATGTAGTGCTGTTGGGTAAAAAGCTTGGGTTAAATCTTTGAGACACCAGTGGCAGAATTCCCATTAACTTTGATGCTGCTCTGACTTCACTCTTTCTAGTCAACAGCTACACTCAGATCTCAGATTTTCAACATAACTTTTGCCTCAGTTTGACCTGGTAGTTTTGAAAGATTGTGCAAGCCAATTTCATGCCTGTAAGTCATGGTTTTCTAGTTCCAAAGGAGTAAAGATTGATCTTTCTTCTTCTTTTTTCTTTTTTTAACAAAAATCTGCTTGCTACAAGATCTAAATAAAAGCTATATTTTCATCTATTGTTTTCTAGGTCTTCCTACAATATCGGAAAAATGCACAGAGGGATTAAAAATGCAGAATTCCAATCATAGGTTCTTTTAATACTGGTGATAGAAAGAGCTGATGATCAGTCAGTATTTTCATAGGACTTTGCCTCCAGTGGGTGGAACAAATCACATATTTTCCAGTTCAGTTTAGGCTTTTAAGGAGCACCTTATGTCAAGTAAATGAAAGCATTCATCATAAATTCACAATAATATTTTTTAATAAGCTTTTTTTTTTTAATACAACTCCATGAAATGAAAGCTTCTGGAATATTTAATGAAAATATCTTAACATTTTCAGAAAAAAACAACAAGATTTCTCTTCTACATGCACTTTTCACAATTGAAGAGTCATCTGCAGCAAGAGGCTCCTTGGACATATGTGCAGCTACAGTGATGCACATCCCCAACATGTATATTTGGGCAGGCACGGGCAGATTTAGCCCTGGGCAAGACACACACACACATCAGAGGGCCCCAGGAATGCACAGAGCATTTGGGTAGTGCTGCAGAGCAAGGATTAGAGTCCCTCCATTCTCCATGGCTAAATTCATATAAAGTGGTGTGATAAAGCTGATAAACCTTATCAGTGCCATGTTTTCCTTAGAAATTTTCTCCAGGATACGCCTGTGGCTGCAGTGGATAGAGACTTCTTTCTCACCTAGACTTTTGCTTGTCCTTGGAGTGCACTGACTCTGACTTTTTTCTTTCTTCTTTTTGGTGTGGGTCTTGCTTGCATTGCTGAAAAGAGTGTGCCCAGTTGCTGTGGAGCAGGTGTGCAGGGAGGGAAAAACCCAGCAGGCAGCACACAACAGAAAAGGCATCGCTATGTATTTGCAAGCAAGTGAAATCTGTATTAAGACTTCTTTGTCTTAACAGGCAGCTCCTCTGTAAAGGCTTTTCTGGTTTTCCAGGGAGGACTAATTCAACAACAGTTTTTATTCCAGTTGTTTCCATGCTTTACCTGTGATGTGAGAGCTTGATGAAATTTAGAACCTGCTTTAAACATTGCAGCTAAATACCATTTTTTAAAAGTTCTTGCTGCTGTAAAAGCTCAATGTTCCTTGTTACTATTAGTAGTAGTCCTGAGGACAGTGGTGGGTGAGACAGGCCCAAAGAAGGCACTTGAGCAATCTAGGAATTTTAAAAAGTTTTAATTCATGCAGAGCCCATTTGTAACAGGGAATGAAAGGTCTGAGGTGAACCTGGTTTTGTATTTAAACAGGGACAGCTAATTTCCCACCTCTAGGCAGATGCGACTCAGAAAAGAGGAAGGGGAATGGTCTCAGGAATAGACAAAAAATCAAGCAGGGAATGGCTCAATACAGAGACAGGACAAGTGAGACCCGCTTAAAACTTACAGGGTAGATTTGGATTAGAAATCAGGAAGAAATTCTCCCTGTGAGGGTGGTGAGGCAATGAAACAGGCTGCCAGAGAAGCTGTGGCTGCCCCATCCCTGGAAGTGTCCAAGGCCAGGTTGGATGGGGCTCTGAGTGACCTGGGCTGGTGGAAGGTGTCCCTGCCCATGGCAGGGGGGTGCAGTAAGATGGTCTTCAATGTCCCTTCCAGCCCAGGCCATTCTATGATTCTATGATTTCCAGTTCCAACAGGACAGACAGCCATGAACACAGAACCAATTCCCTGTTCGCTTCTTACTCTTAGCCAAGCATCAGACCATGTACATCACTGTTAACTTTCACTGGCGGCCTTCACTGTCACATGAATTATTCTTGCAGCTGAAGAACTGAGAGACATTTTAGTTAGAAAGATGAACACATTGTCATAGTTGTATGGAGATTAACTAAAAAAAAAAAAAAAGTTAAAAAAATTATTAAAGGCACTCTATGACAGAGAACACTTTTGATACAAGATCTCTCCATGCCAGTCAATTATTAGAAGCTGCTCTTTATTGAAGACTCAGTGAGTTTTCTCATTTAATTTCTGCATCATCCTCCATACATTCTGAAGAAAGATATTATTATTCCTATTTTCTAGATGGAAGAAAGAAGAATGCCCCCAAGGAGATTCAGACCAAATTTTGCATAAGAAGTGCTCAGCTTTGAAAGTTAGGTAGATCGGCACCTTTGAAAATGGGCAATCTGTAACTGTTCATGTGACTGTATATCACAAAAGAAGACTTGTCTTAAAATGAATTGACTACCATTGTGCAGAAAATCGTTAGCAGGACAAGGCAAAGAAAACAGGGAGTCTCCCAAGTCCACAACCAGTTGTCATCTTTCCTGGCATTGCATCTCTCAAAGCAGCAGAACATTTAAAAACTTCTGTGTATTTGTATCTATCTGCTTGTATTTGTCTGTGTCAAAAACATAGATTTATAAAATCCTGTTTAGAAAGTACTGAATCAAATACATCTCTGCCATACTTTATAGGTCTGACAGAGGTTGCACAAAGAAATAATCAGACCCAATGAAGTTTAAAAACATGTATTCTGAAAGAGTTTTAAGGTTTTGTGGGTTTTTTTAAAGTTTTTTTCTTTGTTTCCTCCATATTTTAATACAGCCTGGAGATGTGTCAGCTTCTTGCATTTGTGCAATTTAAAGGCTAAAAAAATTTCTAGGATTAGCAGGACACTCCCAGCTAGGAGTGTCAAAGTCTGAAGCCGTGAGGAGCAGTAATTGCTGAGCTTTGACTGCATCCTGTCTGTGCTCTGGGCGGTTGAGGGTGTGTATATGTGTGTTTGTTTTATGCATGTCTGTCATAACTTGCTTTAGGGATTCAACCAACCATTTGTCTGCAACCTGGCTTAGTAATAACTAAGTCAGAGGAAGGAGGGGGACTAGGGGGGAAAAGGTAAGACCCTACAGGAGCTTGAAAAATATAAACACTAGAAGGGAAAGAAATTACTTAGAGGGTTTGCGCTGTGGAGTAATAGGATTAAATTCAGCTGGGAAAACTGATGAGAAATAAGGAAAGTATTCCTGTCACTAAAGTGACATTTACAGACTGCTTTGGACAAAAGTATTACTAAATGTACAGCATGAAGCCAGTTTAAATAGATTGCCTGATTTTCTTATGCAGCCTTTATTATAATTATGGAGACCCACGTTGAAACAGATTCAAGGCCTCTTTCTTTCTCACAGTCAAACTACTGTCTCGCAGTTGTGCAATTGCTACATCATCCAGCTTTGCTTCATCATCCAGCCTTTACACATGGCATATTTGCCTGTCAGTCCTTCTATGGAAAAACACTGGCTGGTATCCACCTCTTACCTTGCACAAAAAAGGCTCTGTGGTCTAAATGTTTTCAAACATGCATGAGACATAGAGTAAGTGCCCCGCAGGATTGCTCTTCTGCTTGCCCCAGGATTTTGTAACCCGTCTATCTGTGCCACAGGCCCTTTTCAGCTGGGCAGTTGCATTACTGTGGCTGCTGCTGTCTCTTTCTTAGTCCTTCTACAGTGATGGTCTCAGGAGACAAGCTGAAAGCATGTCTGTCCTATTTCATGAGCGTATTCTACTGGATATCTCAATGGCCAGGGTGGTCTATCCCTTTGTTCATTACTCTATGCAGTGTCAAATAAACCAAGGATTTCTAGTGAAGTTTGATGAATAAAAGAGCAGGCACAGATGCTCAGCCAACTGGCTCAGTATCTTGCCCCAACCGGCAGTCAAACAGGATGCTGAAGGAAGAGTATAATAGCACAGTGACACTTATAAAAGCAGTGGCACTTCCTCAGAACGTCCTCCCACATCTCCAGCAACTTGTGGTGTGGAGATTTCCCAAGCCAGAGGCAGTGGGGGATGCAGGAGCTCACAGCTTGTCCTGCAGAGACAGCCAGCAGAAGTGACAGTGATGCACTGCAGCTCCCAGGGCACTGAGTGAAGTAAGGAAGAGAAAACAGATCTCTCTCCCTGCAGCATGAAAAGCAAATACAGTTTGGGGAGGTAGATGAGGGGGCAAAATGTGAGAAATGGTTGGGTCTATTTGCATTCCTTAGTTCTACCATGAGATGTTTAACATTTGTAGAAAATTCACACATACAGTAATTGATTCTTTCTTTAACCATTTTGGATTTTATGCTATCTTTTCTTCACCTTCACACAAGAGCAAGTGTACTCACTCATGTATTTTAAATATATAAAGATTCTTCATTCTTCCTGCCTAAACAATGCTTTAATTGCATCATGTTTTTCCTTCCACTTCACAGTGTCACAGAACAGTAAGAAATTTTTATTGTCTTTTGCGAATAACAAAATGTGCCTGCATGAAAACTAGACTAAAGGCAAGTGAAGGGCCACGCAGTGGAATTACAAAGTGGAATCTTGTGTAGGTTCATCTCCTTCAATTACAGACACTTGTCTCCAGATGGAACAGTCATGGCAAATTTCAAATCTAGGTGATACCCAGCCTGCCTGAATGATCCAGGACTAAACTCTAGCTCTAAGCCACCAGGTATGTGGGGAAAGGTGTTTCGTGTCCCAAGCTACACTTATTACCTGTCTGTATTGAAACAGGAAAAGTCAACATGTGGAGTAAAACTCTGTAAATTAATGGAGATATCTACAAGTACCTTAGAAAAGGAGAGATGACACTTCAGTCTAGGATGCAGAGTCAGATTTAATATAGATTTTAACTCTACCCACAACTTTGCTCAAAAGATTTTAATATGTCCGTTGCATAATTTGTTTCTGTCTTCATTGTCTTCTTTGTGAGGACACATTCAACCTCCAGTCATAGGAACTTTGCATCAGGTATGAATAGATCCAGATGGTAGGTTTCAGGAGGGCAAGGGGAATGCCTTCTTATTCCTACAGTGCCAAGAACACTTTGGGTCCTGCTGCCCAACCAGTAAAATAACACCTAACAGGATCTTAGATTTCCCAGCAAGCTGTTACAGGAACCTGGATATACACAAATGTTTGCTGCATGGCTCCTTGATATGACACCTGAGGATGACATTGCCTGAATGGCCAACCTTTCTATGAGCATCTGATTGACTAGTGGAATCCTATTTCTTAGTCAAGCCAAGCTCAGAACCAGTGAATCATCACTCTATGTACCTTTTAATGGTCTTTAAATTCACAGGCATACATGGTATGATATAACAATGTCTAAATCAACCCCAGTAAGAATTGCCCCCTAGAAGCATGTTGTTTTCTTTCCATAAAATTATTTAGCCACATAAAGACAACAAAAAGTCTTCCATATAACAGGCAAAGTGTTATCACCTATTGTTTCTAATCTTCTAGATATAATGATGAACCTGATGAAGTGCAGGTAATTTATTGGTGCCTCCTTCATCTCCACATGAATAAGGAAGCAATTTTGCTATTAAAGAAAAAAAATGAAATTCCCAAACCTCCTGCATGATGTACATCCTAGATTATTCAGAGCTCTTTAAATCACAATTCAGATATACAAGAGTGGATACTTCATCATAAGCATTAAATTATTCTGTCTGCACTGCATCATGTCTTGCATTGCACCAATTAAACTCTCGAAGACCTGCCCAAGCATGCTTTGAACTTAATTAGTAGAAAACTTAAGAGGAATTCTCTTGAGGGGCAACCATTTTTTTTTTTGTCTCTTTCAAAGGCACATGGAGGGGATATATTGTGAGCATTGTGCTTAGGATAGGAAATAACCATGTGGTACCAACTGGCCAGTTGGCATTTCTGAGGCACAGGCACGTTGTGGGAATGGGGAGAGAGAAGGCAAGAAAGAAAGGACTCTAATATGGATTTCATTCTGTCTTTCCAGCTATGGTGCTGTTTAACATTGATGGCTATCTTGTGCTTCAGTACTCCGAACCATCTTGAAAAGGGTTCTGTAAAGCTGGAGGTTTATTTCCTTTTTTATTTCTTTGGTAGGGAAAAGAGGAGGGAGAAGATGGGGGGACAAAACAGCCCCAAAAATGCAGTCAGTGCAAAATGGATTGCTACTTTTGGAAAATGCCTGACTTACAAATTCTATCTTTATGGTGATACCACTTTTCCAGTTCAAGGGACATGAAACATCGACGCAACACAACGAAGTCTTTTAAGACAGGTTCCACACTTCAGCAAGGAATGAAGGCCAAGTACCATCCATCCAACTGGTGATTTTTTTTTCTTCTGTGCATGTCAAAATACCCCATATGCCCCTGGCACAGGCAGGGCAGGTTTGATGGCATCCGCAGGAAGGAGGCCACTTATTTTTTCATGCGTAATTTATCACCACAGGTATTTTTGCCTACCTATGTGTCCTCTGCTTAAACTCACGGTAGCACGTACATTTGCAGCTGGACGTGCTGTTGCTGTAGCAATCCTGCTCCACCCTTCAGCTCACTGGCAGATCCTGAAACAGGATGTCAGCATGAGTTGCCTCTCTGCAGAGCTACTGTCTATCAGAAAGAGACAGTCTTGAGACACCCTGTGGGGCACTTTTTTAGAGGAACATGGGTAATTACTTAGGATATTTAAGTATAACATTAAATATTTACTTCTCCTGAGAAAACATTTAAAGTGGCAGTACTTTATACGATTCCTGCAAATGCAAACTCACAAGCTTGGCTGGGACATTTTTCTCTCATTCTTCATAAAAGTAAAGTTCCACATCTTATTTCACATATATCTGCATTTTTAAAGTTTATTGCTTCTCACTAGCCACCTTACCAAATTACAGTTTTTGTATAGCAAAGAGAACAGTTCTGAAGCCCTCCTTTCATCCCAGTCTTGAACCTGTTAGACAAACCTCTGTGAACTTTGGGGTGTTTTCCTTCTGATCCTCATGACAAGCTTTTCATTCTCTTTACTTTAGATGTAGGCACACGCACCCTGTAATTACTGCTGTGCAGCTGATTTTGCCTTGCCTCACTGCTTTTGCCTTGCCTTATCATGAAGGGGCATGGGATGAAGTCGTAGTGATCGCTCAAAGGAGTCAGGATGCATTTAAAACACAACTCGAGGCTCCAAGTACGTGTGTATGTGCACACACCCCTTTGCTTCAGATGCAACTCACTGTTCTTTACAAGCCCAACCAAATGTCACTGTGCTCTCTTCCCAGACATGCCAAGTACTTCCAGTTTGACATGTTATCTATTTACAGCTTCAGCTGTGAACAGCAATTCCACCCCTTGTATTACAGACTTTAATAACTGGTGTCTGTTGTGACAGGACTTCTGACAAGGAAGACTGTCATAACACGTCTATTATGCACCTTCCTCCAACTAGAAAGATTTTCCTCAATCTATTTTTTTGGTGGCTTGGACTGTGTGGGAAGATTTAGGGAGTGTTGAGACATGGAAAGTTAAATCTCCAATTATCCAGAGGTCATGACAGTCAGCCAAATTGTGTGCTTCCCTTTCCACCTCTACACCCACTGCACTGTCCTGCTGCTGACCCTGGAATGGAAAGACCACCCTCCTTCGAAACTGAAATCAAATGCTCAGAACTTGCTCATCCTTGGGACTCTCCCAAAAATTCATGCTGCCAAACATGCCTAATTCTTCAGTAGTTTCATAACCTGGTGGGCTTCTACTCTCTTGCGACCTGAGCTGAGGTCACTGCATTCATTTCCATTTACGAAGTTGTCTTGCATTAAAATCTATGTTGTCCCAGAGGCAAATGTGTGTCTGTGTTTTTCCCACTGCGTGTGCGCTGCCCTCCTCACACAGATGAGGTTTTTCTGGCAGCCTTCTGTCATGTTGTTATGCTTTGAATAATTATTTTTTTTAAACTTCTCCAGTCCAAAGTTCACTTTTTTCCCTTCTCTCATGCTCTCCCCCCTCTCTCCTTTTTGACTCCACTGCCACCCTCAACCCCTCCAATTTTTTGCTGTGTTGTTTTTGGCCTGTCTCGGTGCTGCTTGGGAGCTGAAGTTAATTTAGGTACTTGTCTGCTTGACTGTCAGGTTCTATCAAGAGTAAAAAGAATGGCAAGTTAATAAATTCCAAATTATATCAGGTGTGAAGCAGACTCTTGTCCCATGCTGTTTATCTTGCAGCAGGTGTAAAAAAGACCAATAAAAGAGAAGAAATATGTGCTTTCACATGCACACACAGACACACACAAGCACAGGCTTTGAAAAGAAGGCAAAAGACTGCCTGTTACTGTCAGGTGGCCAGCACAGAATTAGCTGGTGGTCTCAGGCCAGACTTTATGGGGCAGGTGTCTACGTTACAGAAACCACAAGCACCATCCACAGGTGCCAGGACTGGTGGTCACTCAGCAGTGCAGGCGAGTCACTTGGTGACAGTTCAGGAATGGAAGTGGGAAGGAGAAGCAATCAAGTTTGTTGTGCTGCTGGTCATTCTCCATTGATAAAAGACATGGCCTTCATGCACAAGAGCCTGGCTTCTTCCAGAAAATGGGAGCTGTGTAGTCAGGCTGGTCCTTAGGAGAGTTTGTTGTGGATTTGTGAAATTCAGAGTGAGCACTATTGTACTAGAAAGAAGAGTCTCAAGGAACACTGTACAAATTGAGCTTCTGGCACCCATCCTGGGGATCTTGGTCAGCTTCTTTATGAAAGACAAGTTAAGCTTAGTCAATATATTTTAGATACTTCAGAACAACATGTATAGGGATCAATTAGAAAAAAAAAATATATTCTAGGATAGCAAAGTTTAGGAATAAGATGAGTTTGGAGATGTCTAGAAATTCCCCTAGATTCTAATGCAAAGAACACAGAATCACCTGAACAGAAGGAAAGGAAATCCTCCCTTAGTTTCCTCTTGGTTTGCTTCACCGAGCTTCACACATGTAATTTCCCTTTCTTTTCACCAGGAGAAGCCTAATGTCATGTCCTGCCTCCTAGGCTTCAGGACATGGGATTTCTCAGGCTTAAGAAAGAACCTCCTTCCCTCAGCAGATGTGTTATTAGTTTTTCTTCACTCAGACTCTCTTTCCCTACTTTTTCTGCTGGACAAGAATGGAAAACTCTGTCTTTCCTTACAGCTTTGGACACTCCTACCCAAGGAAAAAGCTATGACTTCAGACAATCTAAAAAACATTGCATTTTTGGTTTCTGAGTTCTTTCCCCCTTCCAATGTCTTCTTATTTGTCTGGAGTTATCCTAGGCAACTGACTGACAAAATCATAGCCTTGCAAGTAAGTGAGAATATCTTGGTGATATCACTGCCAATGCATCTGGCTTTTCAGGACTAAACTCCTGAAATGCACCAACAATCTGAATTTCCAGTGGATTTAATTGAATGCAAGATCAGCATTTAACAGCTGGGTAGTTACTGAAACATTAAAGCCTTACTATGTGAGAAAAAGACTTCAAAGGTTTGACATCAGTAGTGGGTGGCAAAACATACATAATTAATTCATAGATCACAGCATGCCTTTCAGCAGCATTGAATATTATGTTTGATTATGTATTTTATCTGTGTTTATATGTGTATTTGTAACTATCTAAATTACACTTGTGTAATTATGTGTAATTACATACTTTTGTTTACAGATGTGACTGGGAGTTTCCCATAACCACTGCTGCACTTTTGAAGTTACACGCTAGTTGATAAGGATATAAAAGTTCCAATACCATCTGGACGTTTATACAGAATATCTTTCATTTAGACACCTGAGGGACCTGCTGGAAACATTACCATTGCATTTAGTGTGCAGTGGACAATATTCTAATTGATATCTAAAACCTGACAGGTGGCCAATGATGGGCCCCAAGGGCAAACCACAATCAAAAGAATTCTTATTTTTTTCAATATTATCTTTCTGTTTATGTTTGTTTCAGCTTCTTTTTGTTTCATTTCCTTGACCTTATTGATTTTTCTTTCCAGTTCCCCAGCAATATCCTATCTGTTCATGCTGATCCTTGGTTTTACCCATAGCATGGCTTAAAAGTGAAGAAATCGTGTTCTTAAAATCCTCCTGATTTCAAATATGGCTGTTCAGAGTGGCCACACATTTCAAACACTTTATTAATAAGGCCTGCCTTGCAAAATAGGTAATTGATGATGAGATTTGCTCCGAAGGCAAAGGTGTTGGAACAATTATGGTGAAGATCATCTGACTTCAAGAATACAAACTAGCCTGGTTTTCCAAGGAATTGGACTATTTTGCCCAGGATATCTGTTTGACCACCTGCATCTTTCTGACCATCTTTGAACCCCTGGGCTGAGTCCATCAAGTAAACCTGACAGGGATGATGGTCTCATTATGGACATAATGGACAGTAAGATACTGTTACTTGGGAAAGTTGATATTTTGGTGGTAGAAAGAAGGGAAACACCCTGGCAGAGCCCTGAAGAAAGAACTCAACCTTCACTCACTGTCTTTGCTGCACTCAACAGATGAGAAGCAGCAGTCAGTCCAGCGACCAGAAAAGCCATAGTATGACACTCTCACAGTACTGCCCATCTCTAGCTGAGATAGTGAGGGTCCCAAAAGTACGGAGGAGGTGAAAAGGGCTGAAAATGTTATGGGAGTGGTGTTTTCGGCAAGGTGGAACAAGTTGCTGTCACTTTTGGGAAAGTTCTTCAGGCAAGTGGAGAAAGGTGTTACTGTAGTGTGAGGATGTAGGACATGCAGAGTATGTATTAATAGGGGTCTAGGCTTCATCAGTCCTAGTGCTCATGGACCAGCTTCTGTTTCCAGCTTCTGCTGGGCCCCAGTTCATCACCGCACTATGGTGGGTGATTGGCTTTATGCAACTTAATGACAATAGTGGCAGCAGCAGGACTGTTCTGTGCTCACAGGCGTTCTGCAGAGCCCTGTTGGATCAGGGCCCCAGATGACCGCAACAAAGAGCTGGGATGTGTCCTACAGATAAAAGACATCAGTTCAACATGTGTAAGCAAGCACAGTGTCTCTTGCATTGAATTCCACTCTTATTCAACATACCGTTTACAGCATCAGACCTCATCCCTGTGGAGCAATTTCTTTCCCACTTGGTCTGCTTCTGATTAGTGTAAAAGAATGACGTATGGAAATGACACTGTAATAAAGATGATGGATCGTCAGTGAAGCAGCTGCAGATTAGGAGAAAAGGAAGCTGACTACTGAAGATTTGCTTAGCAAAACCAAAAAATACCAAAAACCACAAACAACAATATAAGGTTCTAACTGTGCATGCAAAAGCCACTTGAAATTGTCCTACTGGTATTCTTACTGGCACGACGCTCCAAGCATGTAGAATAGTAATTTCCCAGTGGAAGCAGACTGTTCAAAAGCATGTTAGGGGACTACATGCCTTGTAGATCTGGCCTTTAGATCAAGCACTTACCCTGAAATGCCTTCATCTCCTCTGAAATTCATACTTCACAAAGAATAGGAAAAAAAGATGAAACTGCTTTGAAATAACCAAACAACATTCTCTTTAGATAAAGCTGTTAGACTGGGGTATTAGTAAGTCTGTGGCTTCCTTAAGCTCATACATGGATTTTACAGACCAGGCTGAGTCAGTCTAGCGTGGGATGACTGGATGACTTTATATCCTTAATCAGATTTTGGGTGAATACTTATTTTCCTTCTGTTTGCACCTGAGGAAAAGCTTACAAGTGTTTGCACCACCTTCTAAGCAAACAAAATGAATTGGGCATCAGGAGCCTGGAATACTTTACTGTACTTCTGGTTCTGCACGGATCTTTCCCACTTCTGCTGTGTTTCAAAGAAGAGGTAGTTTTCAATTCAGAAGGTGGTTCAGAATTCCATTTTGAAGACGGGGGAGTGGAGTAGAAGAGAGGAGGAGACCGGGGTGGGCATTGGGGATGCTACAAACATTTTTAGTTAATGAGTCAAATGGCTCAGCTGTCCAAAAATTTCCCTAAAGACATTCACTTATGCCTGTGTGAGCTCCTACAGAAAGGAATGGAATGTGCTGTAGTTTTCCATAAAATCCTCCAAAGAGAGGATCGATCCACTGCTCTTTACTGTGTTTGTCCTCTGGCTACTACTTTAAGACCACTGCCTATTATTGAGTTTCTTGAATCTGACATGTGCTCCCGTAAATGGATTTGATATTATGTTTCTCTGCAGCAGACCTGAAGACGATGGTGGCTCAGTCCAGTTTTGTTGCTCTTTTTAAACCTTTCCAATGTACTGAAGTAACACAAGACCAATCTCAATCTGCAGTCCTTGGGTGTGTTAAAGAACCAGGTCTGTCTGACCATGCAAAGCAAAGAACCACATGCCATATTCAAAGGAGGACACATGAAAGGGATAGGAAGCCTTAAATTTTAAATAAATCTATTTGAAGGAAGTAGTTTAGTGCCTGATAAAGAAGATGGATTGACAGCCCAGTGATGGACAGCTGATCACCAGGGCAAGGTATCAGGCATTAATTTTTCAGCTGTATCACGAGGGGATGCCACTGGCCAATTTGCTTCCTCTGTGAGCAGCGAGTCTTCCGACTATAGCTAAGATGTCATCTATTTATTGCACTTTTTATTCAGATTTCCTATGACAATGCAGTCTGTTGTGCTAATGATATCACCACAAAGAAAAAAAGTCTGTCTTTAAGGTGGTTTTGCCATCTTATTTCAGATGCTTTACTGGACCATCATCATAGATTGCTGCTTTTGAGTCAATAGTTTATCTGAACTTAATTCAAACATGTTAATTTAAGTCCCTTCAGTTCGACTAGTTGTCTCCTAGTCTCACAGCTGTAATAAATTTTGACATTTTAGTGGAGTTTTGTGTAGTTTACAAATTTTCTGTAATTTCTTATTATGCACTCTAAATAGTTGAGGCATTGCTTAAAGGTTGTTAGTGGTTTCTCTGTTATGATTTTAAAATCAAAACCAGTGCCAACCAATGTGTCATGTGTCTTAGCACATGCAAGCAATCCCTAAAGCAAATTGATCTTCACACTCTAGCACACATGAACAGTGTTACAACAGCCCTCGAACAGCACGGCAGCTGGGAACGACTCACTGCTTCTGGAGGAGGCTGACGTGTATGCCCCATTGAAATGAAAAGATATTTAAGATTTTTCAGTTTCAGGATTCCCAAGAGCAGCTGAGGGTTGAAAAAATCATTAACCATTTCAGCAAGAATAAATCAAAAAACCTTTGAATGATTCTGCCCATCATTAATGAGTAATTTTAATATGTAAATTTTTTTTGTAGCCAAAACATCACTGGCATTCATGAAAATTCACCTCATGAGGCTCATGGCTGATCAAATTTTGCCATCATCGTTACTGGTTTTGTTCAGATGCAGAAGTGGTGAAAAGTGAAAAGACCAGCCTACGCTAACTTCTAATTTGAAAATAGTTTTTGCACTACCCAGACACTAAACACTCTTCTATTTCTTCCCCCCCTGCTGAGTGGCTGTGAAAGGTGGGGAGTCCTTTTCTCCTATTTTTTGTTCTGAAAAAGTCTGAAGTAAAGGGGAAGTGTATCAAGGTGTCAGAACTGTGAAACTGTGTTGAAGATAAAGGTCAAGAGGCTGTTGACCTTCCTGGACTTCAAGTTTTGCCCTGTGACCTAAATCATACTCCTCTGAAGTACTTCAAAGACTTATCTCAGTGATTGCACACTGGGTTTTCAATACAACTCCTTAGAGTTACTTTTTGAGAAGACAAAATTAGATTTACAGGTGCTCTCATAACTAACTGGTGCAAAACAAGTGGGAGAATAAGGATCATTTCAAAAAACCCACAAATGTGCCTTCCCTTTCAGGAAGCTTTGTGTTATGTCCTTCCACCACTGCCCTGCTCCTTAGTCCAGCCTAGTTTTGAAAGTGGAGGGAAGAAGAAAGTTTGAAGATTTTCCTGGAGTAGCTACTGCAGAATTTAATCCTAACCTCATAAGGAAGTTTATTTCCATAAACCATCCCACTCAATTCTGCACAATCAGAAAGGCTGAAAGCCTTGAATAAACTGTAAAGTTGTTGAAACAAATGTTTCAGTGGTTCTTTAAGCTCTACCTCTAAATCTTTGTCAGGTCATTCATTACCAGTGCTTTCCCACTTATGAGAACAGAATGAAACAGATCCAAATGGCTCAGACAAAATTATGTGAGCCTTAGTGACACATTCTGTCTCATTTTCCTTCAGGGAATATTGAATGTATCACTGGATAAGCCACGAGTACACCATGATTTTGGAAACTAAAGGGGAGTGCTTCACATCTTCTCTGTGCCATAACAACATTAAAATTTGACACTCCACCTCCTGTACAGATTAAATGCTGTTGAAAACAGGGCTCACTTATTTTAAAAAGCTACTACCTCTCTCTAAGGAAAGTCAATGGTGTCAGGGCTAAGGTCAACAGCCTGAAGTTTTCAGAGGGAAGGAACCTGACACTGAGGTGCTCAACCTGTACCAACACCTAAGTGACATCTTGTCTTCAGGGTGACAAGTACTTGACAGTTTGATGTCACCAGCAGCTGCTTAAGAACCTACTTGTTTGATGGTATGGAAGCTGCTTTAGTGTCTTAGGCATGATCCCATGCTTCACATTTTTTACAACCTTGGTTGATGACTATTGGCGAAAATTCTGTGCTTTCAGTAAGGGAGGTGGAAAGGGTCATAATTTGGTCATCAACATTTGATGCATCCCAGAAGAGGACATAAAAAGGTATCATGCTAGGAGTGATGTGTTATTATTGGCTGTCCTTGTCTCCAGCCGTTATTGAAATGGATTCAGCATTTTAGCAGCAAGAATAAAAAGGTAAATTAAGTCCTCTGGCTGTTTTTTTTACCGGGTTTTAAAAATTATGAACTACTGTGATTTTCAGTCTAAGAAGAGACTATTCTGTCTGTTTGATCACTTTGAGTAGCTTCCAGAGAGATTTCTTTCAGTGGGAAAAAGACCATGGTAAATGTCTTACTTTATGTACTTTAATTTAAATAAAAGCAGACCTTTCTGCCATTCTGAACTCCAAGGTATTCGCCACCTAGATGTAACTCTTGGGCAGCAAAGCAGCCAATAATCTAAAGTGGGAAAACATAATCCATTCTTCCCACATCTTCTAAAGCCCAACCTTCCCCAAAGTTCTCCACTTTGCCTGTCTCTACAGTGCCATGTAAGTTCTATGTAAAAGTAGAAAGCCTTGTTTTTCATTAGTGTCCAGTTTCCTTCTCTGATGTCTTTTTAATTTTAATGTACTATAAATATATTATCGATGAAAGATGTCAAGTTAGGAGGGATGTCCTGGCAGGCCAGTTCTCTAGCAAGACCAAGTCTAGTTTTTGCATTTCAAGATTGTCTGAAATTATAGAGTGAGTATATCCCCCTTATCTCAGACTTCTCTACACAAATCCTTTTAGTCTTTCTGTCCCCTCAGCAAATATGCTCTGTAAAGGGTCAGACAGCCTTGTCACAGCTTTGTCTAGCCCTCAAATTTCAACCTTGCTGCCCACATCCCAGTAGGTGGGTTTCTACCTGTAACCACCTCTTTGAGAAAGAAATCTGGTAATTCCTCTGGTTTCTTCAATAGAAGCCATCCATGAGAGTGGCATGAAGGAAAATTCATTTGTTCAGATGGAACTGAATCTGAGGTCACTAATTAACTTCACATAGACCAGACAGACAAGTCTTCAGGCAGACCAGTCATCAGATTGTCAACCACACTTGAACAATCTAAGCAGGACCTCAAGTAAGGAGTAAGGGTGAAAGACCCTACACCAATGTCGAAGTCTCTCTTCTGACTAGCCTGATTGTAAGTATGTTACAGAGTGGCTGGGTTTGTGTGGACTGATAAAGTCACAGAACTAAGAGTTCAGCTGGGGCAAGAAACTGATTTATATCAACTATTTGAAGCTAATAAAGTATAGAAACACAGTTCATAAATCCTCAGAAACTAGAAGTGTGTAAGAAGAGACAAGAGTCTGTTGGGGGTGGCTACAGGTCTAAAAGATGATACATTTTTTTCAGAAGGGTGAAAGTTCAATTCTTGAAATATTTAATTGACTGTTGTCTCTGCAGGTTCACTTATCTTTGTCTAGGGAACAGGAGGAATTATGCAAAGTGGTAATAAAACGCCTATCCTGGGTTGCCTTGTCTTTCCCATGTTGCCTTTGCTTCTGAGGGATCCTAGAGCACTCCATGACATTTACCTTCAGGTGTAATCACTCAGTCCAGTATCTCAGCTGTTTCTGTATAGGTCAAATTTTACCTTTTTATTAATTTTTAATGGCATAAATGCAGATAAATGTGTGGAATTCTTAAAGAATTCCTTCTATTTAATTTTTTTTTCCAATAGGGAAATGAGCTCCTTCACTACAGAAAACTATATCTGAAAATTCAAAACAAAACAAGTTCAATTAAAACTTTGAGCGAGCTTTAGGTAGAAAAGTTACAATTATTATGGTGACATCTTGGACTCTTTGGTTGAGATATATTATAAATTGTGGTCAGTACTGGAAATATTACATTTTAATCAAAAGAACGAACCCACAGGAAGCTTTATTGTCTTAATAACATCCCTGGGCATTAATGTTAGTGGTTAGTACCACCCACTCAAAACCCTCTCTGCAGTACACTGTGGTTTGCTTAAAAGGCCAAAAGATGGCATGCACTTAGTTTGTGGGATCTGAAGAGATTCTGCAGTGAAGTGGATGCATAACAAACTTCTTTGAAATCTTGGACTTGAATCACAGAAAAAATCCAACTTCAGTTTGAGTACTGTACAAGGAGTGAAGACATTGAAATTACTTTCATTTCCCACCTCATCTGCCCACCCACAATCACCTCCTTCTAATGGGGGGAAGGCAAACAGAGTTCTTTTTTTGTATGCCAGTAGACTTGCATGACAGCAGATGTTCTGGGAAGACAGCCTTGAGGAGCAGAAACTCCGACTGGGTGTGAGAATGGATGTAGCCAAGGTGCAAGGACATTCTAAAGGCCTTTCATCTTGGAGTTTCTTTTTAATCCAATGGTGTGCACTGGGTTATTTGGAGGTGTGGGAGCAGGGGGTGTCAGGAGACTTCACATGGGGACAGGCAACACTTCTGGGTTGCATGTGGAGACTCGTGGCAATACAGCCAAGTATATCATAGAGTGAGAGGTGGGTGGGATTCTTTGGACTGTCTTGTGCAGGGCGAGGAGTTGGACTACAGTAGTCCCTGTGGCTCCCTTCTAACTCAGAATATTCTATGATTCCTGGTGCTACAAAGGCACTTGGACAAGTACAGGCCCACTGCATGAGAGCCAGAATCTAAAAGCTTTTTTAATCTCAGTCTCCATCACTGACACTTGTCTGGTGTGAATTGTCCCAACAAAGGAGCTCTGCTCTGCTCCCATCCTCTAGTGTGCAAATTCCCCCTGCTAACCTTCACCACCACCCACTGAGTTTTCTATTTCATCACTGGAAGGAAGACATGGTCAAAGCAGAAATAAAACAGCAGGCAACACCAGATATCTCACTGCCCATCTGTCTGCATTCACTTTGCATCCTAGACAAAGTTGGGCAAAAATGGTCCAACAGCCCAAAGAATGTTCTGAGAAAGGAGAATCACAGTAAAAACCAGCAGGACATGGACTGAAAATGTGCTTGTGCATTGTCACAATGACACTTCTCAGAAGAAGGCAGTGGTGCAGTCCAAACACGTCCACAAAGCAAGAGAGAATTGTCTAGTGAAGACACAGCATGGCAAGAATGAATGCACGGAACTCCAGCTCTTGTCAAGAGAGCTACTAATTTCTGCAAGATTAGCATAACCCATCTTTAAAATGAAAACAAAATGTTGCAGTTGATCAAAGAATCATAGAATGCTAAGGGTTGAAAGGGACCTTAAAGATCATCTTGTTCCAACCTTCCACTAGGCCAGATTGCTCTAAGCCTCATCCAACCTGGCCTTGGACACTCCTACGGATGGGGCATCCCCACCTTCCCCAGGCAACTTGTGCTGCTGCCCCACCAGCATCAGACCACATCTCCAGCCTGTCCAGGTCCCTCTGGATCCATCCCTCCTCCCTAGAGTGTCAACTGCACCAGACATTTTGGTATCATCAACGAACTTGCTGAGGGTGCCCTCAATCCCACTGTCCAACAAAGATGTTAAACAGGATCAACCAGAGTCCCAAACCCTGAGGGACACTGCTCTCTACATGATGAGTCAACATGCAGTTACTGTCACTTTCAGATTTTTCTGACTCCCCCATCCCTTTTCAGTAGCTTGCCTGTTTGAAGAATGCAAAGTTATTAAAAAATCAGCTGCAAGTAATTTCTCCGTAATAAAAACAAACAGAAATTCTGAAATTAATCCCAAGGCGGCAGCAGGCTATGAACTAAGATCTAGTTCAAAGCTGGATCTCTATCTGCTAATACAGCCAGTTCAGCCAAAATAAATCTTTATTTTCACCAGATGCTACATGTGGCTTAAGTATTCCCACACATCTGCATTAGAATAATGTTCAGAGAGAAGATAAGTCCTTTCTTGGACAATATAAATGTAACTTTTATGAGCTGGTCTTAAAATGATCTTTGATTTTCCACTCTTTTGCACAATACTCTGGCCTTTCAGGGATTAGCACATTCAACAAAGGTGGGGTCATCTACTAGACAGACTTGACTGTTGTGCCCAAATGATTTTGAATCATAAGCCAGATAGGTTACACTGTGCCAGCTGACATACATAAGTGTAGTTGAGTAAAGCAATGTGACAGAACTGAGACTCATCATTTTGGTGTGTTAGTCACATTTTTTGAAGTGCTTCATGCATTGAGACCTCCAAGTTGTTCTTATTTTTGGTACAGAAAGAAAAAGTTTCTGATTTACTTAAAGGCCCAGTCCTAAGTGTTCTGTTTTCTCATTATAATATTCAATTGAATGAGAGCAATTCTCTTCAGGCCACCACAGCTTAATAAATAAAAAATAGAAAGCCTGAAGGCATCCTTGATTGTCTCAAAACCTCAAAAAATTAGTTCACAAAACAAATTTTCTTTAAATCACCAGTTTCTTCAAAAAGAAATGCTGGTTGCAGGACAGTGGGAACGAGGCGAGAACCTGGGAAAAAGTGTATTGGATTTGACTTTAGGAGAGGGAGAGCTGGAATAGCATTCAGATGTATTAAATAAGAGTATCCAAGACTTCTTGTTCATTTCCAGCTGCCCTACTAGTCCAGGACCTTCCTTTCCAAGGTGGGAACATGCTGTTGGTGTTCACTCCTTCACCCCAGATTTAAGTATGTCAGCACTTATCTGCCATAGGGGCATGAAAAAGAAGGCAATGACCTCTAATTAGATGTGGAAGGGAAGAAATGATGAAAAAAGCTGAAGTTGTGGTAAAAGAGACCTGATTGTGTGTTAGTGTTAGCACCAGAGACACTGCTCAGAAGAAAGATAGTGTTTGAATAACCTGAGCTTTGTCAACATCTTTAATTCTGTGTACGAAGCTGGAAGATGGAATTTAGAGACAATCTAAAACGAAAACCCAGAAAACCAGCAATTTTGACTGACAGCTTTAGCAGTGAATGAAAATCCCCAACCCTTCTCGAAATGTGGTGACTGGAAAAAGTAAATATTAATGGAAAAGTTAGAATGAAGGACTTCAGGGAAAAGAAACAGTTGTCACCTATCCAAAGTGTCGGTTGAGTACTCTGAAAATGCAAGTTTCAGAGTCCCCAAACAAGACTTCCAAGCCTCTGTAACAGCCCAAGCCACATGAATGTTAGGGAAGTGTACAAAACCACTGCTTTCCTTTGGCCCATTCACCTAGAGTTGTTAGAGTTTCCTGCCTAGAGAAAAAGAATCTGCTACAGGGAATTCAGGAAAAATAGCTGCCTGGAACCACTATAGTTTTTTTCCTAAAACTATAACCATGCCCAATTCACTAAAAAAAGAATGAAAATGTTTTAATCAACAGCAGTGGGTTTCATTGAAACCAACATCAGCCAACACAAAAATAGTTCACTTATTAGGAATCCTTCACAAATAAAAATAAGATACATCCCCACAGCAATAATGAAAGGCAAATGAACACTTAATTCTATCTTTTGCACTCATAAAATGCTGTCTTTCTATGAACTGCTCTTCCTGCCTCTGTTTTGTGCTTTAACATGCTTGGATATGAGGCCATGTCCTCACAAACGTGGCTCAAGAAAAAGCTGCAAGAAAGAAGGGATAAGGGAGAGGGGAGACAGACTGCAAGAAAATAAAGTACCAAATCCTAAATTTTCATTTTCAAAAAGTTTTTCACATCAACGTAGTATTCAAGGAGACAGTGCAGGAATGCTGGTCAGGAAACCTGTTTGTAAATCACCACAGTCACCAGGGAATGGTGACTCTGGTTTCCTAAACCCATGTTGCCCTCTACAGCTCTTACAGCATCCATTCTTCCCTCTATCCAATAGAGTTCAATGAAAACAGGGAATGGAAGGGACTATCTATCACAGACTCATAGAATATGCTGAGTTGGGAAGGACCTGTGCTTGGAGATTGTTTTTTTTTTTAAACTTCAGCTGGTGATTCTTACTCTCTCCTCCTCATCAGATGGATAGCTTGCCTGGATACTCTATCCTCTATTGCCTCAACTATGCCATCTCCCTGCCTGTAGTATTCTCTTTATTTAATTTCTGTTAACAGCTTCCTTTTCCATCTCTTCTGCTATTGTCCCCTTCTTGCCCTTCTGGTGGCATGTATATGCTACAGCTTGTGCTTCAAGCAGGACAGGAACTGCTTTGGAAATATCTCCCCAGCCGCACTCCAGCAAGGAGTTAAACACAATGCTAAAGGGATCACTTCAATTTTAAATTTAAAATGCTGTGGCATTCTCTCTGCTTTGGCCAAAGCTCCTGAACAAACAAGTTTGTTCAGAGGATGAGAGGTAGCAGGAGATAGCTCTTGATTTCTTGCTGGGGAATGCATAAACTCGGGCTGAAGTGGGAAGCTGCAAAAATGTGGCAGCAAAAAAATACATCTCTGCAAAAATCATGTGTTTGCTGAAGGGGAAATGAGGGGATTGCCAGGAGGTCCCAACAGCCTATTGAAACGCTGTCAAACTTTTCACCCTCGCCGTTCCACCACACCCTATTTTAAATCCCTGTTCAGATTATTTTTATTTTTTTTTTAAATAGCTCATGATTTCGTTGGGCCTACAGCTCACAGAGACTGGGTTGCCACTAAAAACACATGGCTAAACACAAGCGGGTAGGATTCAAAGGAACGAAGCAGATATATTTATTTACCATTTATTAAAAGGCTCTGAATACAGATTAATGTTCCTTACTCGATACTTTTTTTATTGTTTCACCTGCTATGCAGTGGGAATTGAAAAGGCTGACCGGTCATCTAATCTGGCTGTAGCTGCTTGAAGTGTCTGAGGATTCACTGAGGAAATATAAACTAAGAAACCACCCACAGTAATGCTTCCCAGCTGCCCTCTGAAGGTCAAGGCTCCCTGTGGGACTGCTCCAGACTCTCCCAAGTCCCAGGTAAGCAGCTTCCCATGCACCCAATGGCAATCACCCCATCTGCCAAGGTTTGCCTGGTTGGATCACAGAAGGAGGCACAGGTATGTTCTGCCATTCGTGCCATGAATCTTACTTTGCACTGCCCAAACTTCCCTAAAAAGTACCAGCTACTTTTTTATACATAGGTAAATTTTCTGATGAATCTTCCTGCTGACCATCTGGAGGCCAGAAGCAGCAAGCTCAAATATGGCTTTTTCACACATCCCAGGAGGCACATGCAGCACCAAGGCAATATTTACAAAATCCCAAGTTGTGCACTTTGTTTGGAGTATTTGTTAATTGCCCTGTGTTATGTTCTTCCATCGTTCCTCCAGGCTATCACTCTTTTTATGTTTTCATGTCTGTCCTGTGTAACTGGATGATAATGGCTCCTCTGCGGAGTCTTTCTAAGACTGTAGTGAACCTTATTTCTGTATTTTCTGGGCCTTCTCTCCATTGTCAAAGCCTGTGTTCCACTATGTCTAAAGCCAAAGTCCCCAGAGTGAGATATACTCTGTTTGGTAGGGGAATCTGATTTTTGGCATAACATTAAGAGACTCTGCATGCAGCCATTGTTCTGCTTCTGAGAACTCAGTCTGTGCACAAAAAAAAAAAAAAATGAAAAAAAATCAGATTAATATTTCACTCCACATTGAAATATTTCCCCCATCAAAGTCAGCCTGCAGACACGTTGCCATTGGGCACACATGAATTCTGTGCCCTATTTTTATCTCCTGGTTTCAAGTGCCAGCTGTCACCTAGTAGCTGACCTTGAGGTTGGCTGAACATTCTTGGCTTTGTCTGGAGAGGAATCATTCATGTCATGATGAAGCCTCCAATGGTGAAGAGAATTTCTCAATTAGAATAAGGAAATGTCAGCAATTAAGATCATTAGACCCCATTTCACTAAGGAAAAAGTTTGGCTGGTAGAATTGCATTTTCCATGTCTCATGCTATCAAAGCCAGGACAAGCAGTCCCCTTTTGCTTTAACTCTGAGACTGTAGAATCGTACATCAGGCAAACAAGTTTTACAGAAAAAAATTAAAACTATAGCACAAAACCTAATGAAATATCACTTTTGGGTTCAACATATTCTGTAACAATAAATTAATCTATGGACAGTCCTGCCCAACTGGGAAATTACAATTTATTTTTTTTTAATGCAACAGAAAAAAATCTTTTGTGAACTTTTGAACCTTTAAACTTTTTTTTTCAATAAAATATCTAAGTTAACAGGGGAAAAATAAAGTTTCTAAATAAAGTCTTCCCCTAGGACGGCATTTTTGTCTTGCCAAATTAAACTGACCAAAACTTTTGTTTCTCTAGCAATTTAGCTTCCCAAGAAAAATACACCTGCAGCTATCAGGAGCTTTGCTTGAGCCTGCAGACCTATTTCATGAACAACATTAGAGGGCACTTCTGCATTGTGGTAGGTTTCAGTCACAGAAAGGGACAAGCCTGACCTTACAGAATGAAATGTTCTTGAATTCAGAGGCAACCTGAGAACTGCTCCAGCCTTACCAGGATTAATAACTTATTCTGCAGGCAGCCTCTTTGATCTCATCAAAGCTGATCCTGGAGTAAGGCACGACCTGCTGCGAGGGAAGGTGGGACCTGGTGCTTTCTAAGTAGGTCAGTGGTCAGGGAGGTGAGGCTGGGACTTGGGCTCAAGTCCTGCCTCACATTCCTGTGCCCCTGTGCTGAAGTGGCTCTGCCCTTGTGAGCTCCCACCCAGGGCTTCACTGGTTTTTAAGTCTGTCAACATTTGCTGCTTTTGCAGCTTCATTTGACAAAGACAGATGATTAAGTTATGATCTCTGCTTTCACTAATAAAAAAAAACCCACCAAAAACCCATTTTCAACCTCAGTGATTATAGAGGAAAATTTGAAAATGAGATCTAAAAATGTAGAGATCAGAAGCTCATTGGAAGGGAAAGTGAAAACTCAAGCTATGTTTATTTAATTATTTTAGAAATGATTTTAAACTGATTTCCTCATTCTGGGGGTGCTGACTCACGTTTTACGAAAGTTTCAGGTTAGCAATGCTGACATAAGCAAGCAAAATTTGTCAATGTAATTAAATAGCTCTAGTTTATCCCACACTCTCTAAGCAGTCTTTTCAATATGTGCTTTTCTTCAATGACCTGATCTCTTCCAAAGAGTCACACAAAATTATCAGTGCATGCAGAGAGGGCTCCCTATGTTTATTTTGCTGTTTCCTGTTCTTCAAGACCTGACCTATGGAACTGAGTTCCTGAACTCAAACTGCTGGGGAAATGTCATTGCAATTTACTCTAAGCCTCTGTCCCCATTAAGAGGCAGGATTTCACAATACGCCTCAAGAGCAATCTTCAGTGTTTGTTGTTGTACAGACTAACTAAGCAAAGCCTGCTTGGTTTAGGCATCAAATTTCCCTGTTTGCTTTGAAGCTCCCATTTCTCACTCATAACGCCAGGGAAAGGTTGTAGGAGTTGTTTGAGCATTTTCTCCCAATCTCACCTCACAGGTGAACAAAGTGAAGAAGTGAACAAAGACAGAGCATTGATGGGCCATTGTGAAAATATCAGTCATTCCTTTCTGGAGTGAGTGACCATGGCCTCTTCATAGTCAACTCAAAATCTGGGCCTGAAATTCAGTTTGCACAGTTCTATCCAAGGAAAAACAGTTTATTACCAGAAATTCTTTGTGACCGTTCTTGGCATGGAGTTATTCTTAACACTAAGCCTTCTTTCTAACACTGCAGCTACACCTGGAAATCAGAATCAAAGGAAAGGGACCTTAGAGACCATCTTGTTCCAACCCATTGCCTTGGGCAGGGACACCTTCCACCAGCCCAGGTCGCTCAGAGCCCCATCCAACCTGGCCTTGGACACTCCCAGGGATGGGGCAGCCACAGCTTCTCTGCCCAACCTGTGCCAGGGCCTGCCCACCCTCACAGGGAGGAATTTCTTCCTAATATCTAATCTAAATCTCTTATTTTTTAGCTTAAAACCATTTTCCCTTGTCCTGTCACTATGTGTCCATGTACAAAGTTGCTCAGATCAGAAGCCTGCACAGATTCCCAGTAGGATGTGTTTTCTTGTGTGCTGCCTCATTTGTTTTTGGGGCTGCATCCCACCTTGCATCATATCCATGGCATAAACAGAGAGCACAACTTGTGTGGCACCTCTCTAAATCTGTGACATTTCCTGGGCAGAGGTACAAGCTTCACCATGGCAATGATGACTCAGGTTTAAGATTTTTCCTGTCCTGGTCTTGAAGCCATCATTCCCTATTTAGAAAAATTTGGAAAGCACAGTGAGGGAGAGGTATGAAATCTCTCTTTGAAACAGGTCAACTCTGAAGGCCTCGCTGTGTAATTTGTGCCTGCATTCACCCAGAAGACAGAAGTCCTACAGAAGTAAGACACGAGCAGCAGTCCTACAGAAGAACCTGGGTGGCCTGTTTTGGCCAAGCACAGAGGTGAACAACTCTGTAGCTGTGTCATTAAAGTTGCCCGGTACAATGCACACACCTCTGAGCGAGCACGAACACTTGTGCATCTGTTCATGTCCTCCCCTCCTCCCCATTCAGACACTTGTCTGCCCCTCTTCTTGTCAGCCACTCTCTTCAAGTTTCAACCATCTCATTCACGCAGCAAAAAGTCTCCCCACAGAAAACAAACTGGCTGAACCGCTTTGTTTTTCTAGAGCAGTGCAAACAGTTATTGCAAGGAGAATTTTAGAAAGATTGTGCCTGGCAAGGAAAGCTCACTAAATAAATACATGATGTTAATTATCCTTTGCCTATTTCAAGTGAGCATTTCAAAGTGCTTTGCAAACCATTAATTAAGCTGCAATTTAGTACCATGAGGTAGTTAAATATCATTAACACTGTTTTCTGCAGGTGAGAAACTATGACATGGGGTGAAATGATCTCGATGAAGTCTGCCAGCAGCAGACCTGAGCCCCAAACCTACCAATTTCAGCTCACCAGCTTCCTGTTCCATTAGTCCTTTGTATTGTAAAAAGACTTGGTTATCTCACAGACAATGATGAAAATGTGAACATTTGGAAGCATATGAAAATGTGACCAGCAGATCCAGAAACCATGTGCCATGTCACCCACCATGACAGAAGCATGTCTGGCAGAAGATTTCTGGGACCATGTTGTTTACAGGGCCTTGTGTTTGTGTCTGAAACCCTGGAGCAGTTCTTGACTGTTTGCAGCATTTGTAGTTCACTAGAGACCTAATTCTGATCTGTCCAGATACGCCTCTGGTGCCAGGTTTCACAAATTGGCATTTAAGCTGGCTCTGTGCTTCTGACAAATTTTGGGGTTTCTTTCTCTGAAATGGCTCTACCTCTTTTGGGTACCTCACAGCCTTTCTCCTCCTGCTCCCAGTTAACCTGTTCTTCTGAAGAAGTGACCATGGTGAAGTGTCTCAGCTCAAATAGTTGTTGAGTGCCAGAAACCAGGGCCCTGAGGGCTGATGCTGAGAAATGCTCCCAGGACCCTCTGTGGCCACTGAGTCCCACATGAAGGAGATGAGGCCCAAAGCTGAAGATTCTTCAGAAAGACATGCTAAGCCTTGCTTCCCAAAAGCAGGACTTGAGCAGTGGGGCTGTTTCACCAGCTTCCATAAGATCTGTGTTTCATTATCTGCTTTGAGTCCTTCCTTGGACACCGCATCTCCCATCAGATACTCTGTTAGTTCCTGTATTCTACAGACACCTTAGCCAGTCTTCTTCCTATGTTTAATCACCTGAAGTCTACTCTTACTGGAAACTCTAAATTAATGAAGGAAAAACAGAACAGGAAAAGTGAAAAATGAAGCATTCAGCTTTGACTGCATCTGTTGAATGGACATTTACAGCAAAGGCAAATGAAAGTGCATGTGCCGGGGAGCTAGTTCTGTATTCAGCCATCCTTCTTTACCCGTCTTGGTTTATATCATTTTGGATTATATGGATATAGGAATATTCAGATTAATCTGATATATGTATTATACCATTTTGGTACCAATTAACTTTCACTCCTTGTAAGAGACTCCTTTAAGAGTCATATAATCCCTGTGGCACCTTGGAGTCACTCGTGATCTACTGGGCATGATCTTTCTGAAAAGTCAGATCCTCTTTGAGGCAAGTCCATGCAGCAGCAATGCAGCCAGCCCGAGCTGTCAACAGCCCTGAGCTGTGCCCAAAGGATGGCATTTTCCATGGATCTTATAGGCTGTGTTATCTCATCTGTAATCCTTCATTCCACCATGGGCCAAATTTGTTGCCTTTGCACAGCAGTGCAGGTCACCTCAATAATGCCCAAGTGGTGCTTTGGTGTGTGGGTGAAGATCTGAATTTGCTTCGGTGTATTTCTACACCTATGTGTGCCATTATTTATACTTTTCCATGCAGGGGCAGGAGCTGGACTTCCATGATTGTTCTGGATCCCTTCCCACTCAGGATATTCTATTATTCTATGATTTCTCCTTCTCATGTGCATGCAGACAGGCCATATGGCAGACGTACAGATGTGGGAGCCACTAGATGGGGCTACAGGAGGAATAAGACAGATGTGGGATCATAGGCAATCCATCAGGATCAAGCCAAGTTGCGTGTTTCGTATCCTGGCCTGTGTGGGATCTTTATTGGAAAGGATCAACCATAATAGCAGTGTGCAGCACCTGTGCTCTCACCACGGGAAGGGAAGGAAGTGTGCTTTCCAAGCCAAAATGCACAGTATTCTACCAGGAAAAAAAAACATTGTATCCCTTCAATTGTAAACTCCTGGTGAATGTGTTTATACATTCAGAGCAGGAGGCAGATGGTAACAAACCACATGCTTGTGGATTATCCCACTTTTTCCACATTTGCATTCTCAAAACCACTTTTGGTGCCCGTGGTTTAACCTCTGTTTCCCTAACTCCTGTTTATGAGTTGAGTGGTCACATGTCATCATGTTGAGTGGGAAAGTGTGTACAGGGGATAAGGAGGTAGAAGTGGTTCCATATGGTTAAAGAACTGACTATGCCAAAGTATTAACAAAATATAGGAAGAGGGAAAAGCAAGAGTAAAATCTGTTGAGGAGATCAGGAATCTAAAATGCTTGTGACCTCATATGAAGAAAACAGTTGTCTGCATCTGAAAGGGAAACTCATGATTTGAAATGCTGATAATACAGGTTTGAGTGTTTGGAGCAGGGATGAAGGTTAAACAGAACAGATTTATCTTCTTCTGGTCTATGCACAATTCAGGCCAAAGGCCGAAAGATTCCAGTCAGAGAATGAGAGGCCACTAAGAGACTATGAAACTGGCAGTTCCAGTTCTTCTTCCAATTTTAAACTGCCGATCAGAATGAAAAAAATACATCAAAAATTTTAGTTCTGTTCACAATAGTATTATGAAGCTGCTGGCATGGTATTAAGTATGTGCTTGTGGTTTCTTGAGACAATTCTTCTAGCAAAATCAGAGTCCTTATGCTTCAGGGAAAGTAGAACAAAGCACAACAGATGCCCTCTATTGAGTGGGTAACAAGGGTCAAATTTATTATAATAGTGGATAATAAATGAAACACCACAAAACTATGGTGGGGGGGAGAACCAAACCAATGGGAAATAGTTTCGTTGTTTTGGTTTTTTTTAATCCCAGGTCTAAATAAAAAGCAGACAACAGTTAAGAAGTCCCTTATTGCTGGGTGGGAATACGGGAATATAGTGTTCTCTGTTCTGGCAAGACCAGCTTCAGAACCCCTTTTGCCACCATAATATCTTTCCAGTTCTGGTAGTTTTATTTAGAAAGACTAACCAAAGAAAGATGAATGCAAATTCAAACCCAAAGCATAATTCTATGATGTAAGCATTCATTGGTGTTGTGTGCTGTAAAAATCTGGTAAATGAAAAGATGTTTCAGTTACCAAAAGTGACTGAAGTATCCAAACTTTTTATTACATACCATGAAGCAACTTGAGAATTCAAGATTTTTAGAAGTAGGGACCCTTCTTAAAATCAAGTGCCTCTGACAGATTTTCAGCTTGTCATCCAAAAGGTAAAGCATTTCTGAATATTTAGGTCAAAGAACTCTGGTTTTGAGGATCAGTTATGTAATCATAACCCAGCCCCAAAACAGGGTTCAAAGACCAGATCAACTGGAATTTATACCGTTCATTATTGGTGGTCCTGAGGGTTGCAGTCTTGAGTTGGGAGTGGTTTCAGAAGCAAAACTAAGAAAAGCTGCATGTGGTTCAATAACACTTAACTGCCTTCAAGGGGAAGCAGACTTTGTGATAGTCTTTGCCAATACAGCAGATGATGCATAGACATCGAGGTGAAATTCCAATTTCTCCCTGCCATCAGCTCCAGTGTGGCCAGGATTCAAACCCAGTTGTTTTAGGGACATATCCAATACTCATTTTATCTACTCAAAGATTTCTATTGACTTAAATGGGAGATGGATCATACTCTCAGAAGTCAGTTAACTCATAATCACAGCTCAGGAGAAAATGCTCCACTTCATTATTTCAGAAGTGGAAGTAGAACGGCTTAGACTGGAGGAGGGAGAAAGCAGAATGACAGTCACAGGTCAAGACTACTCCAGTCACCATCAGGGTGGCAAAACTGAGCCTGCTTCATCCCCGCGAAAGAGAATTGGATTTCTCATACCAGGTCTGAAACTTTCCCTGTGGCAGGTCTAAACCTGCAAATTGTGCAGAAACACTTTCCATCCAACAAGACATCCTATTACAAACCTGTTCTATATTCTGTAAAGCTGGCGGTGGGTGGCTTTCAGTTGACTTCCTCCCCACACACACTCACTGGCCTTTGCTGCCAAGTCAGAAAGATGAAAAATCATATATACTTGCATTCACCAAGTGATCTCCAAAGCAACTTAATACTGGTTCAAGTCTTCCTTGTCTTATAAATTGGATTCTTTCTGTAGATTGTTTACCTACCACTTCTAGTGTGTCTCCAATAAATTAAATTCTGCTGAAGTGGTAAAATGTACGAAAGATATATTGAATGGTCTGCAGGCTGTACAGTGGAGCCATTATTTTAAGAGGAAGTAGGAAAGGCAATCATAAAATTTTGAAAAATTATGCAATAACTTTGTAGTTATTGCCCATCTGTATTCATTACAATGATCTACTTCACAGGCACATAAATAGAACTGGCAAGAAAAAGATGTGCTGTTTGCCTCCAGACGTGGCACTAGATTTCAGCAAATGAAATTCAGTTGAAGACTTTAGAAAAAGTGCTGTAAGTGTTCATCAACAGATGGAACCTAATCACCTCTCTCTCCTACCCCCCCTCAGTTTTACATTTTCCCATGTTTGTTCTTACCCCTACTCAGGACACTTTGGAAGAAAGAGGACAAAATTTAATTGCTTCATTTGCAGGGCAACCCTGATACACAACATGACTTCATTTTCACAAGGCAACAAGTCCCATAAATCACACCTACTGAGTGCACCCATTAGAGTTCCAGTATGACAACTATATGTCTAATACTCTCCAAACACGGACCACACAAAACTAAAACTGTAAAATTGCTGTTGACTCACAGCGGCTTTTATAACATGCACTCAACTCAAAAAGACTTAACTTATATGGATTTTAATCATGTTTGGGCATAGGAGACTTCTCACTCATTCAAAGCAACATATGTTTAAAAGAGAAGAAAAAGGAGAATATATTTGACAGAGCTCTTTCCCTTGCAGTTCCCACAGAGAAATATGTCAGAGTAACAGAAAAATCACTATTTCGTTTCATAAAGAAGGTAGATTCTGAGAAGTGTTTCCTCCTAAAATTGGAAAAAAACAAATGGTTATTTTGTGTGTTACCATAGGGACAGAAAGGTGTAGGAAAGGTGGTATTTCTGGGCTAGATACTCAGCTGGTGTATATCTGCACAAAGCCATGGAAGCAGCCAGAGCTATGCACCCTCATTTGGGAGTCCCAGAGCTGCAAAGGGATGTGGCTTAACCCCAGCTGGCAGCTCTGCCCCACGCAGCCACTCACCCCACTCCAGTGGGACGGGGGACAGAGTTAGGAGAGTAAAAGTGAGAAAAATCATGGGTTGAGATAAAGACAGTTTAATAAGTAAATCAAAGAAGAACAAAGGATTCATTCCCCACTTCCCATGGGCAGGCAGCTGTTCAGCCATCCCCAGGAAAGCAGGGCTCCATCACATGTAGCGATGACTTGGGAAGACAAAAGCCATCACTCCACATGTCTCCCCCTTCCTTCTTCCCCCACTTTATATACTGAGCATGATGCTAGATGGTCTGGAATATCTCTTGGAGCCATTGGGGTCAGGTCCCCTCCCAGCTCCTTGTGCAGCCTCACTGGTGGTGGATGAGAAGCAGGAAAGGCCTTGACACTGCTCAGCAATAACTAAAATATCCTTGAGTTACCAACACTGCCTCCAGCACAAATCCAAACACAGTCCCAGCTACAGTGAAGAAAATTGACTCTACCTTAGCCAAAACCAGCACACAAAGGTACATCCTGCCCCCAGAATATTTGCCCCATGATACCAGTGGGCAACCTACACTGTCATGGCCCCACTCATGCCAAATGCAAGCACAGGCACAATCCTGTTGGGAAGCTGCAGCAGTGTGCTGACACCAGAGAGGAGCTGAGGAACTGACTGATGCTGTCCACAGAGTCAGATAACCAGCTGGAGTGATGTCCTGGGTATTCAAAAATATCCTGGCTGAGCTGCCCCGCGAAGCTGGGAGCCTCTGGTGAAGAGGCTGGCACTGCAGGATCCTGCAAGAACAAAGGGTGTGGAAGGGGCTTGTCAGTGTGTCCAAAGATTTTCATATGCTTCAGAACAGGGCTCCCATTGCTCCAAAAATGTGACATGCATCACTGCATTTCACTGAGAGTCTCTTATTTCTTCGCACAATAGATTTTTTTCCCCCACTCTCCCTACAGCTACAAAGGAGACTGGGGGGTGAATCTCACATGTTGTCTAATGGATTTCCTTCCATTTGAAAGGCAAAACCAAGAGTTTTGTATAATCACACTAACATGCAAAGCAATTGAAATTACAATGGTGTGTTAGAGTATATTCCTTAAGTATTCAAACCACAGCAGAAAAAATAACAAGTCCCCTCCACTAAACTACAAGGGACTGACTGAAACCCACAAAAGCTGGGAAACATGGTAAGGTCTGACTGAAAGCTTGTCCTTACTTCACACCTGAGGAAAAGAGTAGAGTATAGATAACATTGTCTGCTTTTCAGTGTGGCCTAGATACATAGGAAAGCTATTAAGTCCCACAAACTAAATAGGAGGCTTGCCCCAATATCCTCCCTCCTACTCCCACACAACCGGACCTCAAACTCACATCCTTGCAGGGCAGCTGCTTGCTTCTGCTCCAGGACCTTCATTGTTACAGGCACCAGCCTTGGCCCTGCTTCCCTGTTTTATGAGTTTTCAGTTAGCACCTGCTATGCTTTTCTCTCTCCTTGTCCTTGTTGAAAGAGGTTTCTATAGCACCAACACAGGAGACCAAAACACCAAAAAATAAAGTGAACAGAACTGGATGACTGGTATTCCTCAGTAAAAGCAGCATTCCAGCTCTTCTTTTTCTACCCAGCTACCCCTTTCTGTGAAAATTCACATGCACTTTTCTTCACTTCCACCTCACTGCTGAATCGAGCTGAAATGGAGGAGCGAGTTCAAAAGTTATCGGGAAGGATGAATGAACGCACCGTATGCTCACAGAAATATTGTTTCTATAGAAAACCAACCTAAAACTAACCCTGCCACAGAAGCCTTTAAGATCAGTATTAAATGAACCAAAACTGTGGAGCTATCACAGATGTGCTAAGTCAACTCTGCAGACAGTGTGTTTTGTTTCCATCTACGATTCACATACCTAAAGTTACTCACCTGTGTAAGCCTCATCAAAGTTTCTCTGAGTCTTCTGAGGTGGCTACCAGGTAACCAGTGAAGAAGGAATTAGATTGCTTTGGGTTCCCCATCTGAAAATACATCAATGTGCACACAAATATGCCTCATGAAGGTGCATGAGTCCTTATTTCTGCATAATTGCATATTCCAAATTCTTCACCATCTTTTATGTGTTTTCTACAAACCATATTTTCTGCTCTGTAAGGTAGGAAAGTAGTTTTATTTCTGTTTGTCAGTCGAAGAGCTGAAGGTTCTCAAAGATCAGGATCCTAATAAAGTAGCGAGTTTCTTTGGCTTTCAGGAGCATTTAGTTACTGATTCGAGAAATTAGCATCTCAGGCCTCAACCAAGGACTAAGGAAGAATTCACAGAAAAAAAGCAGCTGGGTGTATTTCCAGATCCCAGATTAATGCCCTAGTTCCATTCTCTTCCATCCATGCTTTAATGATCTATTAAGTAATTAACTGAAAGTGATAAGAAAACCTCCAAACCAAATATATATAGGAAAAGGAGATTAAATATAGAAAGATTTTAATTTTACTTGCAAGTTTTCCAGTCCTGTGTTACATATGGTCTAGACTCAGCAGTGTGCTGAGAACACTTTAAATCACCCTAATTAGTGAGGTCTTGAATAAGGCAAAGTAGAGAGGCCTTGGAGAAGACAAAATCTCTTTTTGTCTCCTCAAGCCCTCCCACTATTTAAAAGTCACTTTGGTCTAATGAAAATCAGATTTTAAGTCTCAAAAAGCCCCTCAGATTAACATTATTAGAATACATTTTTTTTCTGTGATGCTATCTTCTGCAGGAGGAGCAGCATGCTGTATGGGTGGAAGCAGCTTCAAAATCTGATTCAAGCTGTGGAACAAAAGTTTTCCTACAAACAAAGAAACATAAATTAAATTTAAAAGGCAATTTTTCACTTGCTTTATGGGTTAGCAGGAGCCTGCAGGCCCACGGCTTGAGACAGTAAAACCATGGGTGCACCCCATGAAAGACAACCCAAAATTTCTGACACTGAGGCATAATGGTTAGGGCTGTTCAAATGTTCCATCTGCTTTGCTCTGTTTTTAAATGAGTACATGAGAAATACTTGGGGGGTTTTGTGGCTTTTTTTTTCCCCCTCAGAGCAAGGGAGGGTATTGTTTAGCTCTTGGATGACAGAGCTGGGCAACCTAAGGACACGTGGAATAAATAATGCAGAAATTGGTATAAAGCCACTTACATCACATGTGGTCTTATCTATAATCTGTTCTGCCTCAAAAAAGCCATCAGGTAACTTCCAGGTTTGGAAAATCAGTGAAAAAGAAAATATTTCTTCATTTGGAGAAGACGTAAATAACAAGGGACAAGAGAACAGTATACAATATCACAGATGCTCTGTAAAGGGAGAATAGTCACATTCAGGGAAGTTAAAAGGTGACTCAAATATGGTGAAAATACATTTTAGCAGAACATGTACCAATGTATTTGAAACAATGAATTTAGCAAGAGGCAAATAAGCTTTATGTATATATATATGAATAACAATATAAATTACAACGCTATCACTGTTATTTATTAATAGAAGGGTTAATAGTATAATTTTTGGGAGTGAAGGATAAACCTGATTAGTTTTTCACATGTTTACAAAGTCACAAGAGACAACTGAATCTCCTCCTGCATAGTTTACTTATTGTCACCCAAATCCCCTCATACTGAGCCCAGACACTTGAGCTATAAATTTTCTGTTCCCAAGGGATCAGTCTGAATGTGGTGAGGAGATCAGGAGAGCCTGAATTGCCATCACTTCCTGAGTTCCTTGCAAAGATAAGAAGGTGAGGACAGAAACTCTGTAAAGGTGTGGCTGAAGTGCTAAACCACAAAATTGAAGCAGTAGGGTTCCATCTCTTTGGGTATTTGCCCTTCACAAATATTCATGTCAAGGGGACCGGAGAAAGATATGTACCAGAAATATGTTATTTAGTAAAGAGCTCAGTGCTTGTTGGGATCTCAGGAGAGTTCTCCGGATAAACACATTCTGCAGGGATTTGATCCTGTCTATTGTTTGTGTACCTACCCAAAGCTCCTGGAAGTTGAGAAACAAGACTTAACATGAAGCTTGCTTAAGACTTTGCTTTTTACCTGCACCCTGCCCCACTTTTTGAGTATGTTCTGTAGCCTCAGTTCATATTTTTAACTGCCATGAAATGCTGAACTCTTTACCAACCATATAAACAAACCGGGAAAGAAGGAGAGAAACCACCACTAATCCAGCACACTTATCTAGATAGGAGAAAGCACTCCAGCAGGCTTGCTGTGATGCAAATGAATGTATAAATATGTTGGGAGGTGCCATGCCACTGTCACTGATACCAAAGTTTAAAAATATTAAACCAGATTCCAAAATCCCAAGCCTGACTGAAAAACAATTAACTCCTAAAAGTTCTTTTACTGTTGTGTTTGGGTCTCAATATTACTACTTTTTCTGACTGAGCCTTTTGACATAATTTTTTCAAGCAATTTTTTTTTAGTGAAGAACATTGAGTACATAATCATATATATAGTTACACGTAACAATAAAAAAACAACAAAAGAAGCAGCATTCTGGCCTAATTCCTTTAAAATGGGGACAACTTTCTGAGGGTCTGACATTCCTTCAGAGAACAGAGCCTTTTCCATCCATCAAGGTGTACATCAAAAAAGCAAGGGAGATAAATTATTTGTCAGAGTACAGAGTTTTGAAAATAATTTTACTACTTAAAACACTTTCAATTGAAAATAGTTAATATTTAATATATAAATCAGTTTTCAATTAATCATGCCAGCACCATTAAGCTTGGTGTCATCTGCAAATTTACTGAGGGTGTACTAGATCCCTTTGTCTGTGCCATTACAGAATCACAGATTACAGCCCAGGGTTGTAAGGAGAAAGAGATTACAAGAATACTCACTGAAAAGTGCTACATAATAAGAATATATTTGCTCCTTTAGAAAATCATGTCTAAAGTGGAAGGAAATACTTATGGGTATTTGTTAAAGCACTTGTACAACAGTCATAGAAACAGGAAAGAGAAAATAATGAAACCACATGATTTGGAGGCTGACTCAATGGACTGTGCAGAATAGGTGTCTTCTGGAGAGAATGCTTTTAACTGCACTGCCCAGACCAGTCTTCTCCCAGCACATCTTCATAGCCAGCTGCGTGATGAATTAGGTGAGAGCCAAAATTTATTAGCAGATGAAAGTGAAAAACTGACAGTTTCACCCATAAAGAAGTGGTTTACTAATTTGTACCATTGTACTGGGTTTGCGTGGAACGGTTTTGGTAGTGGGAGGACTCATAGGGGTGGCTTCTCTGAGAAGTTGCTGGAAGCTTCCCCATGTCCAACAGAGCCAATGGCAGGTGGCTCCAGGATGGACCTGCTACTGACCAAGGCTGAGCCCAACTGGGATGGTTGTAATGCCTCTGGGATGATGTATTTAAGAAGGAGGGGTAAAAATGCTGCACATTTTGCAACTGGAGAGAGGAGAGAGAACATGTGAGAGGAACAGCCCTGCAGGCACCCAGATCAGTGAGGAAGGGGCAGGAGGTGCTCCAGGGGCCAGAGCAGAGATTCCCCTGCTGCCCAGGGTACAGCCCATGGTGAGGCAGCAGAGATCCACCTGCAGCCCAGGGAGGAGCACCGGGGTGAAGAGATCCACCTGCAGCCCCTGAAGAACCCCACACTGTGGCAGGTGAATTCCAAAAGGAGACTATGATCCTGTGGGAAGCCCTCTCTGGAGCAGGGTCCTGGCAGGACCTGTGGACCTGTGGAGAGAGGAGCACACATTGGAGCAGGTTTGCTGGCAGAACCCGTGACACTGTGGGGGACCCACACTTGGAGTAGACTGTTCCTGAGGGACTGCACCTCGTGGGAGGGACCCATGCTGGAGCAGCTTGTGTAGAACTGCAACCCATGGGAAAGACTCACACTGGAGAAGTTTGTGGAGGACCATCTCCCTGTGCTTGAGCAGGGGAAGAGCACAAGGAGTCCTTCCCCTGGGAAAGGAGTGGCAAATACAACATGTGATGAACTGACCACCAACCACTTTCTCCACCCCTCTCCACCACTGTGGGAGAGGAGGTAGAGGAAATTGGTAGTAAATCAAACTGGTTTTTTTCTACAAGTCAAGTCTGTGTTGTTAATTTGTGGGTGATCTCTCCCTGCCCATGAGCCCTTCATTGTGTTTTCTCTCCTCTGCCCAGCTGAGGAGGAACTTTGGTGGACACCTGGCATCCAGACAGGGCCAATCCTCTGCAACCATGTTCTCTGTGTTTGCAACATTCCTAGTGGGATGCTAAGAGCCATGTCACAGTGTGGGAAGGGACATTGGTACCCCATTGTATTTAATAAAGATTTATAGCAAGACTTACCCATTTTTCCCTTGGCATACATTATGACTTCCTGACATTCTGGAATGATCCTTCTCTGGGACTCTCCCTAACCACTTTTGCAGTGTACAAGGGCTGTGCTGTTCCCCTTGAAGTACTATTGGGCAGCCCAGTAATGAGCTGTGGATAGGGCCCCTTAGCAAGTCTGTCTTCTAGACCAATTGCAAAAGTCCTTCATTTCTGACACACACCATCCATTCTGCCCTCCCTGGCTTTGTCAGCCCTTCCATCTGAACCAGAAAAGTCCTCTCCCTGGCTTTTCTTTGGCGGTCACTAGAGAGTTAGAGACACAAGAGCAGAACTGAGTCACATCCGAGTATTCCTTACTAAAAAGTTTCAAACTCCATATGCTTCTGGAAGGTTTTGTCTTGTTGACAAGCACAGAGAGATATAAGTGCCCCTTGGAGCAACATAACCCCTCACTCTTCTTGCAAGTGGTTGCAGGACAATGAAGTAATTAGGGACTTGACTATAGTATTGTGAGAACCATCCTCCAAACCCTAAAAGGATGTGCCTGAAGGAGGTAAAAAGTTCTGCCAGACAAGCTTTAGGTATAGGTGAGTTTGTAAAACCTCATGAATAGTCCTGAGATATTTTTGGCTTTTTGGCTATGGAAAAGAACGTTCTGTATGTTAGATGGTAGGTGTCTGTGTGTCTAAAATGTTCTGCATGTTAGGTGGTAGAGGATCCTCACAGACATCTGTGACTTCCTGTTAAATACCATACAGAGACACCACACTTCCTTTCTGTGTTTTTACTGGAGAAACAGCTGAAAACCTGTTTAAATCCTACAGATTTTTACAGGGATATTTTCTGATAACTCTGACAGCATTCCACCTCCCATAGAATGTGTGGAATTCTTCTCACCGGGGTTTAAAAGCAAGGTGCCCAGCTGAAACACCTTGCCTTTGTGTCAGCAAAAAGACACAAACATCCAACGGCCCTCTTAGCCCAGACATGTATTCTAAGCACCTGTTGGGAGTTACCATTTCTCTTCAATAAGCATGGAAAGACTTGAGATAATTACTCTAGAAAAGATCATCATCATAAAAATGTCAAATTAGGACATATAAATGATGTCCTTAATGTGTGGTGTTGTTTGTGTATTGTATATTACAATATAGCTCATCTCCCAGTGGAAGAGGTTGTGGCATTTTTTACACAACCAGCATTTTTTCCAAGGTGGATTTTATCTTGCCAGGAGAGCATTGTCAAGATCTGTTCTGCTTTCTTCCAGAGACCTCTGACCAGAGGATAGAAGGACCAGCTGCACTGAGCACAGCACAACAGTCACCAAAGTTAATTACTCAGTCAATAGTGCCTGAGAGGGACTCCCTCTCCTCTGATGTAACAAAGGTGCCTCCAACAGGAGAAGAAAACTAATAGGTGGAAATAACAACTTTACTACTGCCTCTCTGGAAGGCCTTTGCCTGTGCCCCTGATTTCAGGCGACGTGTCTTTCTGAACGTGCAGGTTTGGTCACCCTGACCATGCTCTGCACAGCCGTGATGGTTTGAGGACTGGTGCAGAGTGCGAGAGTGCCCCATGGACAACCTGGGGGCTTTTTGTCCAAAAAGCCAATTTCATAAGGTATGAGTCAGTTCAACCTGTCTGCTCTCTAAGTAATCAGCTCAGCTGCCAGACTGGTAAAGGATTAAAAAGAGCTGGAAAAAAACATTCTCAGTGAATGGCTAGCAAAGTTTGAAAAAGTCCAAATACTTACAAGATTGGTAGTCTTCTTTTATTCTCAGCCATATCAGTGGTATTAAGGGCTACAGGATCTGGCCCTCTGTAGGTAACAGCGTTTTTAGTTCCCAGGGGTTCTTGGGGGGAGATTAAAGAGGTTGATCTTCCTCTTCCTATGTAAAGCCATGATTCATCCATCATGTCAATAGCATCATATTAATAAACACACTGCCACCTCTGGTGTTTTCCACTAAAATTGGCAAGTGTACTTAGTAAGAGGTGAACTTAAAATTTCAGGAATTTGCAATCGGGCTTACAAGTTGTGAAAGAAGAGTGATGACTGCTATCAGTGTAAAGAGTTATGAGCTGCCTGGTTCTCCTGTTTTATGGAACAGCTCAGCCATAGAGCATACCTACTTCACTGCCACTGTGGCCTGGTCCTGGCCATGGCCTTAATTTTTCTGAGGATGTTATTCATAAATGTTCTCTTAATCAAGCTCAGACCTAGAATTTTACTGTAGAGGCCAAACTAATTGCCAGGATACATGAGAAGCCAAACCCTAGAAGGTAAAGCTAAAATTTGTGTGTCCTGGCTCAGAGAATCACTATGTTTCAAACCTGAAGTAAAAAGTGGGTTTTTACATTTCTTAAATAGTTGATTTTTCCACTTCAACAATTAGAACTCTGTGCTTCTCAAAGATTTCACACTGTGAATAAGTACATATCCTTCTTTTTTAAATTTGGCCACTACAAAAATCTCCCTTTTTAAAGGATTTTTTTTTTTTTAAGAGAAAGAAGTAAAGATTTATTCCAAAATTATCCCTGGCCAGTGTGCATGGTTACCACACTAAAACAGACAGCAGTTTTCTGGGTGAAATGGCATTGCCCCAGGTGCCAAGACCCACATGGAAGGTATGCCAAGGACTGTGAAGATTTTTATGTCTCTCCTGGCATCATAAACACAAATGTTATATCTTTCAACTAGGCAACGGGCATGTTTTCCATTGATTACACTCTTTAATTGAGAAAGGGAGAGATGAATGATCTTCTGTATTCTTGTCACATGTAAAAGCTTCTACAGGATTAGCAATCTCTTGGTTCTTGATCAAAACACAGGCTTCAACACAAAATGCTGTAAGATTTCATAATATCTTAATATTATGTTAACAATACCATAAAATTCTTATACTGGAATAATCTCACCCATCCCTAAGGAACTGAAATGCTATTCAGTAAACAGCATAACAACAATACGCTTGTGGGGTTTTTTTAAGTTCAAGCTCTGCTATCTCTCTGTTCTGTGACAGTGGGAAACATTTCACTTTGTTATCCTCAATCACATATGTAAGGAGAGGTGAGATGAGGAGACATGAAGTGCAGTGTCTGGACAGGGAAACTGATGAACCCTAAAACCTACACATTTTTTCTCTTTGTATCATCCCTTGGTTTTGTAGAAGAAGGCCACAGCTCCCAGAAGACCATGCACCAGATCCCTGAGTGCATCTCCCTATCCTGAAAATTTTTGCTTCCTGGGCCCACAGCCAGTTCTGATATGGCACACCCAAATTATCCACTGGTTCAGATGGTTGTGAAAGAGCAGCTTTGGAGAAAAAGCTGTCAGGCCATCTGGGGCCCTGACCTTCCTTTGCTCAGAGGCCACTTTTACTCTCCCTTTGCCACTCACCTGAGTTATGTTGCTGGTACATCTGTGCCCAATTTAACACCTTTCTAATTTTGGCTCTTCCCCCAGCCCACTGATTCGTCTTTCTGACCTCGTCATTATGGACTTTTTGGCTGGCTGTGGCTACTGCCACTGGGTTTCAGTAGGGTGGGGCAGCTCCCTTGTTGGGGAGGTCTGTGCCCCTGCCTACCTTGATGTGAGTCCTGGCTCCATAAAGAGCAGCCTGTCTTTGCTGCTCCATGACGCCTTACATCACTTCATCCTTTGATCATCATGGTTATAAAACACTGCTATGAGAGTGTATGGGATTCTGTGACCTTTAATAAATAAATATTACTGATGCAATAGGAATCCTAACCTGTCATCAAGAAAGATACACTGCAAACTGCTAGTCAGATGCATTAGGTAGATATTTTCATCCTAAAGGAATTACTCCTACCCACCCCATTCCTCCACAAGGTAAGCATGAAATATTTCACTTGTCCTCTGGAGCCCTGAAGAAGACTCTTTTGTGCTGGGCAGATAGCTCAGGACTCTAAAGGCTGGGTTGGATAAAAGAAAGCTTAAAGAGCTTAGTCAGAAAGAAAAAGATTTAAAAAAACCCCACCAAAACCCAACAGCAACCAACACAAAACATTACTTCCATTTCCTTTAATATCAAGGCCAAAAAGGAATATTGCCATAGACTTGACTAAGAACTGTTGAATGTAGAAGCATGTTCTCATCAGCAGTTCTTAATTCATCCTCGCCTGCATTCCAGAGGAGTCATTCAGCATTTTGACACTAGCTGTAGGATTGCACATGGCTGAGTGTCAGGAGCCATTGGAGGAAGGCACGAGCTAGACTTCCCATGTGACAGGAGCAGGCTGTGTCTGAGTTACGTCCAAAGCACTGCTACTGAACGTTGTGTTCTTCTACAAAACAGTCCACTCAAGACACCACTGCTCTTCCTTGCCCTCTTTATCTTTAGAAGTTGTGTCCAAACCTAAAATATTAGTTTCACAGTGATTTGAGATAGATGAATATTAAAATTGCAGATACCCTTCCCACAAAGGGTCTAGACATAACCAAATGCTTGTTTTAGTGTCTTAAACCATTGCCACATCAGACTTGCTCTCAGCAACAAAGCCAGGCTTTTCCCTTTCTGCCCTCATGCTGCAGAGGGAAAACCTGAGGATTGAATATAATCCATCAGGGTAAAAAGAGTTGGCTAAAAAGGATAAATTGAGGAAGTTCACAAGTAACAGGGCAGTCAGGAAATGGAAATGAGCACCTGGAAGGAAGGTCAAGGAATGGCTTAAATTGATTTTGTCAGTGAGAGAAATGCCCATAGAATTGTAACAGGACAGTTGACACAGACTTCCTCAAGGTTTGCAACTTCAGGCACGGTTGCAAAAATAAAAGCTACAGGTCCTTTTTTTCTTCAAGGGGTCAGAAATATTACTTATTTGCCACAGAAGTAAAAGTATATATTTGAGCTCACTGTGCAAATTGCAATAAACCATTCAAAGAATCATTTTCCCTCTTTCCATTTTTCAGGATAGAATATCATAGAATATCCTGAATTGGAGTGGCCTCACAAAGGTCATCAAAAGATGCCTGAGAACAGCTTACAAAATTCTCATCTCTGCTTTAATTCAAAACATTTGTGAATATCTTCAGCAGACTGGTATTGCTGTGGAGTATTGTATGCAATATACATAATTTCCACCTACATTTTCAGCATTAGACACTACAAACTGCATGGTTGAATGGAAAATCGAAAAGTCCCATTGCTTTTGGCTATGCAGTTACAGATTCTGGCGGACAGCTCAAAATTCAAACCACAGCAAAATGAATGTGTTTTCCATGAGAATTCTGCTAGGAAAGCTCAAACATTCAAGAAAAGTGTACAGTGAGGGGACTGAAATACACTTCTGAAGTTAAATGAATAGCTTCATATTTGTTTTATTCATTCATGTCTATAAACATACATAATATTATAATAATGGATAAATATGAAAAACATTCCCTTGTGATTCTGGACAAGCACTCAGAACTGTCAGTTCTTATCCAGTTGTCTGGATCATTTGGGGATGGAAAAGCTGGGTGGGGAATTGCATGAGATCAGGGAAGAAGAAAGCAAATCTCATGAGAATGGAGCTACGAGGATTGCCGCTTATGGTATTTTGGCAGTTTCTCAGCCCAGAAGCACACAGCAAATGAAAAACAGCAACAACAAGCTCCATATACTCTTGGGAATTAACTGGACTGCCAAGAACAGGGCAGTTTCTGGGACCCTACGCACAGATAGAGAGGGCTTGTGGCATGCCACCCTCCACTCAACTGTTCATGTAATTGTACAGGGATGGTGTTTACTGCTGATTCACACTGGCAGACAGACCTTATTTATTCAAAGCATTATACAAGAGGGTTTGGAGTGTGCTGTGGAACAGAGGAAACTTGCAGCTGCAACACAGGAATCCCCCAGAGAAAGCTCCAAGAACAGTTAAGCTTGAGAAGAATAGCTGGAATTGGTCCTTACCGTGGCTATTGAGAAAACAGCAGCCAGCGAGGGGGTTTGCCAAAACCTGCAGCATATGGAGAAAAGGATGGGAGCTTTAGTTGCTCACAAACACTTTCCTGATCCATATAACTCAAGTCTAACAAGCAGATTAGCCATTTGCAAAAGCAGAGCCTGCTTGTTCCTTGCCTACTCTAACCTTTCACATCATGCCAGTACTGCTTTAATTAACTTCTATTGCTCTCCCTCTGACACAGTCTTTGCTCATGTTGGAAAGGGCACTTTAAGCACAAACATTCTCATGTGTTTTTTGTTTTACACTTGTCCTGCATTGAGTGGAAATTATTATAAGGACTGTGGGACAAGGAGACTCGGAGTATGAGGGTGTCTCCTATCGATCCAGTACCCTTCTAGCTTGGTCTTCAGAATCTGCTGTGGATCTCTTGATAAGTACCCTTTGCAGAAGGAGCTGGCATAAAAGGAATTTGTCCTTATACTGTATCTTGTTCTAGAGTGGTACAGGTTGGCACAGCCCCAAGATGTCTGATGGAGATACCAGGTGTGCAGGAACCCAGTGGGTTTTCAAGGAGTACATTAAAAACCCCCTCCCACTAAGAAGGTGAGATAATGTGTTGACATAGTCTGAGAATGTAGAAGATCTAAAAGACCAAGCTGATGTGTTACAATGCATGTTATGATGAATAATAGAAGTCTCTATGTAGAGCAGAGCTAATAAACACATTGTCCCCCAAAAATGGACAGCCACCAGCTAGCTGTGTGCACATCTGCATCTGCCACCAAACATTTTCAGCAGAGTCAGAGCTCTTGGTCTCAGGGATCAGCAGGACTAGGTCTCCTCTGAGGGTCAGAACAAGCCCAGAACCAGGGACAATCCCAGCTCGGACAGTGATGGTGTCCTCACCCACCAGGACACAGTTCCAGAGGTCTGAACCACCTCGTCAGAGCAAGGTGCTGGTAACGAGGTCCTTCAAGAGCCCACGGCAAGGCAAGACAAGGTGATGAGTCCTGCACCTGGGACCGCTCTGGGGAGACCCCACCTCCAGCCCTGGGGTCCCAGCACAGCAAGGACAGNTTATAATGCAAACCCAGTCCAAATTGGCAAGATAAAGCCAGAAGCAGGAGTGGAGAGGTAGCTTCCTACAGCATTCATCTAGAGACCTTCAACCAAGTCCCATGACTAAACAAACAAAACCAGGACTGCACTCATGGTGGGACCAGGAGTTTAAGTGGAGCTGCTGTGACAATGTGCAGCAGGAAGGTCGGTGAACCCTTTCAGTGTCCTCAGGGCATGGATGCTTGTGTTACAACAGTAGACAAATATTTCTGTGAAACTGTGATACGAACATAAAGCAAGCCAGCAAAAATATACTTCTAAAAATTTGTCCCTCTATTCAAAGAGGACGAGATGTTCTGCTCCTAAGTTTGATGACAGATTGATAGTTTAGAACAACTTTAAAAAATGGTTAATTTGAAAATTGTATACGCAGCTAAAACCACATCAGTTTTGGGCTGTGCACCACACTCCCCAGTCAATCAGCATAGAAATGTCATGGAGCAGCAGACAGGGGCTGTCTGCGTTCAGTCTGACCTTCTAGTGATCGGTACTTTTTGTTCTATAAAACTAAAATCAAGTGCAGCTTAATAGAATAGTCATTTGATGACACTTTACAACCATTTCTACAATTTGGATCTAAAAAGAAGTTTTTCTCATGCCTGTGAACAGGCATTTCTGTTTCTTGAGATGACAGAACAATGGGCTGCACCCATTATCACTCTTTTTAGATGCACAGTAAGTTAATTTGTTATTAAATAAAACTTCAATGCTCTCTCACAATATAACTATAAACTCTAAGAGTCACTGGGATTTGAATGAGAGAGATTCTCCTCCACATTGTCCTTCAAAGACAAAATTATCATGACATATTTCAAGCAAATGTGGATTGTCACATATGCTACTGCTGGCAGGTGATTGCAGCATTTGCAAACAAAGACATCAAAATCAAAGGAGCAAGGAGATGGAGAGGCATAATCTCTTAGCCATTATTGCGATATAGTATTGATATAGAATTATTGAAGGCATAGCTCAGAAGAGCAAAATTAAAGGATGCATATTGCCTTCAAGACTGCTTTGTATAAGAAACAAATCTGAAGAAAATTAAGAACAGCAGGTTTTGCTTCAATTTATAGCTCCTGGAAACAATCCTATGAACCAGGAGAGATCTAAGGACATTAAGAGAAATCTATGCAGCTGAAGCCTGACCATCATGCGAAATAGCCCTGAAGCATTTATTTTATATTGGGTGGAAGGAACAATGCTGCACCTTGCTGAAATGGATCTTAGTTTGTAAGGAGGCATTTGCATCTTGTAGAACATCATAATTCAACCAGATTGAACAGCAACACAAGACGTGAATCATTTCACTGTCACTCTTGACTGAACTCATGGCTAAAAAGCAAAAGACAAAGTGCTGTTCTTGGAAAGAATCAGGACCTGAAAACCTCCTCTCAGAGACACCTGAACAGAACTAGCAGAGATTTTGTCAAAGTAGTACTTATTTTTTTAATATTTTTTTTTTATTTGTTAACGAATCTGAACATCAGAATCATATCAGCTTTGGTGAAAAATTTCACAGATTCTAGAACAGGAATTCTGAAAAAAACAAGCAAAACCAGATCCTATTTAGGAGGTGCAAGCCCAGATTCATATTCTGTTTCCATGTAAGGACATAATGCCACATTGCAATGTCAAATTAGATCCACCAAATTACAGGGCAGCAGGAAATCAATTGAGTCTGCTCTAGCTTCTGTGAAATAATTTTATCCAACTGACTACAAAGTCCTTCTCACAACTGTAGTAATTTCTATGCTTAGTTAGCTATCAGATACTCAGGTCTCTCTTGCAAAAAAAAAAAAAGAAAAAAAGAAATTCAAAAACATTTCAGTTTCTTCTGACACAGAGCTAAATCAACAGCCCGGGCTTGGGACTAACCTGGAGGCAGCACAGCACACCCTTTCTCTGGGTGATGTTGGGGAGCAGCTCCCAGGCCCCTTTCCTGGGAGGCAGAAATCAGGACTGATCCCTTTCCTGTTGGAGACACTTTAAAACTGAAGCTCTAAGTGCCTGGACACTCTCTGAACTACTGCTCCAGGTTAGGCATCTTCTTTTCCAAGTTAATTTTTGGACACCCAGTGTGTGAAAAACTGTCATCCCTTTCCCTGAATGGACAAAAACAACTAGACATTTTAATTTCCAAAGGGGTTCTACCTTGCAGGCATCATATAACTCTGAGGTGATTTGGCATATTTCTTCTGCTATCAGAATATTGATATGGTGTGTGTGGGGAAAATGTCATTGCTGTCTTGTTTGTTAATTTAATGAATTAATGAATTAATATATTAACTGTTTAGCAATTTTTCTAATGAGTTGTCACAGCTGGTGCAATTTTAAACAAAGTCTGTTTGAATAAACATTTTTATTGTTTTGGAGACAGAGTAAATCAGGTTGTAGAAACTGCTCTGTCCAGGATATTAAGGAGATATCTCCTGTTCTCTAGTCATCCAGCACTGGTGTGTCTCTAGGAGTACTCACAAGACCAGTTGTGGTTGTTTCCAAAAGAAACACTGAGTTTTTATGGTATTTCTAAGCCATTTCTAAGCAAGTGATGACTTTAACCATTCTATTTCTCCCGAAGTAAGGATAGGTCCATTCTCTTCAAACAAACAACATCTGGAATTTTCTCCCCTCCACCTTGAAATAGGTCTGCCCAAACAAATTTCACCTTAATTCAATAAAGAAGCCACATATACCAATAATTTATGAGAAAAGAATAAACCCCATAACACTACTGTTTTTTGTATTTTCTTACAGCAAATCACAGCAAAAAGTCCATGGATTCATATGTTACAGCAGGTTAGCACTCCATCAGTTATGTGTGACTCCTTCTGCTTGTCCATTTGACATCCCTTCATCCCTTTGACAGGACCAGAATACAATTATCTGAAATATTATAAGCACACTGTGTCCCTCTCCACTTTTGAATTGGCGTTTGTTATGAATTCTCCTACCTCCTGGTGGTTTTCTTTATTTCCCTCATTACTATGCTTTTGTGTTGCCACATCTAATGAAAGCAATTTGTATTTGTCTCTTAGAAATGCTTTGGAAATTTCACAGCTTTTGCCAGTATAGGAAAACCACTTCCTACCCAACTTTATACATTTATCCCTTTCAGATCCCTTTTTTCCCATCTAGTTTTGAAACTGGCATGTTTTGCTTAAAGCATTGACATGGCCTTGTCAAACATGATGACCAAGACTGCTTTGCCCTCTTTCATTGCCAGTTGCTGCAGTTGGTTGAATTTTGTACTTTTACTGAATGCCTGGCCTAGAGTCCAAAAACCCACTGTTATCCCTCCCCTGAGTGGAATAGAGTTAATTACCAGTCCTGCAGAATAACAGGAAACCCACAGAATTTCTTACAATAAGAAATCATAATAATTTTACCATGTGCGGAAGTTTTTTGAGCCACAGCAGTCCAAAAGGCAGGATTTCTGATGTAAGTCCACCAGGTATTCACAGTTTTTATTTAATTAAGAACTGTAAAAGCCTTTACTCCACTGGCTCTGGGCAAGAGAAAATCTAAATTACCTGTGTTTTGAAAACACAGAAAGATCAAATGAATTTCAGGTTGTCATGGAAGCAGCTTGTTGTGCCAATAGCAAACCTCTGTAGTTGCAGATAATTAACCTTAATTACTCTGACATACTGTTACTGAAAATATTTGGTTACCTATGATGCTTGCAGTGCATAAGATTGACAATTGGGCTCACTTTGTGGTTTGATAGCTAAACATATTTCACTGGTAGACTTGACACAGAAATTTGATAGTATGATAGCATTTAGCAGCCATGCTCTGTCTAACAATCCACCTTCTGACATCCCTGCATCTGAACACACTGAGTTCTACATGTTGAGGCAAATTATTCAGGGGAAGAAAAAAAAAGTGGTAGTTTCATTTATTATTCTTGAGATATTTTGCCAACAAATATACACTACGCATCACCTAATTCTTCTTCTTTACTAGCCTGGCAGAATGAGGAGGAAAACAAGTTTTCCAAGTTCCAAATACCAACATGAAAAGCCTGGCAATGAACCCCCTTTTTTTACTTCAATATGAAAAAAATAAGTTTTACATTTAGAGAATAGTGGGATAGTGACACAGGAACAACAAAAGTCACACAGCTCCTGGCTAAGACCAACAGCTTTCCCACTGCCATTCTGAAGATCTAATTCTTTTCTTTTCCTCTTTTCCCTCTTCGAATAATATTCCATTTCAAAGGCTGGCATGTCAGTCTAAACCCCAAATTTTTATGGCTTCTGCAGAATTGAAACACAACTTTTATGTGAAATAAAGAGGTTTTGGAGAATAAAGTTAAAATTACATTTTTATACCTTAATTTCTTTCTCTTTTTTTGTGATAGGTGGGATGCAGTAATAAGAGTTTGGGATTCAGGTCACATTCCTGATACTGAGTTTAGACAAAAGATGGAGCCCCTTCTGATGTTAGTGGGGTATTTCAGGTGTTTGGTCTCTGTTTATGTTTTCCTCTGCTTTCTATAGAGTTCTGAGGAGTGACAGAGATTGTGCTTTGTGCTGCATTCTGTAATTTGACCTGAGGTTATTACCCCTCGGGTCACCCTCCCCTCTCCACCTGAGAACTCTTATTAAAACTTTTTGTGTTTTTCTGCGAAATAACCAGTTTCTGAGCCCTTCCTGGTGGGGGCCAAGATAACTCATTCCTTCTCATGGCCACAATGCAATTGTCAATTGTAACATACAGGCCTCCGAAATGCCAAAACTAATCTACAACTTTAATTGTAATGAGAGGAGGATCAGCCTTGTCTTAGAGTTCCTATCCATCTTTTCATGCATTTCAGCACACTCCTCAGATAGTTCTTACGAATTTGTAAAGAATATGGTAGGTCTCAGAAATGGATTAAATCAAGACTTTCTTTTAAAAGCTGCATTATTAATTATTAATATGTTATTGGTTGAAGGACATTATGGCAACCCCTAGTTAAAGGTTTCAAGTCCTGAAATCAAATCAGAATATGGAAAGAGTATTAAAATTATTCTAGTAAAAGCCTTGTCTAGAGCAGAAAACGTATCTGCTACTTACTATTTGCATCAAAATGAACAGAGCTGACAGCTGGCTTCTGTTTAGATAAACATGTTGAAAATAAACCATATTTGCAACTGTGTTCTGGGATAAATATTGGTTATGACTTGTCTTTCCCTCTGCTTGCAGTGAAATTACTTTCAGTGTTGGCTGTGATGTTATTTTCCAACCTAGGCAAAATTCAGCAAGATAAATGCTAAATAATGGTGAAAAAAACCCAAACCCAGTGACTGGACATAAGTGAAAACACCAGAAGTTCCCCCTCAGGGTGAGGAAGAACTTCTTTCCATGGAGGGTGGTAGAGTACTGGAACTGCTGCGCAGGGAGGGTGTGGAGTCTCCCTGTCTGGACACATCCCAAACCCACCTGGATACGTTCCTGTGTCACCTGCTCCAGGTGACCCTGCCTTGGCAGGGGGTTGGACTGGATGCTCTCCAGAGAACCCTTCCAACCCCAGGTATTCTGTGATCCCATGAAGTGCATTCAAGAAACTACACTACAACAGAATTCATGCTGTTTTCATTTTGACCTCTGATACTTCCATGGGGGGGGTAACACACAGTGTCGTAGCCAACCACTTCTGTGGTTCCACCAAGTGTTTTATAGGAGGAAAGATCATTATCACTTTAGGGTCAATAGGACCAAGTCTTTTACTCCATTGTTCACATATTTCTTCCACAAAAACAAATGGACTTAAACTGGCTGTAGAATTTGACCCTTATTTAGGTCTTCTCCTTCCTGGTTCCCCTAATTCCCAATACTCTAATCCACAGGACAGCTTTTCAAGGTATATTTGCAGTGATGATCTACAATTTCATACTATTTACAGAAAGGAAAAACTGAATATTTTTAAACTCTGAAGACTAAGTTCTGACATAAACAAAGATGTCTCAGTTTGTGGCATAAATTATTCCATAGTACCAGAGTATCTTAAAGTAGATGTCACCTTGAAATGAAAGACAGCTATAACCCAGAATAGCTGATAAACCTTTAAAATGGAATCATTACTTGAAAGGAAAGCCCCCTAAGCCAGAATGGCTCAGAAATTGTTTTTGATATTTGGCAGAGAGTGTAGCATCTTTGGGACAAGAAACTTTGTTGTTGTCTGTTGTTGAAGTGTAGCGGGGAAGAGCAGCTTTTGGAATGCCATAAAATAGTGTGGTAATTGAATCCTGAAGCAAGTAGTAGTGATGCAGATAAAATTACTTGTGCTGGGTATGGCACTGCCCATTTTTGTTTGTTTCATGAGTATCCATATGAACACAATTTGTTGTCACAAACATTCTCAATAAATTTTGAGGAATGCTAAGAGAGTATTCATAAGAATCAATCTCCTAGTTCTAACAAATTGAATGGATTCAGAATGAATTCAGAATGTTCATTCAGCACAGACCTCCTTGAGACCAAACAATGCCATGTGACATATGCATCCAACTAAAACTGGATAGCAAAGATTAAATTTTAATTTTAAACAGGGAACAGCTATCTAAGCCATTTATAGATGTGGCTTTACAGTCCAACCAAGCAACAAAAGAATTGAAGAGCATTCAAAATTTCTCTTGGATGTACCACAAATATTGAGAAAGAGGAAACTATGTCAATAGCGATTGTTCACAAAGGAGTAATATAATACTTTACAGCAAGGTGTTGATTCAGACAAATAGGAGAATTTAAGGCTGAGAAAAAAGTAGAGTTATGCAGAGTGATGCAAAAAAATCCTGTCTTCCAGCAGTCTTGTGTCTCATGGTTGAATTCCTTGGTGTTTAAAGAGGGAAAGGCTCATAATGCACCCCTTCCCTCAGAAAGGTTTTTCCTAACCATTGGTAGGAAACGTGGTGCAAGATTCCTATGGCTTAGACTGCTGCTTCATGGCTATGCTCAGCTCATGGTTCCTTACCTGAATTAAAAGGGCACTGGAAAACATAGAATCAAAGAATCATGGAATGGACTGGGTTGCAAGAGACCTTAATGACCATCTCATTACATCCCCCTGTCACGGGCAGGGACACTTTCCACTAGCCCAGGTCACTCAGAGCCCCATCCAACCTGGCCTTGGACACTCCCAGGGATGGGGCAGCCACAGCTTCTCTGGGCAAGCACTGGATAAAAACACACATTTTTGAAGGTGGACTTGGGTGCACCACTGAACAGAGCACAGCATAGGGGTGACCCTGTTTAGATGACATCCCTGTCGGGGATGTTTAGGGCCCAGACAGACTTCAGCTGCTTTCAGGCACATGGTGGGACCCTTGGGGTGTCCTGTGCAGGGCCATGAGCTGGATTCAGTGGTCCTGATGGGTCCCTTCCAACTCAGGACATTCTATGACTCTGTAATCCTGTGATTTCCTTGACACAGTTCTCGTTTGTGCTGACTTACAGTCATCCACAAACCCTCCATATGTTAGTTAAATTTCTTTTTGAGAAGGACAACTCATTCTAAGAAAGAGCTGAGGTAAGGCATTAAAAAATGTGTGTTTCAAACAGGTAAATTTATGGATCTGAACTCTGAGTTGGCATCACCACAAGCCTGGGAATGAGATATTACTGCTCTTGGGAGAAACTGTGTTGATTTTATGTTGAGCATTTCTAAGCATTAATGTTCCAGGCAGGAGAGTCTTTCATAGTTATTCATTAGGTTGGTTGCTTCTTGGGAGGGCAATTAATCCCTCCCTCACCTCTGCATTCCCTCTCTTCCTCCCGGCCTCCTATGGAGCTGTCTCCAGCCAGCCAGGATGCTCTGCCTGGGTGTTACCAGACGAAAACTCAGAGAATTCATCCACATACTTTCCTGTAAGTGCAGAGAAGAGCAGGCATGATGGAATGGTTGCAGGAATACAGCTCCAGAGAGGGAGAGGATTGCTGCAGCAGTGTTGCTCATGGGGGTGGTTTAGTGGCATGTTTTCTACCACCTACCAGAGTCATGCCGAGTATCCTGTTGGATAGGTTCCATCTTCTTTAATATGTCCTTCCATAACAAATTTATAAGGCCACCAGAGGCCTGCTAGATGGAAACAAATCTCAAATCATTATGATGCTACATCTATTTGCTCTTCATAATGGAAATAAATCAAAAGCAGGCTTTTAGCAAAAACCCCATGGCTGGAATAACCACTGCTGGGTTCCTGAAGATGCCAATGCCCCAATGTCTTTAGCATTTCAGTGTATGTTTTGGCCACTGGAGGCTCAGTTTTTCAATTAGGGATCAAAGAACCAGCTTCGGGTAAATTTCCCAACCTAGACAATGAAATTCTTGTTCTTCATGAAAAATTCTATTTATTTAAGCTTTAAATTTGTGTTCATATTTACTTTTAAAGAGCGCACTGGTGCTGGAACTAGACTGTATCATGTTTAAGAAAAAGAATTATGGGAATCTGATTGAAAACAGAGCAAGAGACTCACATGAAGATGCTGACAATTATGTATCCATAGGACAAGTGGCCTCAAGGAGAGGGGAAGTTCAACTCAGCTGGAAATGAGGGCTCTTTTGCTTTTCTGCTGTCTTGTTGGCTGGGCTAAGGAAATGCATTCCTTGACCTACCCCAATCCCTGTTTCCTTACAGCCTATAGGGAATGCTTTGTACTGCTGTCATTGGCAAATAGAGAAAAAAGGGGAGCATCTGGGGGTTTTTCAGCAGACAATGGGGCATCAGGAAGAGCCATCCTATCAGTTGGAAAGGTAAGCATATTCAAAAATCCACACTGGAACAGCTCTTCAGCCTCATATGCTGCATTCAGGAATAGAAAGGTTTCACTGCAGTTTATGTAGTTCCTGGTGAAGCAAACCGGGTTTTAGTTACCTCTAAATACAGGCCTCCTCCCTTCAGAGGAATGTTAATAGTGCAGTATGAACCTTAAACCATCTTACCTGTTTTTTTCACATTTTCAGTATGACCCTTCCAGTTTACTGAGACACCTCTGGTCCCCCTCCAAGGCTTTACCAATCTGGTTGAACCAACCAACTAACTTTTTGTGTAAAATTTTTTTTCCAGTCATTTTCCAGGAAGAGCTGGAAAGCTGCAATGCCAAGGTAACACTGGTCAAAAGTGGAAGAGACAGAGGATAATTTATTTATGGTTATTATGAGAGTCCCTGTGATATCAGTGTGTGCAATACAGCAGAATTAGGTAAGAGTATTTTCCCTTCTACTTTAAACTCAAGAAATCTGAGTATGAAGATGCTTACCAGAACCAAGTAAAAACCACAAATAATTGTGTGTAAGATTATTAAAGCCCATTAACCCTTTCCTATCTTCAAATACTCTGCTTAAAATCCTTTGCTCAGCTTTGGTAGCAAGTACTGTGAGACACCATTTACATAGGATTTCAAGCCCTGCTTTGAAGCAATTACCAGTATTTCAAACATCTGAACATATAAAGTCTAATTCTCATTTGTAGGCACTCAAGAATTCCAGGTTCTTTACATACTTTCCACTTTCCATGTGAAAAAGTTCCAGGATCCATATGAAATAAATAGAGATTGTTGCCGTGGAGAAGTCAGTGGTGGGTAACTAGAAGTAGATGGTTACTCTGTGTTTAATAGCTGGCACCAGAAGGAAATATCTGATTATCTGCATCACTGATTGCATGTTGCCTAACTGCTAAAGTTAATGAGACAGACAGGTTAATGTGCACCTTGCTGCACTTTGAGAAACAAGAGCCCTGTGAAGAGATGCTAAGGAGACTGGAATATTGAAGATGCTAAAACATAAGGAATGTTGCAGTTTGGACTATACAAACAAGCTTCCTTTCAATGCAGATTTTTTTCAAAGGGGTAGAAACTGCTGAAGTTTTTTATTATTTAGCATAGAATACTGAATAATACTTTTTTTAGGACACTGAAAAAATTGTGCCTTTAAAACCTGTCTGCTAGATAGCAGCAGAATACTCAGTATATCTGTTATATCTGTAGAGTACACTACCTCAGTTACTAGGCAATTCCTTTCTCTACTTACAGTGTCCTCTTGCTTCCCAAGTCATCCTAATTTTGCTCAGCTTTTCCAGAATGGCAGATCATTTGCTAGGAAAAAAAAAAAAAAAGATAAAATTCTATACTATATTGAAGGATAATCAGCTTCCATAGTGTGAATTTAAAGTCAAAACTGACCAAGGTCAAAGAAGAGTTTTCATTGCATTTGAGTGCAATTCCCTGCAAAAAGCTGACGCCCCTGGACTCATGGCAAGCAGGAATGTGCAGTCAATGAGGACAGGAAAGTGAACATTAAATGGACACTTAGTTTCTGTAGTAGTTTGCATTTTCTTGGTATATTCTGCCTGAGTTTTTTCAAAGTTTTCTACAGGGTTTAAATTTGAATTATTCAATCACGTTTTTGGAATTTGCAAGTTTTATTCATATAGGATGTACTCTGATGAATTATCAGATACTGACCACTTTATCCTCTCTTGTTCTCTTTTCCTAAATACAAATCTAAGTAATTTATTTAGATATAATTCTAATTTTCATTATACTCTCTTGATTCTTGAGATTTTAAATCCTACAGCTTTTAGTGAAACTTAATATTCTTCATTGCTATAAATCACTACTCAGTTGAGTAAAATGAGTATATTCTGTGCAATAATTGCTAGATGGCTTTTTTTATAATTAAACAGTAAGTCTAATTTAATCAGAAGAAGCCCAAAGGAAACAGATATACTTTCTGAGGGCTAAATAATTTAAGAATAAGTTCAGTCTTGGGTCATTTTCTACTCATGGTCCTGATTTAAACACATAAACTTTCTGATTGTGAACAGCTTTATAGGACTTGCTGTAGAGCTGTTTTTTAACCCTCCCTCTTATTCATGTGACTATCATTTAGGTGTCTTGGAATGACATAATCTAGGCATTTTGGAAATAAGGAAGAAAAGATGAGAAAAGCAAGGAAATGCCCAACATATTCTTAAAAAAAGGAGCTAGTGGCAAATGTAACATTAGATGCAAGATGCAAACACTACAACTGTTTGCTTTGCTCTTTAACAATTTTAACAGAAGGCTGATAGACAAACAAGCAAACTACAAGGCAGAAAACATGTTCTATACACTTAAAATCCACAGCTCTGTTCCTCAGGTATGACAAATCTCTATTACCTCTGTTAACAAAGCCTAAGAGACTGGAGAACCGCTGTTATTTATTCAGAATCTCATGGATTTGATATGTGGTTTCCATCACTTCTCCTATCCCTCCTTTTGACAGGATAGAGAATTAAAACAGAAAGGATTGAAAGACCAGGTTCACTGAAAATTTACAGTTTAATGCTGGAGTCCAACTAATTATGAGACAAAGCTTCAATTTCTTTAAGCAACAACAACAAAAAAATAATTATAAAATAAAACTAAAGTACTAGCATTAATATTAAAGAGCTAGGAGATGCAGTTCACAATATACTACCTCAGTGTGTTTATTAGTGGTAACAATAGTGTAAGTAGTGGCAATATTTTGATTATGTGATCTAAAAAGGGGCTGCCCAGTATGGGAATACCTTCTGCAACATTCTGTACAAGCAGGGAAGGACACAATAACACATGGCCTCATGTACTTACACTACCCAACAAAAATTATTTTGATGCCTTGTTTTCTTCTGAAAACGTGCTGCTGAATGCAAGTGGCTGATTTGTGCTGGCTCTTTAAACTGAGGCTTGAATTTCCAAGGCAGTAGAATTCTAAGCCTAATAAATTATGAATCCAGATCCTACATGTTTTCTCAGTATAATGTGTTGAGAAAGCAGTAAAATAGATTTTCGGCATAGAAATTAAGTGATCATCTTGCTAGGTTTTGAATGTTAGTTTTGTATCATAGGTGTAAATAAATTGGTCCTTAGTGCTCATATTTTTGACTTGTGGCTGAATGTGGTGAGCACACATGGTGCCTGATCTTATGATGACTTTAGGTCCTGCAGCCATGAGAGATTTTTTTGTGATTACTGAGGTCCCAGTCCTGTTCCCCTCCCCTGTTATTTGAAGGTATCAATACTAAAGGTCAGAGAGTCAAAAGACAAGTCAAAAAATGCTAAAATATTTTTTTAATCTCATGATTCATGACTCTATCCTGTGATTCTGGGAGGATGGACTTCTGATTTTTCGGGCCTTTAGATTTAGCCATACCAAGAATAAGAGTGTCTGTATGCTGCCATATGGAACAACATGTTGGGATGGGATGCTGCATTTTTCTGCAGGCTGGAACTTATGCTGTTAAAATGCCACAGATGCCTGAAGGGAATCTGCACCTCTTGATCAATGCCTAGAGATAGCTAATTATGAGAAAGCAAGCAAGCATGTATGTGTAATTAGAGTGGTGCATGCTGAAGCAAGTGGGTGCATAGACTATGAAAGTGAAATCCATTGGGCACCTAATTTCTCTTAAGAATATGCCTGGAGGAACAGCAGAGGTAACTGTGTCATTTGACTAAATAAATATGAGAAGACATTATAATCTGGAAAGAGAGGATGGTTTTTTCGCTGTTATTCTGTGGCTTGCAAGTCTACAACTTCCTCATGAGAGGAAGAGGAGCAGCAGACAATGATCTCCCCTCTGTGGTGACCAGTGACAGACCCAAGGGAATGGCCTGATGTTGTGTCAGGGGAAGTTTAGGTTGGATATTGGGAAAAGGTTCTTCCCCCAGAGGGTGGCTGGGCACTGAACAGGCAGTGGTCACAACACTAAGGCTGACAGAGCTCAAGAAGTGTTTGGACAACACTCTCAGTCCCATGGTGGCTTTGTTGGGGTGTCCTGTGCAGGGCCAGGAGCTGGACTTGATGATCCTTGTGCGTCCCTTCCAACTTGGCATATTCTGTGATTCTGTAACTATGGGAGACTGGACTCAGTGTCCTCCTGGGTGGTTCCTCCAGGTGTTCTGTGAAGTCTGATCCCATCTGATTGTGGACTTGGGTGCTGTCTCCCACTGAGATACAGAGGACAGAAGGCTTACCAAATACATCTGATGAGCAGCTTGACTCCTGCTTCTTCCAGCTATGCAGGTTTTTGTTTGGGGAGCCACACTGTCAGCACACTGAGGGCCAGGAGACTGGGCATTCAAGAACTAGAGCTGTGTCTGAGTCTGGACATCTGATACGGCTCTCTTGGTTAGTCTGATGGGCTGGCAAGACATGGTTACTGAAGCAGCTCATCCTCTGTGTATTTCTGGTACAGCTCCATATATTGCTGAGAATGTTTGGGACCCAGTACCCTCCTAAAGCCTTTCTGGGGGCAGAAGAGTGATAACACATCAAGGACTATCAATCCAGCTACTAAAAAATTCAATGTCCATTCATTCAGGTTGCATTGTGGGCAAATGACTGCACAGTGACCACCTGGAAAACCTGGAGGCCTCAAAACATGATTTTAATTTTATGTCAACAGTTGCTTAAAAAAAATGCTTCTCAATGTCTGAAATACAGACCTTTGAGAAGTCCAAGTGAAATCATCTGAGATTAACTGAGAAAAATCTCAAAAAAAAAAAAAAGTAAGCAGCCTTTTAGATTATCGTATTGGCTGATTTAAGTAGTTACTGTGACAAACAGGCGCTTTTTAGTTTTCCTGAATGGTTTTGAACATGAAAGAAGTTATGGGTGGAGTCACTGTGACACATGGACCTTGCTCCGTCTGTTCTGTTTGATCTAAGCTGCATGCCTATGACTTATATTTATAATACCTCTTACTCATTTGCATTTTAAACAAGATCAAACTCTAGTTTTTGTAACAAAAAAAAAAAGAGAGACAAAAAAGACTAACTCTGAGCATTTACACAGGTTTTGTTTTAAATACATATGTTTCTATTTAGCCTGACACCAGGCTGAGTGCCTGATTGTGCTCCTAAGTTAGATTGGATCAGGGGCTGTCCACATTTCATGTTTCTGAGGAGAAGAAAACAGTTGTTTGCTGAGAATGAGACACATTTGTAATTCAGAAGAACTACATTAATTTGTCCCAATAGCTGGGGGTCAGGCAAGCAGTACTGCAGCTCCCCAGATAAACCATGAGCTGCAGTTCAAGCACACTTTTTTAGCTTTTTCTTCTGAGTAATGCATCAGTGAGCAAGGGATAGCACTTTAACAAAACAAGCCTCCGTATTTCACCGCTAATAGCCCCTTGCCAATGTCTCTCCATGCAAAACAGCATCCTCTCCAGGCAATAATGTTCCAGCACATGTGTCCTGTGAAGTCATCTCTGCTCTCACTTAAATAACTCTGTCTATGGAGTTTGCACAGCTATGGAGCACTCCCAACAGGCTTCGAGTGCCAGGAGTCACAAGTCACAATTGCATGAGGTTGATGGATACTCAGTATAGGAATGATATCCTTGTTATAGGGGCTATGAACTTCTCAGCCAAAATGTTTCCTTATTCCAACTAGCAACTATGCAACAATCACTTGCCTATTAAAATGAAACAGCTTCTGGGGTAGAAAAGCAACAGATAAGCAAAGAGATGAGAGATCATCTGTATTAGCTGGCAAGATTTTTGACACAGACGGTGTGGCCAAATTGTTGGTGTATTAAGCCCTTTAATCCTTGTGTAGATTGCTATTGTATATTTTCTCTCTGTACTTCAGTAAAAAAAAAGTACTCAGACTATGTGGCCAACTGAATGGATTATTTCTTTTCCCTCACTTTCTCTCTCACTCTGTATAGTACTGAAGTTTGGGACAACCCTGGTGGGATTGGCACCTATTTCTTCCAAGTAACTTTTTATTTTGAAATGGAAGCTTAAAGAACTGAAGTAAACCTTTGAGTGTTCAGTTTGGGATATCTTACACAATCTCCTAGGAAACCGACTCTCATTCTACAACCACTGGCATGTAACCTCCAAATTTTACTTATACATTTGAAAACATGCAGATTATTCCTGGAACCCTCCTTCTCAGCCTCTCCTGCTCTCACTTTTGGTATAATTGCTCTTGAGAAACTGAATAATTTTTTAAATGACCCAATCCTTTTCTCAACTACCAGCCAATGTAGTCTGGCAGCAAGATGCATTCTTCAAGTTGGAATTGTCCAAATGTGAATAATCCACTCAGAATTGTTTTGTTTCAGAGGTGATTTTTCAGTTGTGCATATTAAAAAAAAAAAATTGGCCATGAACCCAATGAATAATTTCTTTGGAGCCTTTTCTAAACTAATCATATTTTTATAGACAAGAGAGTCTTGCAGACATTCAGGGCTGTATAGCTAGATGTTCCTGCTCATGGAATGTGTCTCTTTCCTTGGCCACAGAACCATGTAATGACACAAAACAGACCTTCTTTTTGCAACCTAGAGGGACATGTTAATTATTTATACCTTTCCTTAATGGACCACCACCATGGCCAAGCTATGAACCAAGCTGTGAAAACACCCTTGACTCATATTAAACTCATGTTTAGACAGTGGAAGATGTAATTTTTAATAAGCCTTACCCTGTCTGTGTTCCTTTATTTATTAATGTCCCTGTAGTAGCCATAAGTCTATACTTGGAGCAGTAGAAGCTGTGCTCTGTGTAAATTCAAGTGAAACACTGCCTCCACTAGCAACTCTTCTTAAACTCTTTTTTTTCTCTAAATAATAAAGTATGTCTGAGAAAATACAAAACACAGTTGGTTATCATCTAAAAAAGGCTTCCACTCTGGATTTATGGCTTATTCTGAGCATGAAATGGTGCTGGCACAGGCAGCCTGTAAGGGAAGGACAGGATGTGAAAAATCTCCCTCTCATTACAAATGGACTTATCTGTCTTCTAGCTGTGGAATGCTAACAATGAGAACAATTGGGGTCCCTCTGGCCAGTTTTCAGGCAGGGACAGATGAATGGAAGCAGCAAAGAATTTCCTGAGTGAGGAGGAATGAATTCATAGCTGTCAGAAACAGGGACTCTAAATTTGGAAATTGGAAATATGACCTAAACACCTGTTTTCAAGCCCAAATCTCATTAAGAATGGAAGCTGGAGGGAAGAGATGCAATAAATGGGGAGAAATTCCCATTCACTGCAATGCTTTCAAAGGCAAGTCCAGGATGGGAAAACTATCTAAGTAAAACTTTGGCTCAGATGAGGTCAAACAGTAAAAAACCCCTTACCTTCACTCCTGGAATATTGCCCCACTTGGACAATTCTAGGACTGTAAGAGCTGGAACAGGGCATGCTGAGTAAAACTTAGGCAAAAGCCTCAAAAATGTCACTATAATAAAAGGATATTAGCCTCATGACTTTAGCAGACCTACCTCAAAGGAATTTTAAATTAATTTGCCTTTCCTATGGTGAAACCAATGCATTGCAGCAGAGAATTCCTTGCCCTTCCTGCAGCTGTGACAAAGCGAATTTTAATAATGGGGTATGTGCCATAAAGGCCTGGATGACAGAAGTTACAGGGAGACACAGTTGTCTGATGGGTATTGGATTTGGTTAAAATATGAAGATAATTTTCTTCCTAGCAGCCTGTATGGTGCTGTGGTTTAGCCTGGGGACTCAAACCGTGTTGGATAATACATGTGTTTTAGCTGTTGCTGTACAGCCCTTGCACAGCCTCCAGGGCCTCATTATCCATCCCCAGTGAGCAGGCTGGGTGGGGGACACAGACAGAACAAGTGACCCAAACTAGCACAAAGGGTAGTCCCTGCCATATGACATCATGCTCAGCAATAAAACTGTGGGGAGGGGGAGTTTTTCCAAAGTTGCCCTTTTTCCAAATCTATCTGGGAATGACTCTGTTGGAGGTGAGTGATTTTTTTTGGACCACTTGTTTACCTTTCCACTTTCCCCTCTCCTTCAATTATTTAATAAACTGGTTTTCTACCGACCCACAAGATGTGTGTGTGTGGGAGGGGTTGTCACTTTCCCACTTCTGATTCTCTCCCACATCCTGCTTTGGAGGAGCGAGAGAGACTGAGTGAGGACTGACCTGCCCACCCCAAAATGCAGAGTTCATAAAAGCTTCTTTTAATGATATTGAACAAATTGGGTGCACAAAACTTTGTGTATCTGGGGTCTTCTTGATTTAAGGTAAGGTTACACAATGAGCTACATTTCAGACTATAAGATAAGAAGTGCTTTAAGAATACCTGGAGTAATTTCCTCAGAAGTTCACCTGCATCAAAATTTCACCTGCCTCTGGATTTTTGAGGGTGTTTAGGAGTGATTTCCATAGATGTCATTAATGCTTTTATTGTTGTGCACCTAGATGACCTCAGGGGCTGACTCGTGAATGACAATACTCAGTGCAGAATTCTTCCTTTCATGGTAAGTTTGCAACAGTGACATTTCCAATGATGAGTTCAGGGAAGTTCTTTCAGTTTGAATATACAGCTTGTTGAACTGGGCAGTCCTTCTCATACCTATAGAATTGACAAAAAGGGGATAACACTCTTGCAAGTCCTCTCTTGTTTCATGTTTTGCTGATGACCTGGATGGAGATGTTTCAAAGACGGTAGGCCAACCTCATCCATCAGGTGGAATCAACTTTCTCACCTGGATCAGTGAGAGATGACCAGTTCCTTACTTCATGGCCCAGTTTCACGACTTGTGTGATCCCACTCAGTTTTCACACCTCTGATATTAGCAGCATCAACAACAATCTCTCCCCTTTAAATCAGAATTAGACCTTTTATTTTTGTTTTTATTTTATTTTAAGAGCAACAAAGAACACGTGCCAGCAGTGGATAAGACATGGGCCAAAGTCTACAGGCTTCTGGCACTGTGGCCCTGCTTCTTCCAGCTGAGGAGTAATAATTTGACACCTCTGAAGCAGCAGGACCTCATACCCTGACAACTGCAGCCTTGTTCTACAGCTCTAAGCCATTCGAACACATGACAAAAATCACAGTCAGCAACATCCATAGTGGATTTTTTTCCCACCTTAGCAGTTCTTGCTGTCCTCTGATGTGGGCTTGCAGATATGCTCTGTGGTATCACTGTTAAGCTTTTCATTTATTTTTCCACGCTTACCTACACAGAATGAAATGCTCCCTTTTAGACGCCAGTCCAAATTATTCAAGAATACTTTTGATAGCTGCCAAGTAATTTAGAACGATACCTTCTTAACACCTTCTCAAAACAGGTCTGACAACCCAGAAGAGTAAAGTTCCCCCCACTTTTAACCCTTCTGTACATGCTGAATTTACCAAGGCTATCAATTTCATTGAAGCACAGGTTTTTTATTTCTTGGTTGGGTGAACGGGCTTCATGTTTCTCTGGGCTAGAATGCACAATGGTAATTACAAATAACAGTAATTCTCCTCCACTTGTCACCATGAGAATCCACACTTTGGCTGATAAGACCTGAACAGAACATGGAGTGTTTTAAAGGATATAATTTCTTTCAGAGGATGACTCATTAAAACACCTCATGGGTTCTGCAAGAAACGTGCAAGTTACTGAACTGTTCAAATGACAGTCTTGCTTTCAAGGGTCTGATTGCACCACTTTTACATTTACAGTATGGCAAATTCAAAATCACCTGATTAGTTTAATTCACCTTCCTACTTGGGTTATCCCTAATTCTAGGAATCATTTTCCTTGCATCAGTCCAGAGTAATCAACTAAATTACTAGATTACTAGAAAATAAGATGGGATGCTGGCTGACTCCTTTTGCAACCCTGAGAAGCAGTCCATGAGTAGAGCAGGAAAAACTTGGCATGTGTTCAGAATTCAGGCTGTCATAGAGGGTGGCTCACTATCAATAAATATTAATAAAACATGTAACTTAAATGAAGCCCTCACAATGATCCAGTTAGAGGGCACACAGCCAGGAACGCTTTTAGGTATGTGGTCTTCTTTTAGTGCATGTGGCCATGAGCAGGAACCCTTGGGGACATGGGTATTTGATTCAGGAAACAACCCCACATGGGAAGAAGGAAAAAAAAAAAAGAAAAAAAGCTGCATCACTTACCTAAAACAATATGCCCCTGTGAAATGCAAGGATATATAATACCTAGGCAGCATAAACCATGTGTTCATCATTATGGATAAATACATCTCTCAGCACTAGACATTTTAGAAAGTGGATTAAAAAAGAAAGCCCCAAGCAGTGTTAAAGAAAAAAGCTAAAACAAAGCAAAACAAAAAACCCAGGAAGGACCTGTCAGTACTGCAGCAATTAACCCTTCTACCTTATCCCTCACTCCTAAGCTCCTGATGACTGTAAGTCCAAGAAATAAGAAAATTAAATGATATATATATGTAGATAGATATGTAATGAGGAGCAGGGTCAGGAAGGCTTAGGTTTATTTTTTGGCATAGACATTGCATGTTGAGCTGGCATCTTCCCTGAAGGAAGCTGATGTTTGACATGGAGGTGTTAGAAGAGTGAGGCCATAGCTTGCACTTTCACTTGAGAGCCTCAGATCCTCTTCTCATACAGGAACACAAGCTTTCGTTATTGCAAAGGGTGTTACAACCAGGAATTCACTCCAAACTGACCAGTATTCCCAGGCTACCAGCAAAGACAGCTACAGGAAAACTAGGGACAGATAGAAGACTTTCGTTGCTCCACTCGACCTGACAGGACAGATCACCAGTATCTGCTGGTGGCCTGTCCCCCTTCCCTGTCCCCTGAGGAGTGGAGCTGTTAGAAATCATGTGTCAAGCACTCAGTGTGGCACAGGGATCTCTTAAAGGTTCTGCAGTATACCTGGACCAGGCTGGCAGCTCAACCCATGGAACCAAGTCAGGATGAGGCCAGGCCTATGATTAGCCATTCAACAGTGACACTGTTCCCCTCCTTATTCTACCCTCAATCACCATTTCAGCATGGCACTTGTAGGCATGGTGTGGTCAGATGTTTTAAAAGCAGACAGGGAACATGAGTATTAGCAAGTTGGGATTTGACTCGCTTTCTAATCCCACTCACAGAAAAAGTTGCAATATCTAATCAGATTGCTCCTCTCATTCAAGAACCAAAAGAGTCCTACTGAAGAAGGTCTTCACTGCCACAGTCTCTTGGAAACATTGCCTGCTTTTCCAGCAACTACTGAAGCAACAAAAGCCAATCCAGGCCTTTTATTCTTTCATTATGCCAAATATTTTTTTCTTTAATTTTCAAACTGCAAATACAAATTGTCAAGAGAACACTCTTTAAAAAAGTGAAATTTTGGTTGCTGTTGCCTTAGGCCAATGTAGCTCACTCTTCCTATCCAGAGACAAGTGCCCTAGTCTATGGCCACTCATCTTTCAAGGTTGTGGGTTACGTGTTCTTATCCAGAGATCCAAGGATGCATCACAGCTTGCCTTTGCCTGGATAACATGTTCTTTGCCATATGCTTCCAGATGTTTCATTCATGTTGACTGAAGTTGGGTAGGCTCTTCATGAAAAACTATTGATTTCAGTAATATAAGGAATCAAATATTTTTTACACACATTCTTCCTTCTCTAGGGGTGATCACTCACTACTGCCACACATACACGCCAAAACCTGACACAAGGTGGTAGTGGAGAGAAGGGAAAGAGGACTGCGAAAGTATTTAGAAGAATTGTAGAGATCAAATATTTCATATCTTTTCCATGTGGAAAGCTCACAGCAGACTGGAAGTTAAGATCCAGCAATATGAATGGTGAATGTGATATATGACTTTTAAATTAATGTGAAAAGCTTGTAAAGCTTGAATAAGAAAAAAGGCATTGATTAAGAAATAGAGTGGGAGTCCATGTACTGGATGTTCCCAAGAAGTGACTTTGGCATAGGATGAGAAGCATGACTACATAGAGCTAAGAAATGAAATCTAAATCCTTATAGCTGCAATTGGAATAAGAACTTCACGATCCTAAAGTCGGAATCCCTTCGGTAAAAGAACATAAAGGAAAAGAGGGGGGAGGGGGCAAAGGACATGGCACAGCCAGAAGAAGAAAGGGAGTGTCTCAGCAAAGCTTTGAGCAGCTTTCTCAGACTAATCAGCACCTTGGAACAGCTTTACACTGCCTCAATCTGTGACAACACAAAGCATATCATCTTCACAGAAATTCGGGTAAATCTGTGTGAAATAGAAGCTTTTTTATTCATGTAACCAAAGGAAGAGTTGGGGAATAGGGATGACTGAGGCTCATGTACATTTCTTAGCCTTCTAAAAAGAAGTAACTCTGATAAGGGTTCATGTCATAGAATCATGGAATCATTAAGGTTGGGAAGACTTCCAAGATCATCGAGTCCAACCTTTGATCAAACACCGTCATGCCAAATAAACCACAGCCCTAAGTGCCACGCTCAGTCATTTCTTGAACACTTCCAGGGATGGTGACTCCACCACCTCCCTGGGCAGCCCATTCATCCTGTGCAAGCATTGATTAGGGTTCCTCCAGCAAAGAACAGACAAAGCTGAAATACCCCATGGACTTTCTACACTTTTGTTTTCAATACAGAAATGCTATTACAGAAGAAAAATGAAAGCAGAGGACTTTGCATTGGGAGTAGGATACAATGAAGTTAATCTTCTTTGGTTCATCTGATGATTAATTCACTGGCTTGGGATAAGTCCCAGGAAAACTCTAACACTTGTTTAAGCCAGCTGTTTCAGAGCAGAACAGCTGAGCAGGTGCTAATAGAATTACTTTTGCTTTAGCTATAAGCTAGCTGTAACTAGTTAGCTTGAGAACAGCTCGTGATGTAGTCCTGGCATGCCAAAGCCCCTGATGAACTATAAAGAGATTGTTTGAACAAAATGGGGGTTTTGTTTTATTTTCAAATTTTTTTCCAGCCTGTTGCAGGTACCCTGGTAGCAGCATGGTCACTGCAGGTAATTAAAGTGCAACTAACACCCAGTGCATTCTTTGAAGCCAGTGTTGTTAGCTGGTCCCTTAGATGCTCACATCTTCAAATATGACTGTAAATAGGTCATTTACAGTGACATACACTGTAAATACATAAATGCATAAATATGTCTCCAGTGGTTGTGGAGAATCAGTACTATTTTTTGTTCTAAGTCTTCATTCCGGGAGTGATAGACGTGTGGGAGTCCCTAATTCAAAGAGCTCTAATTATCTTGAGGCTCATGGGTGCAGAAGAAGAATGGTGGACAAACTTACTGAGGAGAACTCTGTAACTAACTGGACAAAGTGCATCAGACTCAGGAGTTAGCTTAAGGCTGGGAGAGCATTTGGAGAATGTATAGTACAATTTGGTCTTGGCTTGACTACTTAGGTATCTGTTTATGGCCACTATTGGAGACTTGTATCTTGCTAGACTGTCTCAGATGACCTTGGGTACAGCCATTCTTTAGCAGTCAGATGACGTTAAAAGGCAACTTGGATTCTCTGGAGGGGAAGATGTAATATTATTGTGTAGGCAATGCTCAGGGACATGGGATTTGACTTGAGACTGAATGGAGTTCAGGCAGAAACAGTCCTCAAATGCAGGATCTCATTGGCATTAAGGAGCTTCTCTAGTTTACCACTGTGCAAAATAGATAAAAGTATGCTGATTAAACACTTAATGTTCTGAACTACACTAAGCAGATGAACACATTCAATAAATTAGTTGATTAATGGCTTTGGTGTCCAAAAGAAACACTTAGAATGATTAATGGAAATGCTTTTCACTTCTGGATAAAAACTACTAAAAGGGCTGACTCTGAAATATTTAAGAAGTTTGGTTTGTATTAATGTTTAAAGGTTGGATTCTTATCCCAAACTTTTTGGATATTTTTGGGCAGTGGATTGTATGTGAACAAGTTTTCCCATGTGGTTTGTAGGCCTTATGCTTGGCAGTGTCAAAATTACCACAGGAAGGGCTTTTTCTCATGGCATTTTGGCTTCCGGTCACAAGCATAGCCTGGAAATCAAAAGGCGTGGGAAATTAAAATAAGAGGGGAAACAGTTAAGCAGAATTCTGTGAAAAGGCTTTGGATTCACTGGAAATTAGGGGAAGATCAGTCCTTATTGTACCCAGATCTATTCTCCCATGCCTAATAAATTACAGGATTAGGTCAACAAAATTCAACATATAAAGAGACACTAAAACATCTCAGGTTTGCCAGCTGAGGACTTTTTGTCCACTCTGTACCCTCCAAACCAGCTGAGACAAACTATTAACTTCCCAGTTAATAGAATCCTTATTTCTTCTCTTGGGAAACTATGTCATAACTATAAGTTTGTAGTGACTTGATGCTCCCCCCCCCCCAATATTAGTTAATTTCATTATTGTTTAATCCAGTTACTCCTAGTTTTATGGATTTAGCCTGTTACATCTCTCTAAAGCAGGGAGAACATGTCTAATGCATAAATGGCATAAAGTGAATGTATGACATACCATAGACTACACACAGGATCTGAGACAAACCAGTCAACAGAACCCAGATGCCCAGTTTTTGGCAAAGTATTTTAATTCTAAGTTTATCCATGTGCTTTTGGGAATAGAGCTATCCAGTTTGGTCCAAACAGTTGTTCAAAACCCCTTCTGATTTGGAAACCAGTGGCTCAGAAATGAGGTATCCTGTGGTACCCCCAGTGTATCCTCAGCCTAGGAGCATTTCTTCCCCCTGTGCTGCCCCTTCAGCCCTGGCCTCCCTGTGTGAAGATACCCAGCTGCTGGTGCTCCCTTAACCCTGCCCCACTCTCACCACCCTCTAACTGGCTGATATTCCCTTGAGAGTGCACCCTTTAATTCTCCTGAGAGAAAATTCTCTTAATTGTTACTGCTGATTCTCTCACTTTATTCAAAGATTGCCATAGAACAGCTTCTCAGAGCCCAGATCATTCTGATCTTCCCTTTATGATCTGCACATCTGCCTTTTAATGAGAAGGAAAACAACCTTATGCTAGAAAGAGAGAAACTGAGGTAGCTCAACCTTCAAGTTTAATGGAGATTTGAAATAAGTGTGAAAGCTTCAGTCACCTAATCCAGGTCACTTGGCAAGCTTGAGCTTTCCATCTGAGGTAGGAAGCCTTATCAGAAGAGATCAGGTTGTCTGTTCATCAGCACCCCTGACCTATGGTATGGGTCTACTCATTTCAATAAAATCAATCACCTGAAGAAATGAGATAGTTGTTTTTGTATGGAGAGAGTTAATTTTAGAGAAGTGGATTTGAGGTTTAGGAAAGCACAGATATGATTCAGATTCATGTTTACTGCCACAAGTATGTAATCTGAAAGTCCAGCAAAGAACAGTTGATTTCACCTTCAGACATTATCATCAATTTCATTCTGTAGATGATAATGCTTTATTAGTGTTTGGAAAAGGAAAAAGCCAACCAAGTAAGTGATAGAGTCAGTATTTGTCTCTTCTGAAGAAAAGAATATTGCATATTATGTTAGGGAGAGGTAACTTATGTGAAATATTCAAATGTCACAAAAATGGTTAAAATATAGTGAGTCCACTTCATATACCAGTTGAAAGAGAGTGACAACAAAAAGAGCATTTCAGTAGACCAGATTTTGGGCTGTATGCAAGTGATTCTGCTCAGCCTAATGAGCTAATGAGATCCTGTTCAGCCCTGTCCTTCCCCACATGAGAGACAGAATCTCTCTTACATCCCCAAGCTGTTAAAATCAGCATAAGCTCCTGACTGCGAGCTTCATTGGCCCATAAGAAAGGGAAGTGGTGGTACAGTTATGCAATGACAAATTTCCTTGGGAAATCTCTAGTCCTTTTGATTCAAACGACTTAGTGCTTGTGTGTCTCCTGGATCTATTGCAACAACCATCTTTTAAGAAAGACTTTTGGGGTGATGGGATATTGCTCGCAGGATACAGGTGAGACAAGTGGGTCTTCTCTGTCTGGGAGATGGTGTGGTAGAGGGAGGGTTTCTATACACTTTGTTTGAGCTCCATGGCAGCTGGAGCTATTGGTGTATGGAAAGCATTGTCTAAGCGAGATTTTAATCTTTGACGTGGCATTGGCAGTTTGGGAGAGGCATCTTTTTAAGCTGTTTTGCTATAAATCAAATATTTGTATATGGAAATAGCATTTGATTAGAAACTGTCTACTTTTCTTCAGCAGACATACAGGCTCTGGTTTCAGAGCATCCGTCTTAATATGTTTATCTTCAGAGACATCCAGAAAGTTTTACCACAGAAAAGTGATATGCAGAGATTAAATGACTTTCTCAAAGTCGTATAGGAAGTCTGTGGCAGAGCAAGGAAATGAATACACATCTCCTGAATCCTTGGCTACTATCTTAGCCACTTTTTTTTTTTTCCCTGCAAAGCAAATCTTATGTTAGAATTTAAATTTCTGGGTGTGCCTCAAGTCTCACTGGGAGTCCAGCTCCATACATTTTGTAGGGACACTGTGAATTTTCTCCAAAGCTCTTCTGACTCAGAAAGTGGAAAAATAAAGTAGGTCTTTTATGTAACTGTGTCAAGAGGCAACTTTGACAGCAGCCAAGCCTTTCAAGGAAAGTGGATTTCCCTTGTGTGTTCTGGCTTGTAAATCCTGTCTTTTTTATTTTAGGAATATAATTGTTGCACCTTCCAAAACAACACACAAGAAGCCAACTGCAACAGTCAGTGTCTTGTGTGCCTGTAATGATCTTAGCCAATGCAAGGGAAGAGGAGTTGGTATAAAATTAATGAAAAGGAAAGACAGAAAAACCAAAGCAAATGGGTTTAATCACTACAAATAACTCACTTTTGGCAAGACATCATCTGTTGGGTATACGTAAATGAGTCATTTTGTCTCTATGATCGCTCTAATCAAAGGGGAGAACTGAACCCTTCCAGATGCTGGTTTAGTTCTCCTGAGACAGGTTTCTAAAATAAGTGTGATGAGTCATTTTCTAGCAACTCTTGTCTCCCTTCACTGCCTGCAGAGGACCTTACAGTAGATACATGTTTTTGACATGAGAGAAGAGCCATTTCTCTTGTATAGGTGCCAGTTGCAAAGCTCTTCCTAAGTTGTGGATAAAGTGGTTTAGGCATCTTCCTATTTTCTTCAGTCACAAGTTCATTTGTATACATTGCCTAAGATTTTAAAAAAATAAAAAAAAAATTGGTGAAAAAGTGTTCAAAACCTTTGAAGTATGCAGGAGACATTTTCCTATACAGAAATATCACGTCTTGACTCTGCCGTACAGTTAAAATTCCTCATGAAAGTAAAGTCTGTTAAATCATTTAGTTGTATTTCTTCTTGTCAGTTAAGGAAGGAAACTGATAAACATGAACTAAAATCAGAATCTGCCTTGAAAAGACTTGTAGAACCTTTTACTTCTCAAGAAAATCCTGTTTGCCACTTGTCAATACAGAGAAAAAACATCAAAACTCATAAATAGATAAGGTGTTGCATCCTCTTACAAGGACATCAGTGGTCAACTGCTCTTGCTGCCTAATGTAAATTAGTTCTTATAGGCAAATGAAAATAAGTAGTTGCCTCTAATTTCCTTTTACTTTCCAGATTGGCTTTCACCCAACTTCATCTTTTTAAGGTATCCATTTAGTACATTTTCTTCTTAAGAATCTTTCTTCAGCTGTGTGATGAGACAAGAAATATTTTACCATTATATGGCCTAATGTCCAGTACTCAGATACTTCTGAGTGCTACCTATATATTAAAAATTAATTAATACTAATATAAATTAATAGATTGATGCAAGGATGTAGCACACATAGCTAAAGAACTAGCAAAGTCTGCAAACATAAATCACAAACCTAAGTGATAACAGTACCAACAATGCAAAAGCCTAATTGTTGCAACACCAAACCCCAGTTTTTATCCTGTGACATTCGGAGTCTCACTCCTGGTTTGGAAGTCTGCATGTTTTTGTAGGGATTTAACATCAAATTAAACTTTGAGGAAACTTCTGCAGAAATACACTTGGAAAGAACGTGATTCTTCCACTTGAAATTCCAGAAAAAAAAATTCCTACTTTTTCCATAATAAGTGTAACTGTAGAATAATCACACTGTTCTTTGCTACTGGTTGTTTAATAACCCTATTTCCCTACAGAGCTCTTTATGCCTATTTTTGTTACATTACTGAAATTTTTGTACTTCCTTTCTTAACTGTTCTACTGGGCTGGTGCAGGTCCTCGCACCTGAGCAGCACTGGGAGCCACTGGGCTACCCACACTGATGAACTCACCAGTCAAGCTGTTGACTCCAAAACATCCTCCAGACTCAGGATTCCCTCCTGGCAGCACAGGAGCTGAGCTCATGTCGTTGGGTAAAGACAAAACAGGAACCTGGCTTAAAATAGTAGATGATGACATATAGATTGTCTGGATTTTATTTTTAGCTAGGTCAGCCTTGTGCCAGTGAAAGTGATGGCTGAGATGCCCATTTAAAGTCATAAAGTGATTTGGGTTTGCTGGTGGGGACCATCTCCCTCCAGCCTGTGCCAGGGTTACCCAGTCCAGAGCTAATTCCAACCCCGACCTTCCATTCTTTGTATTCATGCTTCTCCACAGGTTACTTTGACCATTTTGACCATTGCCTTTGCCTGTACCTCACTCCCAGCTCGTCTCTTCTGCCTTCTGATCCTGTCCAGGGCTGCCTCCCAAATCCCATCTTCTGCCTCCTGCTAATTCAGCATAGCGCTCTCACACAAATATATGAAGGCACTTCCTATTCCATTGCAGGGTCATCTGGAGTAAATAACTCTCAGTTAGTTGATCTGCAGCACTGTGGGTCATTCGGAGACTGAAACAGTCTAATGCTCAGTGGGTCTGGTAAATGATGAAGCCTGGTGAAAAATAATCAGATGTATACAACGCATAGAATTTTTCTTCTTTCTTTTCTGGGCTTTTCTTCATTAAGAAAGCTACAGGCTTATGCTCTTTTTCAATGAAAATAGAATAGGTTTCATTTTTTTTAGGCAACAGACATTAAAATGTGGTGACTAAAGCAAGCCATAGTTTTTACTTGCAGGAACAGATAATTTACACCTAAAAAATATTTAAACAATTACCCAAGGAGATGTCAAAAGTATTAATAACATTGATTGTTAAGAGAGACTGGAACACTAAGAAATTCTAGAGGTTTGATAAGAAATAACCACTGATAACAGTGGAAAATTCAGTTGGTGGAACCAGGATAAGATGAGCCTGACATTGGTCTTAAGCAAAATCATAGAGAGGCTGCTATGTAACGCTATCCCAGAGGAATGAATAAATTGTTACATCAAGATGAAAGATATGCTGTCATAAAAAGCTTGTATTTTCTGATTATTTCCTTTCTTTTCAAGACTACAGGGTTGATGGTTAGAGACAGTTGTGCAGACATCATACTTTTAGAACTCTATAAAGCATTTGTAGTCCTGTGTGACGTGTTTTTACATCTGAAAAATGAATAAACCAAGCTACCAAAAGAGAACATCAACGGAGCTCATGTAAATATATCAAAGGTTAACAGAATTACAGCAGTTTTTGTAAAAAAATAGGATCATCATCTAGTACTGTTTATACTGGTATCCCACAGGCTCCTTTTCCTGGCTGACTGCCACTCAGTGCCTTTATCAGAGATATCAAAGATTATCAGCAAAATAAAAAATATGTGCATTAACAGGTATTGGAACAGCAAGTGGTACCAGAAAGAGATCGTGTTAACCTGGATACAAATTATTACCACAGGTCACAGAGTAAAGTGAGGTTACTGAAACAGGCGATGGAAGAATGGAGAACATACCTTTGAAATCGCCAAGGGAATACTGCAAATTCGTAGCCCTGAAAAAAATGAGGATTCTAACAAATAGCCATTTGTGAGCTCGGGTGAAGTGTTAAAATGTCTTTGTGGACGTAATTTCTGGTTACAAAAGGAAGAAGCAACTGAGTAGAAAAATAAAAGGAGTATTACCCCTCTGTCTGGCACCAGGGAGAGCTTTTTGGGAGTCATCTATCCAGTTTGATGTCTGCCCTGCCGAAAGAATGTAGAAAAACTGGCAAGTGTTTATAAATAGCTATGAGAATGACCTGAGATTACAAATACTGATTTAGAAATATCACAGCCTGAAAGTAATTTCGGATAATAGATAGCTTTCTAATCCAGCAGGAGACAAAGTAAACAAGATTCAGTGACGAGAGGCTGCAGTTAAACATAATCCAGACGAGGAGTTTGCCTTTTTCACGGGGTGACAAATTAGACATCGGGATTGGGGTGCTTTGTCTCTCAGCTGAGAGCTCGAAATCCAATCCAGACCGGGACACACGGGTTCAGTCAGCTGGAGCTCTGGGCTGGAAGCAGAAATTCCTGGGTGAGGCACTTCAGCCTGTACTATGTAAGAGTCAGTATAGTTTATAATTTTCCTGCGCAGCTTTTGAAACCGCTGAAAAACTCAGTTTACTTGTGGAAAACGGGACTGGAGTCCTTGTGTTTCCAGAAGAGATGTGGCCATCCCCTGAAGTGGAATCTGCAGAAAAAGAGATGTGGAAGAGTTGTACGAGGAAGGTGCCCAACTGGAGTGTTTAAACTCATTACATCTGTGGCAGACCTGAATGAGGTTTTAATATACATTAAAACGATTCCGTAGGCAGTTACATACTGTGAAGCCAAAACATTTCCTTTCCTCTCCCTTTCCCTCCTCCCAAGCCCTAAGGCTTTCCATTTACAGTAGAAAAATGGAGCCAGTAAATCTATACTGTTCTATAAACAGGGCAGCACAATGTGTGTTAAAACTCTGGGCAATTTCTTGTAATCACATGTACTTAAGTAAAATTTACATGACCATTATGGGTTGCTCTTGGGCAATGGCCCTTTGTCAGCCTATAGTGATTAGCACAGCGGTGCTGCCAGGACAACATTCTGTCAGCACCACAAGAAGTAATTTCATCAGGTTTCTTTTTACACAGGCTTGCAGCTCACACTGGCCCTGCAGCCTACTAGACTTATTTTTTTCCCCTTCTTTTCCCTAGCCATGCAGTCTGACTCTTCAGATGGAAATTAAAGCCATTTCAAGAATGAGGAGTTCTATCCTGTTTCTAAAAATAGCCCTGATCTTCAGCAGGGGATGCGATTCCTTAGCCATATGCAACAAAGATGACCTCTTTGTCAGGTCTAGCCTGCAGCAGGAGGTGTCTGCTCCTGGTCTACTTTTACATTGGTTCAAAAATAAACAGCAAGTTCCTCTGGCTGGTCTCCCTCGCCAAAGGCAGGCAAGGAACATTCTGTACAAGGAAGCACTCACAATCACTCGAGGGGCCAGTTCTAATGAAGTTAATTGATGCACCAAGGACGTGTGTTAAGCATTAATGCTCTACTAACATGTTCATGAGTTGCACAACTACGCATTATATTAGTGCACAGTAAACACTGTACTGTACATTTGGGGTATCCTATGGACGTGAGTTGAAAGAGAATGCATTTATTTTTGCAAAATGGAGCCTTTGTGCTCAGATCTGAAACTTATGTAACATGCCAGGGACACCAGAATATATCACTTTTCTAAAAACAGTTGAATAAACCAAAAATGCGTGCGATATTTTACAGAAAAAAAAATCCAAATTAAAAAAAGGATCACTTGAGTCCTATATGAATTACATCTTTTAGAAAAACATAAGAGGGAAGGGAAAATTTTGAAGTTAAAGCAGCATGAAAGTCATTGCAGTGTGAGCATGATGGAAAATTAACCCCTCTTTTAACAATCTTTAGTATCCAGGAATTAGAAAAGTACATTGCAGTGCAGGCAATTTGGGAGAACAAAATCTGAGGTAAAGACTGGGGGTCCAGTGCCCTATTTCAGCAATGCAGAAGACTTAGATGGACTAAAAGAAAAAAGTACATGAAGGCATGTTTTCTTTATGAGAGAGATGTGCAGCATGGTTAGAACAAGTGTCTGGAGCGATGTCTTTGACCCTGTAACAGCACGTACATCTGGGAAATGAGTGCAGTGCAGACACACACTTCACCCTCTTCCAGGTTAATCCCTTTTGGGATTAATGAATTCAGGGGCATGCAATAACACTTCGGATCATTTCAGCTGTAGAGTCATCATTTGGGTTTAGGAGAGAAACATCAGAGAAGATACAGTGCCATGCCTCTCCACAATGGCCTTCCCGCAGTTATCAGCAATGTACAGTGCGAAGGGCTCTGCAACACCAGAAAAGAGGTGAACCAGCTCCAGAGACAGGGTAGAATGTGAATTCAGGGAAGTATTTCACACATTAGAGCCATTTAAAGTGAGTAGTAACACCAGCAGTGTTTTATTCCTGTTACTGGCTCATGTGATTCAAGCCTCTGTCCACACAAATGGAGGCACAGGAAAGGCAAAGGCAGGGGAGCCCAGTTAAACCCTGACATGGTCACTATCCCAGCAGACAGCAGTGGCTCATCCCCCCACACATGGAAGAGCAGAGAGGCACAACAGCAGGTGGGGGCACCCCAGAAAACCTAGCCAGAGAATTGAATCCTCACCCTGGACCCTTCCAGGGCTGCCACAGGGGATGGTCAGCCCCGTCACCCACCAGTGAGATGAATCACCTGGAATATCTCTTCAGGCCACCTCACTTGCTTGATACTTCTTATACTGAGTATGAAGATCAACTTTCCTCATGAGAAACAGGGTATCTTTTCTTAAACAGTGTTAAAATTTAAATAACTGAATTTTCTGGAGTAATGATTGAGTAAAGAACTTGACCATGGACTTTAACGGATGACACGTGAGTGAATGTGACTGTAGGTATATTGTTCAGTGATCTGCTGGGTCTTGCTAAGTAGAATTTTCTAATAAAAAAACCCAAAAAACAAACAACCAGGTTCTGGACGACTGGGCCCATCATGTGAAAAGCATTCAGCAAAAAAGGTTGGTGTCATGATTCACACATTTGTACAAAGAGATTGGTAGAGTGATTCCATCCCCTGTCACAGTCTTCTAGTATGAACTTAGGTCTGCTGTTTAATTTCTCCACGCCACAGTGTTCGAATTTGTAAACACTCACAGGAATTTTTTAGAGCCTAAAAGATGGTATGGTGGAGTGCTAAAAGCTATGCCACTGAGGATGACACAAGTGGGTAGGTGAAATTACAGTCTCTAGAGAGAGCTATCCTTCACTACTGAACTTAGTAGAGGGAGGTTCTTGACAAGTTGGACAGATAGAAAACTAAATTCTTCATTGTTGGTTGTTATTTCATAGAGTTTGTAATTAGTTTTTCTCCACTTAGGGGTTCTATTTTTCTCCATGTTTCCTGTCTTCTCTTTTCCATTTGTTCTGGCACTGAAGTCACCATTAGACAGGCATTTGAGCCAGAGAATCCCAGATCTAAGCTGCTTCAAAGACTGAAAGATGAGGGATGAAAACAGAGTTTTGGCTCCTAAAATGTAAGGTCAGCTGGGGATTCAAGTTCCACTGAGTTTGGGATTGTGTGATTGTGAGATTCCAGTTCAAGCCCATCTCTCCAGTCATAAGGTGGAATTCATGACATTAAAATTCTTTCCACAGCACGAAAGGGATGTCATCATAAACACTGTATTATGACTTCCCTACAGGTTGCTGCAGAAGAGGAAACTAACCCAGGAACAGCAGAGACATTTAAAAAACATCATGACCTTTCAGTAACAGAAAACATGGGAAAATCTAAGTCTTAAAGAAACTAATTTGATTCTGGTTTGGCACTCTGTGCAAATCCCTGCATAAAGAGAAGTTTAGGCCAAGGATTTCTATGCTGCCTCCTTAACTGCAGGCACAGTTTTGTGTATACATGTTCTAAACCCAAGATCTTCATGTGTCCTAAACCAGGCACTGATGCCTGTGAAGTGTAGGGATTAATTAGGACAGTGTCATTGTCAGAAAGGCAACCACAGTAACACCCAAGCCCTGAATGTGGACATGAGAAAAATAACAAAGCAGAAACAAAAACAAGGAAAAGAAACAGTCTCTGTTGGAGCCTTTCTAAAAATCATATTCAAGAATCCAGATGGAGAGAGTTCTGGCTGCTGTTCATGCCTAACATGATCAGCAGATAGATGAGTGGCTTGGAGACGTGAGAAGTGAGCTACAGAAAGTGCCAGACTGCTAGCTGGGATTTCAAGGAGTGTTTGTGGTAAGCCACACTTCAGATCTTTTCTTGCTGTGGCCTGAGTGCTGTCTTAGAGACCATGAATGGAAACTTAAGGACCAAATATTTTGGGGCTGGTCATAATTTCATGATAGTGATCCCATTTTCCAACCTATAAGCCCTTTCCCTCTTAAATCTTGTGAGCACCATTGGACCAAAAAAACCCAAGCCAGTCTCACTGGCTCATAGCATGCAGACCACAGTATTAGTAAAGGAAAGGGCTATGCAGGGATTCTCCTCTCCCCAAGTTTTAACCTTTTCTTGTAATTATCTTTCATTCTCCTCAGCCTTAGCCACTCCAGGTTTTGGGCTGGAGAAGCTCTCTCTCTTTGCAACTCCCTCCCTTTCTCCCCTCCCTGCTTTTACTGACAATGCCCTCAGCCTCCCATCTTCTTCTCCAAGTGGACATTTTATGATTCAGTGGTCACGTTCAGTCTGTGAGATTCCGTTCAGGTTTGTCCAAGTGGTTTAGACTCCTTCCTTTTCCCTTTCACCACTGCTGTTACGTAAAGAGGCAGTGAAAGACAAACCTGGCAAAATTCCCCCTGTGAACATGTGTGGTCAGGCTTCTGTGGACAAAAGTGGTGGTTTACTGTTCTCAGAGTTGCTAGAGAGTAAAATAAAAAGGATGGAAGGCACAAAGGACATGCAGTGTTCGTGCCATCCAAACCGTCTTTTGTTGGTGCATTGACTCAGCCACAAACCTTTTCTTCTTATTTGCTTAGGGAGATAAACTGCAAGTATCATTTGAAAAATAACAATGTTATCTCCCTTTCTTTCTGAATTCCCTGGAATATCTAATACTGCTCCCATAGACCATGAAAGACCCATCTCTTGCTACGCACTCTGTACAAGGTTCTCAGCACAAGAGCAAAATCTGGGAAGGATTATTTGACATTCCGATTTGCATCAGAACCTGATGCATCTGAACCAGAAAGTGAGGAACCAATAGCCCTGAAGCTTATGCTTTTTAATCTTTAAAAAAAGCATATATCAAATGGGAAACACCAGGAAAGGCAAGGTTCCCAGATGTTGGAATGGTGTTCCGTAGCCCTAGGGAAAAAGGGTCGTTAAGGCCCGAGTATATACTGCAGATGTCAAGTTGTTTTATAGGCTTGATTCAAAGACCATTAAAGTTAAAGAAGATCTTTATCCTCTTTATGGAGGGGTCTTAAGTGACAACTGGCCTGAGCAGGACTGACAGAATGTTGTTAGAGAGTGACTATTGTGGAAAGGGATATCCAAGCAGAGTATCCAAGGAGTATTTCTGTCCATACTCACGCCATGGGTAAATACCTAAGCTACTCCAAAGAAGTGCCCAGCACTCTCTGCCGCTCACTGCTCCAGCACAAGCTACAAGCTGGATAGGGAGAAAAGCCCTTTTCTGGTTGGATTTCCCCTTTAGCACAGCTTTATGCGCTTGTATAATAGGAAACAGCCTTTTCTATTCCTGTTCAAGCTCTGGAGGCTTGGATTTTCCCCAGAATTTTTGATTAACAGCTGAGCCTAAATCAGAGCTGCCTGGGGTCTCCTTTGCCTTACTGACACATCGTAATATCCTTTCATCTGCTATTCCAAGCCAGTTCCTAGTTCTGTCAAGCAGCTCACTGCCTCTGAGAGAGACCATGTCAATCCCTCTCCTCTTCTAAGACCTTCCTGAGCTGTTTCAAAGCAGGACTTCCACCACAACAGGGAAAACCTATTTGTTTAACTGACTCAGAACCAGGCTGTGAAGGACACTGGATTATGGACTGCAGCCCACAAGTACTTCAGGCTTTACCTGGGTGGTTCAGAGGCCAAAACAGTACAGCCACAGCAGTGACATTTCACAGCATCTCAAGTAAATTAAAATACTCCTACAGCACTAGCTGGGGTCTGTATGTTGCTACTTACCACCAGTTATACATAGAAAACCCCTCTGTGTGGCTTCAGCTACTGAATAGATTCAATTCTTGGAGGTGGAAGACATGAGACTAAAACCAATAAAACTAATTTACAGTTTTAAATGGACTGCCATTTAATTAACCCTGAATTAATTGAGCCACAACAGGATTTTTCTTCTATTTCTGGAAACTTGATAGCACCAGTAACGCAAACAGCAAAAGCTGTAAAAGGCAATTGGCAAAACGGTAAGATTACATATGCCATGTCTGCATCAGCTGCATGGGTAGGAATGCACTCAGGACAAAGCCAAAGCTCAGCTGGATTTGGAACTATAAAGGAAGATAAGAATCAGCAGTTTCTATATGTACATTAGCGGAAGAAAGGGCAAAGACAGTGTGGATCCATTGCTCAGTGGCTTTAAGGACTGAGCTATAGCAAAGAAGATGCATTTTACAGCTCATACTTCATCTGTAAGACTTGTGTTTAGGCCTCCCAAGTTTCAGAGCCTACTAATACCATTTGTCAGTACCCACAGGAAAAAGAGTTTAGGATCCCTTTGCCTGACTGCATGTGCACAGCTCTGTCAGATCACATAAAGGGGCATATGGGACTGCTAAAGGATCTGGCTGATGTCACAAAAGGGCTAATTTCTATCACCTTTGAAAGCTTATGGCAATTAGGGAAAACTCTGAGTGCTGGGAAGAAGGCAGAAAGTTCACCAACCCCAGAAAGGGTAAGAAGGATCCAGGGAACTTGTAGCTGGCCATCATAACTTCAGTCCTTGGGAAGATTGTGAAGCAAATGCTTCTAAAAGCCACTTCTAAACACATGAAAGATGAGAAGGTAACTAGAGGGAACCAGCATGGATTTACCAAGGGAAGGTGATGCCTATAAACCTTCATGGCTTTCTATGCTGAGGTGCCTGACACTGTGGACAAGGAGAGGAAGAGGGATACTGAATGCCTTGATCTTCATCAGACTCTTGACACAGTCTCTTGTAGTCTCCCAATCATCACCACTGGTGAAAAATCCAGACAGGCTGGATAAGTGGGGTGAAAAATTAAATTGTCAGGCTCAAAGAGTTGTGATCAGTGATCCAGCTGGCGGTCAGTAAATAGAGCCAGAGATCAGTACTGGGACCATACTGTTTAGTGTCTTCATTAATGACCTAAATGACTGGATGGAGTGTACTCTCAGCAAGCTTGCAGATGACACCAAACTGGGAGGAGGAGTCTGTATCCTGAAAGGCAGGACTGCTCTTCAAAGCAGTAGCAGACTGAAGAAATGGGCTAACAATAAACTGATGAGGTTCACTAAGAAAAAGCACAAGGTCTTGCATCTTGGATGGAATAGCTTTATTCATTGATGCAGAGTGATGACTGACAGATATGAAACAGCTCTGCTGAAAAGCAACTGAGGGTCGTTGCAGACAACAGCTGGAATGTGAAGGAGCTTTGTGCCCTTGAGCCAAAGAAAGCCAGCAGCTTCATGGCTTAATTAGGAAGAATGTAGCCAGCAGGTCCAGAGAAATCCTTTTGTTCTATTAGACCCTTGTAAGACCATATCTGGACTACTGTGTCTAGTTTTGGGATCCCTAGTACAAAAAGGATATTGGCATATGAGCTAGACTTCAGTGAGGGGGCCACAAAGCTGGAAATGGGGCTGGAGTGCATGGCATACAAGGAGAGGCTGAGAGAGCTGGGTTTGACCAGTGCAGAGATGTGAAATCCTTGTTTGGATTCCTATCTTAAAATCCAGTGATATCAATACAAATGTCATAAATGAGTTATGGACATACTGTGAGATACAGCTGAACAAGAAAATTAAGCCAATTTTTACTATTACTCTTTACCCTTCAAAATTCAATATATCAGATCCTGAACGATTCCCTACATGACATACCAGAATAGTTCCTTTTTACTTTTCCCCATTGTGGGACAAGATGGACAGCAGATGCTCTAAGGAAAGCTAAGACCTTCCCAAATGCAAAGCCTTTAAGAGTCCCTGCAGAACTTGCCACCTAGCTGAAGTCATGTGGAGACAGCATTATGGATGGATGAGGATGGATGCAGATGAAACTGGAAACAGAAGAGTGCTAAAATGCTTTGTCCTCTCATTACCCTCAGTGAACACTACAGTTCAAAAGAGAATTTCGGCCAGAAAAATTTAGCCATCCACTGACTTAAGCTGCTGCAGATGTCACCCACACTCAGTCCTACCTCCAAGGAAGCATCAATTAAACATGAGGGTACATAAGGATGGAGAACCATCTTTCCACTCCAACAACCCAAGCTCAGCACTGAGCTGTTACGTCCATTGCATATTCTTCCAGAATGTTACATTTATGTTTTAATTGATGCTGCCACGTTTTCTGACATTTTTTCCCTAGGTATATACAAGATGGTAAGCAATCCTGTGGCATGCATAGGGTACATCTTTCCATTCTGCCTGCTAATGACTCTTGGAAGCTTCAGAAGTTTCATTAACAAATCTGTAATTGACAATTATACTGCTCCTTTTTGCACAAAAAAGGATAATGAGGTAACTGACTTCAGCCATCAGCTTGCTCAAATTAACTGGAATGTAAACAGAGACATGGGATAAAATTATGGAAAGGAAAAGAGGAGTAAGAGTGTTACTGTAGTGTTAAATTTCATTTGTGTATGTAAGCAAAAATAGGGTTTTTTCAGAAAAAAAAATTGTCTTCTCACTTCCTATTCAACATTTCCATTACAAAATGTAAATATGTCAAAACATCTCCAGATTCCCTCATGTTGAAAATTAAGTTATACTTAAACAAAGTTTGTGTATGTCCTCTGGCAGATACCAATTAAATGTCACTGTTTCAAACACCATTTTTTAAACTGCCTTTTATATGTTGCCAGATGAGGTCACAACTGCTTCCTGTCAATTGCTAGACATTCTACTAGAGCTCAGAATTGACAGCACACATGCTTTCTGTTGACTCTTTTACATAAAAAGAAGGAAGTGTTTGAGGAGAGGGAAAGCCATGGGGGCATTGATCAACAAATTGGAAGTGTTCATCCTGCAATCAATCCTTCCAGCACAAGACAATTTCAGCCACTCCATCCTCCAAGCTCACAACTGTTTCACTTCAAGTGTGGATTTTTCAGGATTTATCACCGATGACAACCCTTGCCACACTACAGCCTTCATGCAAGTTTTTTGCCCAGTATCAGACTCTCGTCTGCAAATCCCAACTTTAGCCCAGAGGCAAAGCACCAGAGACAGGTCGTAGTCCCATGCTGCAAACACAGCCTCAGGATGTGACCCTGGGATACTGCCAGGGGATTCATATTTCTCTGTCCCTGCAGCACCCCATCACTCTCAAGGTGGGTAGGAGACATCCCAACATTTTCCCACTGATTCTTTCCATGGTCTTTTCATGTGAGGACCTTCTGCTTACTCTCCAGAGTCCCTGTGTAAACCAACACTAACCCATGATCCTCTGTAATACAGGCAGCTCATAACTCTCACAGGCCTTGGAGCAAAGGGTATTGGAGCATTTGCCAGCTGAAGCAGCTGATATCCTCCATCAAGTCCACACTATAACTCTGACAGACCAGGGTTAGTGTGATATTGGCATCTGCTACACCTGCAAAGCTGACACAGTGCCTTAAATTATCCAAGATGAGATTTTCACCAACAGCATAAAGAAATAGTGTTTTTTAAAAAACACAAGAAAAATTAATCTCTCAGAGCAATTTACATAATTTTCACTGGGAAAGGGAACATTTCTCCCCCCCCAATAATCTACTGTCTGAAAAAGAGAGCTAATCAAACACAACTCCTGATACAAAGTACAAATCAAAGCTTCTCTAAAAGCAGCAATTACCAGATTGATTCTACACACAAAATAACCTCTCAATGAAAACAGCTTAAACCAGCAAGTGAATGAAATAAGAGAAAGTAGTTTGGTGGCCATCTGATCCCAATCAACTCAACCAGATGAGATTTTGTGGGATGCTATTGTGGAGACAAAGGGTTTTCTATCTGGTCTCTTTGGAGGTATAGTACATAATCTCGAAAAAACTTTTGCAGTGTCATTGCTCAGCATCTGTCTTTGGGCAGGACAGCTTAGACCACATTCTCCTTTGCTCCTTCCATAACAGTGGTGTTTGGAAGAATGAAGCTGAGGAGCTTTCTAAGAAATCAGAAGAATAAAGTGCTATTTATGCCATGAGGGATAACAAAGCAGTCCTTTCCCTCAGTCCACTGCACACCTTTGCAGATAATTAATTATGTTCCCAAAAGAGCTATCAGACCCAAATCCATGAATTGGAGATCATGAATCCAAAACTCACTGTGAAGGCAGAAATGAGGGAGATTTGAAGGGACTACAGAAGTCAGCTCTTCAGTCTGTCCAGCCTGGCTGTGAGAAGTGTGTGTTAGTCCTTACAGGTTGGGTTTGAGTCTCAAAAGCTGCCAGCTAATTCCAGCATCCAAAGGAGGCTACAAAGATGATGAAGGGTCTGGAGGAGAAGCCATACAAGGAGCAGCTGAGGTCCCTTGATCTGTTCAGCCTGGAGAAGAGGAGCTGAAGGGAGACTTCACAGTATCTGCAGCTTCCTCAGGAGGATCAGAAGAGGGGCAGGCACTGATCTCTGCGGGGACCAGTGGCAGGACCCGAGGGAACAGCTGGAGCTGTGACAGGGGAGGGTTAGGCTGGATACTGGGAAAAGGTTCTTCACTCAGAGGGTGGCTGGGAACTGGAATCTGCTTTCCAGGGCAGTGGCCACAAGCCTGGCAGAGTTAAAGAAGTCTTTGGACAATGCTCTCAGGGACATGGTGGGATTCTTGTGCTGTCCTGTGCAAGGCCAGGAGTTGGACTCAATGATCCTCCTGGGTCCCTTTCAACCCAGGCTATTCTATAATTCAGTGATGCTATGAACTCACTGTAATACCTTCCTCTGTGCATGTCAAAGAACACCCAAGGTCGTGATGCTTTCCATGCTGCTGGAGCTCTTCCTAGTTCAGACCAGCACCGTGCACCAGCACAATGCCCAGTTCCCCAGCACGTACCAAAAGGATTTGGCAGCACTCACACTGCAGTTTTAGGTCAAACACTCCAATTCCATGTTCCTTTTGCCTCCCCTTCGGTTTCAGGCCACGTGTAGTTTGTGGCAGGAGTATATCAGCTGTTTAGGACCACAGTAGATGGCTGTGTAAAGATAAATCACATGGGACCTCCTTTGTCTCACATACACACCGGATTTTCCCAAAAATCCACTAAAACATATTCACACATCAAGAACCTGGGATTTGGGGAATATCAGGGATTGTTTTGTTAAGGCTCTTTACTTACTGACTTCCACAACCACATCTCCTGTGGTAGGTTAGAATCTCTCACTGAAACCTCCCTACAGCAGAAACATCAATCCTTTCACTTTTTCACAGGTCCTTTGGTTGTACTGGAAATACTTTTTTATTGTAAATATACTTGTCTTACAGTTGTCTTTCTGCTCACTTCAGTCACTTTTAAATCTCTGTCTGAATTCACCTTGGAAGCATGTGCAGTGACAGGGTGACTGAAGGAAACAGCCCTGCTGGTCTGAACATCTGCAAGATGTGAGCAAAAAAACAGAGCAAGGTCAAATTACCCCTCCTAAAAAAAGTGACAGATGTGAGTAAGAGGTACCGCTCATGAGACACCTCTGTGAAGTAAACATTTTGGAATAATATTCCAGGCAACAACTACAGAGGCTCTAACAACAGATTGACCAGCCATCTATTACATTTCAAACAAAATGACTCAAAGGAAAATGTTCCAAACAGGCACCACTGGGCATTTGACTCAGCCCAAGCAATGTTTTAACTATTTCTTTGCCACAAAGTGTACATGTGCCTCCTGCAGCCCATACCCTGCTAGGCACTGTTCTCTAGATTCATAGCACATCTGACTAGTTTTTCCACCAGCTTTCTGAAGCCAGTAGTCATCACAGGGTGCTGTTGTTTGCTCTCAGTGTGGCATGCCAGGTTCAAACTAATTATTTAGGTATTTTAAAACTTTTATTTTCTTTTTTTTTGTTTTCTTTTTTTTTTCCCCCTTTCTTAAATAACATTAGTGTTCTGGGTTAGCTGAAGGGCTAAAAGCTGGTTTTAATTTAAATTTAAATAAAACCAGGAGTGCCTGTGTGATTGTACTAAAAATAGATTGTTTTCTGTTCTAAATGTTTCACTGATCTTAAAATTGGGGAGGAGGGGAATGGGACAGGATGTCCAACTCTTTTTTAGTCTAAGGGTGCCTCAAATCTGTGGCATTCTGTCTCTAGAGAAGTGGGTCATTTCTGAGATACCATTAGTTTATCTGGAAATGTATTTACCACACTTTACCAGCACATCTATTCAGTGTGTGGTTCAGAAATCATGAGGGGAAATCACACACTGTTAAGACGAAGCATTCTTGAGTGAGCCCCAGTTATGGCAAATTCAGCAGCAGAAAAAGAGGCTGTGGTGAGCGCAGTTACTGAAATTTTCCAAATAAATAAAGCAAACAAGTTGCTCCAGGAACAAACTCATACCTATATGATTTATAATAGCAGGAGCTAGGCCATGAAAGCAAGATGAACCCCATGAACCAGCAGTCCCAGGCCACACATGGGCTGCAGGGCTGCCCACAGAGCCCTTGCTCCTTGTACCCAGCCCGTGACAACTGGGATGGGCTTCATCTGCTCCAAGGTGTGTGTGGCTTCTAGCAATGCTCGGCAACTTCTACTGGCTTAAAGGCTGCTGATGAGCTCCAATGTGGGTTAGTATCAACAGGGAAAAATATAGGGATCCTATTTACAGCCTGCTGGCAGCAGATAGGTAAAAAAAAATAAAAAAAACCCTTCTCCAAAATCAATGTTTGCTTTACTGAGGGCCTCCTTAGGTGTACATTGGAAACAATTCTGTCTGTCTTCCACCACAGTTCAGTCACCCTACAGTTTGGTGTGCCAGCCAGTAGTAGTTAGCAGTCCAGAATCAACAGGTTTCTGCTGTTGAGCAGTACCAGACCATACTGGCCAAAAGCAAATGGAAAATATTAAATGTGACATGGCACCTGATGAATGGTGATAAAGAACAAAAAGTAAAGTAGGCACTGTAAGCACCTTGGTTCTTTTTTTACCCTGTTTGTGGCACAACATAATAGCCAGCATCAGTGATGTGAGGAGTGTTTTCAGCAGCAGGACTCCTTCCCTCCGGCACAAACCAGCCCCTCCTTTCACTTCTTCTGATCACCACTCTAAGCTCAGAGGAGGTCACCTCATGGGACTGATCCTCTAGTCTAGTAACTGGCACCCTGCACAATTATTTCATCCTGGGCAAAGCCTTTATAAAACAAAATCAATGCAAACTCTTAGTAAATGCCCTTTGATAGAAAGAACTTTATCCCCTACTGTTCAAAACCATGGCTGGCCATCCATGCACAGAAAATGAGTGAGAAGTGAAGCCTCTGAACACAAAGTGAAGGCAGGACCTGAACACTTTGGCCACTTTCTGATTATCCTGTCTACATGCAGTTATCTATGCCTTCTTCTCTGCACAGGAGTTTTTCACTATGATGGGTTCCTACATCCAGAAACTGTGTGTTACCAACTCTTGGCATTCTGATATAAGACTAGAATAATTTCTTTTCTCTTTACCACTTTATGTCAAGTGATGGGGTTCAAGTGCTACATATTCCATGTCCACTCTGACCTCATTCTTATGGCTTCCAGGTGCTGATGGAAAAGTATTATTAAAACCCTTGCTAATGAGTATCTGTTTATTTTCATCAAGTCATTGGAGTAACCCTTTCAGAATCATGAACTCTGTCATGTCAGATCTGCTGCCTGGCTTTTCAAGCAGATTGAATTAAGTCAAAGGGACTCTATTTCTGCAAAACTCTGCCCTCAGGTAGAACCAGTTGCAAGATGAGGCTGAAAGTGAGGGAGAGTGTTTATGCCAGTGGCCATTCTGTGCAGGAGGTTGGAATCTCAGTCCCTCAAGCAAGGAACAACCCATGCAATGCAAGCTGTTGACTAGGAGTGAATTCCTCCTGTGTGGATTACTCCTGTGCACTTGGAGAAACTCCTCCCTTCCAATGTGCCACCAAAGAAGCAAAAATGCACTCTGGTGGACGGAGATGCTGCATTGCTTAAATAGTTATTTCACCTCCAGCAAACTGGTGGCACTGCACCCACCATTGCCCTGCTGTTCAGCTGGAGCTTCTGCTAACAAACAACACACACCTCAGGGCTTGACCTTCTCCAGGCTGGCCAGCTCTGACAGGGTTTTGTTTACGCACCTGGCACATACTTCAAGGAGCCACACAGGAGCAGGCAGCTAAAATAGGCTTTTTTGCTCCTCAAAAAGAGGAGAAAGAGTTTGTTGCAAATCACTACAGCACTATAAGGACCCTTTTTCCCACCCACCCCCAAATCTTTTTAAAAGGAATGTGCATAGTTTGTATACTGATTCCATGTTGTCATAATTAGATCCTGAAAAGAGTGTGAAATGTGCTTTTCCACATAATTTACTGTTTTCCTGTGATTCATGAGGACTCTTTTCACATGAATAATTGGGCACTTCTTGTTTATCTATCACCATGGCACAGAGCTCCTAGCAGGCCAAAAAATAAGACACAAAGCTAACATTTAATCATTACAGCTACACACAACCTTCCCCCCCAGTCCTAAGTCCCTTCTTTTTACCTCCTCCTATAAAAAGCACAGATTTTGTGATGGAGGAAATGTTTCCTAAAAAACAAACCCAACAGTTTTATCTTTCTTAGCACTCATTTGCAGGTTTTTTTGCTTCATGCTTATTTTGTGTTTCACATTTTCCAGTGTAAAGAAAACAGCTGAAAAGTCCCTTACAGACAAAGTGAGATGGTGGAGAAGGAGGAATGTCCTGAGTGCATGGCTGCTGGGAATGGCAGCTTTCCAAACATCAATTTGTTTGTTTCTTGAGGGAGATACAGTCAAGATGACACTTATCAATGGTCACCTGAATTATAAAGCACCTCAGTGTCTTCTCAGAATAGCATTTCAGCTTCTGAACACTTTAATGACACTTTATTTTTAGAGTGCAGTAAACTGAGGCACAAATTAATTTGTTTACAGTGACTACTCAGTGAGTTACTGCTCAAGCAACTCTGCAGGCAAGGTTTGATTTGCAAAACTCCTCCTCTGCCTTCAGCTACAGCTTCCCAACCAGACTTCATGATTAGCTTGGTGTGACAACATTTGTGATGGATAAGTGTGGATCTCCATATGTGTGTGTGTATATTGGTGCTTCCTGCTTTGAAAGCTGAGGGGTACCTTGTGAAATATTTTGATGGTAGATGAAAAAAAAAAGAAAAATCATCAAACTGACAATTTTATTTCTCCTTGACACCATGGCAATCCAAAAACATGTCAGAAAACAGAAGTCAGCAGGAACACTTAGGAGCATAGGGAAAAAACATACTGGCTTAAGAGTGGCTATCAATCCAAACCAGTAGGTCGTGTGATTCTGCAGAATCAGTGTAAAAAACTGAATGCAAGAGAAAAGAGACTAGTTGTTGTTGGGAATATACGAGGACATTAATCTTCTTTTTACCACAAACCCAAAGCAACATCAAGTTTTAAGGCTGGGAAAAAAAAAAAGCTCAGTGTTTTTACCTCATATAGGCATGAGACAAAGCCAAAGCCTCAAAATCTGATCTTGTTAAAAAACCAGAAGAGCTGCGATGTTTTTGTTTTCCTTTTTTATTGGCAGCAAGGTACAGACAGGAGGGAGTGAAACTTCGGTGAGTGGTTGGGGGTTAGGACATGGGAGGAGAGAAGAGGACAAAGGAGAGAGAAAAACAACTGCTCGGAGTCTACTTTTCTGATTCAAATACACCTTAGCAGCACTCATTGGAAAGCACACTCAGAAGTGGAAAGAATTTCTGGATCCAGATCAAGACAGCAGAAATATCTTAATCTTTGCTGGGCCATAATCTCCTGAGATGGCTTGTGCGAATTTGATCCTGTCATTCCCAAACTAGAATCTTAAAACTGATTTGGACCAGAACTACAGTTGGTTTGAAAATATTATTACTCCTTCCTGTGGAAAAAAAAAAAGAAAAGAATAAAAATGGAAAAAAATTCAGCCAAACCCAAAGTGCATGGACTCATTACAAGCTCAGGAAATCAAATCTATTTAAGTCTCTTTCAGCATCACTGTCCAGCTTTAATAGTGTGTGTGTGGAAGCAAATATTACACAGAAGTTCATCCTTCCCTCCTGGTCCCCTGCTTCCCTGTCCCCATCCCAACCCGAGCTCTGCATCTTAGTGGTCACTATTTGTTTTTTCTTTCTGATTAGTCTTGTCAAGAATTTCTCTCACTAAACCACCATTTTAATTCTTTTCGGTATTGCTCACTCCACTGTTTCTGTGATCTCTGTTATTGCACCCCTGCACTCTTGTGTTTAGTCCACTCCCTGCTTTGCTGACTTCTCTGGTGCCAGCTCCCAGTGCTGCTTGTTCCTTTCTTATCAGCTGCTTTGCTCCTTCCTTATTTTGTCCGCTCTCAGTCTTCTAACATTCAGGATGGAATATCTCAACGTTGGTTGAGTTCACCCAACTTTTGTTTGCCGTTCTCTTGCACTGCTGGGACTTCCATCAGAAAATGGGCACTTAGGAAGGAGGGACTTGTCTGTCCTGATAGCGGTCCCTCCTCTAGCACTGGCACTGGCACTGCATGCCAACCTCTTCCTCTAGTATATGCTCTTTCTCCCTCCCTCCTCGTTCTTATGCTTCCAGCTTTTGATAACAGTGTGTGAGATGAGGAAAGACCTATGGGAGACTCACAATGCTTTTCCAGCCCCATTGGCATGACTGGAGCAGGTATCCACTTAAACAAGCTGTCACCGAGACTCCAGTGTCAGTGCATGTCTGCTGGGTTGACCTTGGCTGGCTGATGGATGCCCACCCAGCCACTGGCTCACTGTCTTTCCTCAAGAGAACAGAGGGAGAAAAACAAGATGATGGGTCGAGGTAAATATAGGGTGATCATCTTACTGTCAACAGGCAAAACAGACTTGAGTTGGGGAAATTTAATTTAATGCCAATTAAAATTGAGTTGGATGGTGAGAAAGAAAGACAAAAATTAGAACCACTTTTCCCCTTGTCCCAGTGTTTTTTCCCTAGGCTCAGCTTCCCCTGTGGGGACACACTGGCTGTGTCTGGCACGAGGCAGCCTCTGCAATCCCCCTTGACCAAAACCTTGCCACCACCAACCACTACAGTATATATATATGTTATTATCCTATTATTACAAAGCCCAAAGTTCCAGTATCTAGAAATTCACCTTTTTTCTGAATCACCAGCTATATCTTATGCAGGTGGATTCACTAGATCTATTAAAAAAAAAATAATTGAGGAGAACTTGCAGAATTTCAAATTATTAGGGACTTCTATACTTGTTTCTTTTTGAAGCCTTCCAGCATGGTTCTTATCTTGGTTACAATTGCCTGGCCTTGCTATTTTTATGTAATTTATTACAGTTTTGGCCTGTGCCATTTTTTTGGCCTTGGATTGTCTTTATGTCTACACAGGCTTTTCTGGGATGCTTTTAATTTCTCTTTAGTGTTTGATACTAATTTCTTGTGGGAAATAAACATAGTATTCACTAGCCCAGAAAGTGAACCCTGTCTGCTGATAACTGAAGGCCACTTTTTTGCCTTGCTTACCAGGTAACCCTCAGGCACTGAATTCACTCTGAAATGAGCAGACCTCATACATAAATAAAACCCACATGGCTCAGAATTATCAGAGCATTCCCAGGAAGTGGACTGATCTGGAAGTGAAGACAGGCTTTTCCCAGGGAACACTGAAAGCCTGATCATGCAGAGCAAGTTTACCTAGTTGTTTTTTAATGTTCCTCTAAGCTGTTGATGATGAGCCATTTGCTCCACCACTATTCTGCCCTCTGCAGTGCGGCTCTCCTTGGGAAAGTAGCAGCAGACCCAGATAGGACAATAAAAATTACTCTCCAGTATGGCCATTTATTCATGTCATACAGTATCTTACATGTCAAATATTACAGTGTTGGAAAAAAGAATATTCATACTTCACATTATTAACTTGGTCTTAGCCCAGCACTAAATCTTTATTTACTTACAGTACTAAATGAAAACTTCTTATAATGTGGATGGATCATTATTCCACAGATTTCCCCTTTCTTCCATTCACAGACACAAGTTGCCTTTTGGTCTTGATTTGTACAATGAGAACCATTTTCTACTAGTTTTCCAGTTAATTGAGGGAAGGATACTGTGTGCCCTGATGGGCCAAAATCCATTACATTGTCTCTGCTTTAATGAACTTCTATGAGGACACAATGAGCCTTAAACATTTCTATCTGCTGAGAACCTGTGATCAGCCATTTTTGTTTATGTTCTTTATTTTTAACCTAGTTTAGATATATTCACAGGATAACCAATAGGGAAAAGAATTACTACTTTTCCTCAGCGGTACCAAGCTCAACTTCTCTTAATTGACAATCATAATTAAAATACAATTCCCGAGATTCAAGTCACAGATCCTCCAGATATATGTTTTGATCATATCAACTCTGCCCATTTTATCATGTTTTATTGTGTATTGGAACGAGGCAAGACTTGGCCTTTCTAACATGAGGAAACTTTCCTGTAAACAGGATTGACAGAAATTTGACACATGGAGCATATGTTGGTTTCCACATTTTTGCCTTATCTGTATCCAGGCTGCCTGACAGCCTGTTGGCTTGGTACGTAATAAGCCAAATAACGTGGGAATGATTGATTCAGGGTCTACATGATTTTATTCACATTTGTGGCAGACTGAATCAGTGAGGATTCCATACTCTGAACACAGAGCCTACTGCTCCAGTAACTGCACCAGAAGCAGTTTTAGACAAAGTCAAATCCCTCTGTTTTCTTGAGTATCATACAGCAATGACATTTGCTCAAGGAAGCAAAGTGATTCCTTTCCTTCTGTACAATCTAAATAAAAATTGTTTGCCAAGAGTTTTGGGGTTACATGATGTGGGACAACTTCACAGAATGCCACGATGCTTATATTTTCTCATTAGGAACAGAAGACTTTAAGGCCACAAATGAAGATGGCATTAGTGTAAAGCCAACCTGAGAACCAGCCCCAAATCTTCATCCTGGGGGATAAGTGGAGTGATGCCCATATAGCTGATGTTAACAGCAGGACAGGAGAAGAAGGGCAGAAGTGTGATACCATCCTTCAGGGGAGCCACTCCATTCCAGCCATGGCTGGTCCCCTGGTGATTTTATCACAATATTTGGTGTTTTATTTAACACCTTACCTCTTCAGATCCTGTAAATTTAGATGTCATAAAGGAGGAAAAAGGCTTTCTAGCATTTGCATTTCCAGTGGAAAGCTTGAATGTCAAGGAGTTAAAAACCATAAAGCACACTAAAAGAGCATGATTATTTATTCATAAAATGACAGAAAAACACTCTATGACTTTCAAAAATAAAGGAAGATCTTGGAATATTTCATGATAATATTTGACTAGGATTTTATAGCATTGTCAAGCATATATATATTGGGGCATCAGTTTACAGGTCATTTAATGAGAGGCAAACACAAAGGAAGAAAGTACTCAATTCCTCAAATGTGTCAAAAGAACTGCATACATCACCTCTCTACCAAAGCTGAACCTAAAGCTGAATGACACATGATACCATTTCTCCAAAGAGACCCAAATCTCTAAATAGAAGAGGAGGATGAAAACCAATCTTCTGAGAAATTCTGTCCCATCAGCCAATTTTAAGTGCTAAGGGCACAGGGCTGGTGCTTGAAGAAACACAATAAAATCCACACCATGCCTGTCCCTAGAAGAACGCTGAAAGTTTTGCAGTACTGGTGACTTCCTCCTCTGTGGAAAGACATATCAGCAGTTTTCACTAATGAAACCAAACACAAAATTCAAGATCTTTCCATACATCCAGTTTCCTTTCAGTGGAGTATCTGAAGTGAGTTTGACATGAAGCACAATAGGCAAACATGCAAAATTAAACATTAAAAGGCCAGTAGGCATGTCAGGAGCCACTGCTGAGCACCAGATGTATTGTCACTGTGCAAGTGTGCTAAAACATTCCCTTCCAAGACTTGGAATGCATTATAATCTATGGAAGTGGGGGTGGGGGGGTTTTCCCAGCAAATTTGGAGTAGAATGGTAGATTTGGCCAGAGGAATTGACAAGATGCCATCTTTGGAGATGGAAGCAACATGTTCCCAGCTGGACTCCAGGCTGGAATATTTTTCAGAGTTTCTCTCTTTTTCGTTGTTACAGAGTCCTTTTTGAGGGTGGTATAGCTGATTTTCCCTCAAAGTTCCATTGTCAAGAAGGCAGGGCATTGGCTAGAAACAATGAGAAAAATCCTGGTCTTGTTTAACAGCAGGAGTAAAATCCACTAGCAAACTTTGACTTGCAAGTCAGCAAACACATGGGTTCCGGTTGAATATTCTGAAGTCTTTCATAATAATATAGAATTTTTTCAGAGCATTGTGAAAAACTAGCAACCAACAGGGTTTCTTAATTAGTTAAACCAAACCAGTTGGCACTCCAGTTTTGTCTTCTTGAAGGGAAAAACATATTCATTGCATTGAACTCAACAACAGAGAGTCTTTAAAGTGTGGATCGACTCTTGCTATAATGTAGAAATAGTTTTTAAAAGTTGTTAACTAGCATTTCTGAGCTTTGTCCTGGAGACGGCTGTAATTAAAATGTTCGTGACACCAACAGTATACAAGGCATATAAAAGACTTTAATCAATTTACTGGCTTAACCAAGAAGAAAAAGGAGCAAAGCATGTAATTGCTACAGACAACTGGGCTGTATGACTGTTCTGTGGAAACCAGCATGAACTTCTGGATGCTTATGCATCAGAATGACATTCTTGTGAGCGTAGTCATGCCATTCATGAGCTGTGTAACCATCAGTCTATTGTAGACCCTCTTCACTGCTGTATGGAGCTTACAGGAATTTTTATTCCAATCTCTGCACATGAAAACTTATTTCATCTGAGACCCAAACACATTTTTCATTTCCAAGAAGATGATTAGATGATACATTATATTTGGATACAAAATCTGGATCCCCTTCCATTTTATCTGGCAGACATATAAAGACTTCTCCATTGCGTGTATAGCTTTGTTTTTAATGTTAGTGTAGCAATCAAGCAAGAATATGTTCATCATCCTGATACAGCAGTATCCCCAGTGAACACCATTCCTCCAGAGAAGCTCCCAAAACATTCCCTCCAGGATGCTCAGGAACCTCTATCGACACTTGTTAGACTAATGTTTTTGGGTCGCAACAGGTCACCCTTGCAACGCTTTCAGGCTTTATAACGCTTAAACTTTTATTTTACATTATTTTATTTTGGAGTTTTGGATGTAATTTTGAAGTACAGACCTTCATTTAATACTATTTTCTAAGATAAGACCTTCTTATCAGCAGTATAGTAACAATGAGACACACATTTGCCCTCGCCAAGGTCTTAGCCAACAGGTCATTCCCTTCCCCACCATACCAGGAACAGAACAAGAGTTGATATTTTCTTCACAGAACTGATCATGAAATCTTCTCTTGATAGAATTTCTCAGTACATTTCCAGAGGTATACAAAGACAGAATTGTGTGCATTATATTCATTGTGGTCACAACTGCAAGAAATGTAAGGAAGGATGAAATTTTGACTGCAAATAACCAACAGTAGAATTTCTTCTGACTTCCTGGGATCCAGTGTTTCACATTCATGCTCCAAATATGTAATCTATGGTCACAATGAAAGAATAGGATGTTTAGGTAATGGAATTTTTAAAATTATTGCCAGAAAAGTAGAGACTGACAATGTATCACCATGACCAGTCACCTTCTGGAAAATTTATGCAGCAAGATTGACATGAAGACTTAACCAATGCCCTAATTTGGTAGCAGCACAAGAACTGAAACACCCTTCAAAGTTCATTCAGCAAAAACAGTTCTGTTTCTCCCTTGCCTTAAGGGCCTCCTAGAGTGTTTTGTAGACGGGATCAGTTAGGATGGGCTTCTTTTTCAATGCAGAGAGCTGCAAATCACTGGCTTTTGAGAGAAGATAAAATATTTTAACTTGAAGAAAGAGAATGAATGCCAATGATTTGACATCTGATGGGGATCTGTACCTATTCATACAGACTAATTATCAAATCTGGAAAAAAATATAAATTTGTAGCATTTTGTTGATAATCATATTTTTACAATATGTGTATTAATAAACATCTCACTTTTCTCCTAGTGTTTACTGTCAAACTGTTTAAAAATGTCATCTGAAAAGAAGTAGAAACGTTTGAGTGTTTATATAGTAATACTTTCTTTGTGTATTGTGTTATCCATGCAGGACAATGGAAAGCATCTGAAAAATGCTGGTTTTGTAAGTCTGAAATGTGAGGAATTACAGGCAATATAAACAAATGCGCATCTCTGACGCACATTAAAATTGTTACAGTTATACAGCATGTAAGGCAAGGATAAAACACTGATAGCACATCTATCACAGAAAATTATTATTGTTGTTATTTATATTACAATAGGATAACAATTATTATCACGAGAACATCCTATCACTGAAAGGTGTTCCAAATACAAAACTTAAGCAACTCAGCAAATACAAAACTTGAGAGTGGAAACTCGGGTGCTTTCCCCATGACTGTTCAACTGTTTAAATATGACCCCAATTCAGCAGCAGTATCAGTTTTATGTAGGCTTAAAAATTAATGACATCTTAAACAATGCCAACAGACGAGCCTTCTTGAAGCCTCAGAACAATATTCTTGGACAGAGTACAGAAAAGAAAACATTGATTTTGTCTGTTCCTGCAAACACATTGAATTGAAGTCTAGAACTGTATCCATGTAAAAAGCATTTTCTAGTTCAATGTTTCTTTGGCACGTTTATAATCCATTGATGAAAAATGAATACCACACACATCATAAAATCTTTCTTTACAACATTCAGAATGGCCATGTAAAAAAATTTAAGAGAATCTCATCCACAAGTCAGTCATTTCTGCAACAGTTTACAGTATGAGCCCGCCATGTGTGCTGGCACCAGAAACCTCCCGTGCCCTGAGCTGCACCCAAAGCAGCGTGGGCAGCAGGGCAGGGGGGGATTCTGCCCCTCTGCCCCCTCTGGGGAGACCCCCCTGCAGAGCTGCCCCCAGCCCTGGGGTCCCAGCACAGCAAGGACAGGGAGCTGTGGGAGCGAGGCCAGGGCAGGGACACCAAGGGGATCAGAGGGATGGAGCAGCTCTGCTGGGAGGAAAGGCTGGCAGAGCTGGCATTGTTCAGCCTGGAGAAGGGAAGGCTTTGGGGTGACCTCACTGTGGCCTTGCAGTGCCTGAAGGGAGCCCACAGGGAAGGTGGAGAGAGACTATTTCCAAGGGGCTGGAGTGACAGGACAAGGGGAATGGCTTCACACTGACAGAGAGCAGGGTTAGATTGGATATTGGGGAGAAATCCTTCCCTGTGAGGGTGGGCAGGCCCTGGCACAGGTTGGGCAGAGAAGCTGTGGCTGCCCCATCCCTGGGAGTGTCCAAGGCCAGGTTGGATGGGGCTCTGAGCGACCTGGACGAGTGGAAGGTGTCCATGGCAGAGAGGCTGGAATGAGATGATCTTTAAAGTCCCTTGCAACGCAACCCATTCTGAGATCCTGTGCTAAACTAGGTAAAGGAAACAATGGATTCCAGGCAGCTCAGTGTGGACTGCAATGGGAAGGAAAAGCAGGAAGATGCACGTGGCCAGCTAAGACCATGCTGTGCTCTGCGCTTTAACGCCTCCCGATCTGGAATCAACAAAGCCAATCAGTTGGAAGCTAGATGGGATATGCCCCAAACCAGCTCATTTTATATTTGCACTACATCCATTTGATAACTGCACTGACACTGTGCGTGATTAGAAAGTGAGCATAAATTATATCTGTCCCACTGATGAACAATTTTTAGGGATGGTTAATTCCTGCTAGGAAACCAGATGAAATCTTATCACATATTCCCATCATCCAAGGGGTGGGGAAAAACCTGTAAACTCCAATAGGAAATATGCAGGGGAAGAGGAGGGTCTAGAGAGCTGTAAGGGAGTTTTACTGTGAAAAGGAATTAGGCTCTCTAAGGTCACATCTGCATGGACAATTTCAGACAGCCAAGAATTAACATTGCCATTTACTGAGCTGGCAGGACATGACACACTTTTGATCAGAAGCCAATGTAAATATGCCCAAAAATCTGGAAATGTGATCTCACCCTTTGGAATGACTGCTGCTGCTTTTGCTTTGTTCTGCCCCTAATGACGGAATGAAGATTTCAATGCATCAAGGAACTCAGGTATAATTTGCCTAGGAGATTCTTACAGCAAGGAAAAAATTCAAATATTCCCATATCTTAAGTATGAGCAGCATACAAAAAACTTGTGGAAAATGATTTCCTCTTGTGAAGGACTTGAACAACACACAGTCTCAGGGCCAATCTAGAATCCGGAGATGGAAGCAGATAGGGAGCGAAGAGAAACCTACAGAAATGCAATACAAATGAACACGATTGTATGATATCACAATATTCAGTATTAATTTCGTGCAAACTGTTAGCTGCAAATCACACTATTCTGTTCTCATCAAGTAGAAGGGCTAAAATAGAATGGGCACAACTGACACCACTGAAAGACAGTTTTATACACTGGATCTACCTTGCCTTTTAGGTCACTTCTAACACACAAAACTGATTGCTTAAACTATGTCTTTACATAACAGGATTTATGGTTTGTTTCTAATATAAAGTGCATCACCATATTATTTGAACTTTGGTGATCTAGTTCTTGCATTTTGATTCTAGAGATTAGTTCTAGGGTTTCTGGTTCTTCCCACTGCAGTCTTGCCAAAATAGTAATACTACCAGCCAGAACTCACAGGCAGATAAAATTCTACCCTTTAGACCTTGAACATATTATTTTCTCTTATATGTCTTTAGTAAAAAGGAATATTGCCTCATGTCCAGGCCTAGAAGTAAACCCAAACCCAAGAAGTTCATCTAGGAATCTGCTCAGACCACATTTCCACAAGTACACACATATTGTGAGACAGCACTAGACAACCTATTTGATGCTGCCTCTACATTACGAAAACATCCACGTGTACATCTGTGTCATCTTTGGGGCAGTTGACAAAGACAAGAATTTCATTGGCTTAGGAATGATAAATAAGTAGGTGACTTTAACACTTTTTTTTTTTGTCTGCCAGAAGAAATAGAAACCAATTAGTCGATCAAAAAGCATGAAAAATAAAACTGAATTTTTATCTGTTTGCAGGGTGAGGTCATAATCTAGTAAAACCTGCATTATTTACTTATTCAGTGAACTTTTGTGTATACAGAAGACAAAACTTTTGCTTTTCATTAAAAAAATGAAACATGGAAAAAGATTTAAATAAACCCCTAAACTTTCTACAATGCATATTTTATACTGCCAACTACAATGCAGACATTTGGTGTCTCCTTATTGCTCTGAGAGAGCAATTCATGAACAGTGACTGCTGGTGCAAAAAACCAGCTAAGAAAACCAAAACACCACTGAATAACAGGAGCCACACTAAAGAAAAGCCCATAAGTCCCCCAGTGAATCACAAGCTCACCATAAGAGAGGTCATTCTTAGTTTATTTACATACCTAAGCATGAACACTTATTTTCCTTTATTTCATTCAAAACTCTTTTATTACTAAGGCCCTAAGTCTACAATCAATAGAGTGTAGGCACAGAAATTCCACTCCATCTGTTGTTAGCAGGTCTAGAAAGATCTATGACTTGATCCAAAGTACAGTAATGTCTAGGGAGAATTCTTCTACTTCCTTCAGTGCGCTTAGAAAGGGCATCTGAGGTCAGCAAGCTGCACTCCTTCTTCTGTCAGAAATTCCACTGAGGCAGTGCAGTATCAGTCTCCACATAATTACATACATCTTCTTCCTGAAACTGAGGTCAGTCACATTAATCGTAATTTCATGAGAAAATGACTTTTGGAATTGAACTAGCTCTGTAAAAGAGAAATAAAATACATACTATACATTGGTTATGGCAGTGTTTTGCACTACTCTAAAAAGATGCACTGTTTAGTTTTTAAATTTTTCTATTGCTAGAGCTGGAGTTTTTTATAAATGACTTAAGAAATGCCTGACAAAACTCTTATGTTTCAGTACTGATTCTTTTGTTATACATCAAAAGTAGTAAGAAATAATAAGCTCCTCAGACTCACCTGAGGCGATGGACTTGGGTATATACTTTGTAAATAGAGATGGGTTTGTATCAATATTCAGTTGTCTTAATTTTTTAAAATATCAAAAATAATGATGAATCACATCAACACATGATGCCAAATTTAAAAGAGACATAATAGGGAAATGTTTTCATCATTTCTACAGTTACCTAGAACTTCAACCATGGGCTACCAGAAGATATAATGAAAGCAAAATCATAAATAAACCAAATTTTTTTCCCCATGGACTTTTTTCCCTCTCCATATTTGCAATCTGGTAATAGCAATAAAAAAAATAAATAAAAGAACATTGTCCAAAAATATTTCTATCAAGCATAATTTCAGATCAATCTTGAATCAATGATACAATCCCAAGAGATTAGAATATATCCATCATTTGCTGAATTGAGATTTGCAGCTTCACAAATCACATGGCATCAGTGGCACGGAGAATGTCAGTCTCTGTCTCCCTCTGTGCTTGGCTCTTCCTTTAATAAAACGCTTAACTGTTTCTGGGCACATGAAAGGAAAAGTTCCAAACTATGCAGATTTCTCTGTCGGACAACTTGATCAAGCTGTTGAAATAAAAAAAAAAGAAAAAGGCAAAAATTCAACCATATTCAGCAACAAAAATTCAACAACCAAATGTGACAACAGCAAAAGAACCGGAGTAATTTCAATGTATGTAATTTAGTAGTTGAGTTCCTTCAAATAAAACATACACAGGACTAAAAGTATCTTTAAAGTTGTCAAATTCTACATCGGGTATCTGAAAATTCTAAACAGCCAAGCTGCCACACTAGGAAAATCCCACAGAATCTTCTAAAATTACAGCTGTTGCTTTTATAAAAGATACTGCTTCTGCTTTAAAATGAACTATTTATACCTGCATATTCAAAACTTCAAAGGCAACTGTTAATTTAAATGGCAGCATGTTTCAATAGTTCCTACAGGAAAAGTCACAATATTTTCTGCCTCCTTTGTTTATTCCTCTGTTTTATCAGAGTCCCCTACTGCCAAACAATGTGAACTATATACTTATTTGCAGTAAAGAAAATGGCCCTTTCTTCTCCAGCAAAAAAAGTAAGAACACCATAACAAGACTTGGTAGGTTATATCATATAAATTACATAAAAACAAGGTTTACTGAAAGGTATCTGAATTTTCTTAATATGATAACATTAATAAATAAAACACACTGCAGAATTCCTTCCTTTTGAAGTTCATCATCATCACCATGGCTAGGCT